>OX422213.1:491047850-491647850 GCA_949130495.1 Sambucus nigra | reverse complement strand
CACGTCCATACTGTAGCTGCCCCTGCTGAACTGGGACTGCTAGAATGGGTGGCAATGCTGCCATCTGTGGCGGTACGGGGAGAGCGGCGGGAAACATAGGCCTCTATGGCTCCTGGCGAGCACCCTGCTGCTGCTGCTGTGGGGCCCTGCCTCTATCAGGACAATCCTGTCGTTTATGGCCAGTCTTGCCACAAACAAAACACTTCCCTGGGAAGTTCCCTCCTCTCTGCCCCTGCGGTCCCCGACCCTGGTGGCCGTTACCGTTCCTCCCTTGGCCCTGCTGAAACTGCTGTCCATTCTGCCCCTGTTGGCCCTGATGGCCGTTTGGACCCTGATGGCCCTGACGGAAACCTCCCTGTCCGTGCCTGTAATTCCCTGATCTGAACCTCTTCTGATCCCCCTGCTGGGAACCCTGCTCACCCTGTCTCTTCCCCTGAACAGATTATGCCCCACTAGCACCATGTCCTCCAGTCCTACCCTGATGGCTAGACTCTCCAGATCTCTTGCCCTCAGTCATATGAAAGCGGTGATCCTGGCAGTGTAAAAAAGCAGCGTTAACCACATCAGAATAAGTGGCCAACGAAAGGTTCCCTAACAGATGCTGACGGATCCTCCATGTCAACCCGTCGGTGAATTTCTCAATCTTCTTCTTTTCTGTCGGTATCTCATCCGGAACGATATTCAACAGATTCGTGAACTCGGCCTCATACTCGGCCACAGTCTTACCCTCTTGCTTCAGATTCATCAGTTTCCTCCTCATTTTCGTGTGAACAGCTGACAGAAAGTACTTGCGGTCGAACCGCACCCAAAAGTCCTGAATAGTGAGAGTATCCCTCTCCTCCACGGTGGTAATAGACTCCCACCACTGTAGTGCAGATCCAACTAGCTTGAAAGTAGCTAGCAACTGCTTCTGAACGTCCGTGCACTCATACATCCTCAAGTGCCTCTGCATATCCTTCCTCCACTGGCTCGAGACTACCACATCTGAGCTACCTGCAAACTCTGGCGGATGAGCTTTCTGAAAAGTGTCACGTACACGTTCCCAAGCAGACGGGAATGCATTTGTCTGTACTGGCGCGACAATTGGCGCCTGAGGTGGTGCCTGCTGAACTACGGCAATTGCGGCATTTACCGCTTGGGCTACAATGGCTACAACCTCAGCGGCGTTCATCATGCCCTGAACTGGAGCGGGCTGGGGTTCGGGCGTTGCATCCCTGGGAACTCGTCGTGCACGTCGTGGAGGCATCTGAAATAAGAATAAAGTTTATAAGTTCGCAGTTATAAACTTAAAATAGCTGAAGAACGAAGCATACACACAAGAATACAACAGTCCTAAAATATAGGGCTCTATATCAAAGAAAGCTTAGCGGAAACATAATAGCCGTACAGATCCTAAAGGACACTAGAACCTGATGCTCTGATACCACCTGTGACACCCCGACTAATTAAATACCGGGTAACTACTCCTTTATTAAATTAAACCAAAATGCCAAGTTGGCTCAGTTAATAGCATCACTGTCGAAAACATTTTATTATTACTAACCACCTAGTATTTAAAAAGTAAGTTGCCAAATTTTAATTAAAGTCTGATTAACATGCAGTAAAAGATTTAAAGCAAGAATAATATCACCATTAACCATAACGAAATAGTAGAATAACCAACACATGATATAAAAGAATTCGGAGGAAAAATCCTCACAACAAATCCCACAACTGAAATAAATAACGAAATACTGAATACTGAATCAATACATGCCAAAGTCTGAAAAACTGAAATGGAAATGTAAATCTAATGAAACTGGGCAACATGCCCTAAAACTGAGGAATACTGAACGTGGAATCCAAATGATAGAAGCGTCTAAAAGCAAATCCCTGTAACTTCCACAAACAGCTACAGCTCGTCATCTGAATGAGTATCCTATGCATAGTGTCCTTGTGGCTGGGCACCTAAAATGGTTTTACAAGAAAAATAGATTTGAAAGCAAACGGGTCAGAGCCCGAATGTGGAGATATTTTAAAAAACCTGCAAGTGCTTTAAAAACATTTAAAATATTAAATGCAAAGTACATGTTAGGACGTGCACTCACATGGAATTCTCACCTCTCGTCTAACTGTGCACTCCTAACGTAAGTACCCATCTAAAATGACACAACCCACTAGCTAAGTAACATCATATCTAGCTAGACTGTCATAGGTTCTACCCTTATTACTCGGTTCCCATTAACATTATAACGATCTCAATTAAATAGGGGCTTAACGTAAATTCAGTTTCTCATATAAAAGTAATACAACTCGTTATAAATTATCCCTTTTATTTTATTCCATAGTTATACACACAATACCATATGAAAGTTCTCATTTTACTAAGTGTATATTTTCCACAACATAAATATACAATATAAGCACCCCGAGACTAAGCTGAGGTGCACACATACTCTGCTATCCATACCGGTACATCACGTACATAAGGATCACATATTCCGAATCTCTCAGGAATAGTTCACAGATAACAACATCACAAATAATGGAGGCGAACACAGTTACATCACATGGGTCACGCACATACCTGCGCTCCCACGATCAGCAGACTTATTAACATCCCAATAAGTCCTTCTCTGACCTATGTTCATCGAGGTAACCAGTCTAAATCCGGGCAACACAAGGATTAGAGGGCCCTAAGCGAACGCAAACCTCCCGTGATAGAAAGTATGGTAGGTATGTCTTACACACAAATCATATATCAATACTAAGTAAACGCGCATCTTAGTAATCATTGTAGTTTAATTGTAGTACATAACGCCTTCTCGTACCAACTTATAATATATACAATTTATATAATCCCGGTTCATAATTCATGCACGCCATAATTTATTCTCACGTCGTAGTAGGCACTCACGTCTCGACTCAGAATGTCTATTTGATTCGTTCCACAATTATATAATTTACTCCTCATTATATCCCAAATGTCCCAAGTATACCAATACATCAACAAAGGAAAGTTATCTCTAACATCGAATAAGTTTACGGGACTCCCAAAATCAAAACAGGCCAAAAAGGCCTAAACTGCCAGCTCGTTAGAAGTCTCGTTCGAACGAGGCTGTTCGAACGAGATTTCGTTCGAAGGAACTGAGCTATCTAACGAGATCTCGTTCGAACGAGATTATCGAACGAACATCCTTCTCGTTAGAACCCCAAACTGTCAACTCGTTAGAAGCTCGTTCGAACGAGTTCGTTCGAACGAGTTCGTTCGAACGACCTGGGTAGGTCTTCTAACGAGTGACCAGATTCAAGCCCAGAAATCCTATCTCGTTTTTCACCAATTTCTAAACCTCAAATCTCAACCAAAAATCGTCCCAACAATGTTTAAAGGTCTCTAATCAATCCTAAACATATTAACGTCACATACTAACGTCTTTTAAGGAATTAACACATCCTAAACATCATTAATTCATCAAATCTCTACCCTTTCCCCCAAATTTTCAAGAACATAAACCCTAGAATTTTAAATCCTCAATAAGTCCATTCTAGATCCGTTTTTGTTACATCCAACATATATTAACATCAGAATAATCATCTCCATACTATTCTACATGCAATTTGTCCTCAAAATTCGAGTTCTAAGTCCAATTAAAATGGGTTTTTATTTAACTTCCAAGGACAAAAGTAAATCTTTCAATTCATCTAACATGGAAGAAACATTCTCTGAATTAAATAGAATTAAATCACTTGCCTCGAGTGTCTCTGAATTTGGTGTTGATTTGAAGAAGCTTTTTCTGCAGGATTCCTTCTCTCTCTCTCTCCACAAGCCTTCTTCTCCTACGGTGGCTAGGGTTTGTTTAGGAGACTTAGAAAACCAAATTCTAAAACTCCCCGTAGTCTTATGGGTCAATATGGTTGGTAGTGGGTTTAGTGGTTAGTTACCCAAATCAGATTATAATTCCTAATTTTCGTCATTATTAAATCCCAAAAATACAATATTACCAAACTACTCTTATAAGATACCGGTATGGCCTAAAAATACCCCGGGACCCAAACTAAACCCCCGGCTAGTGTTTTCTGACTATCTCGACCCTTCCGGACGCGTTGGCGCACTCAAAACGACCATATGGTTAATAGAATTTAAATTCACTTTTATAGTCAAAATAATTATATCCTGACGCGACTGTCTCACGCGTCCCAATAAAATGTCCAAATTGCCGTATATCAATCTCACGACAAATTACAAATTTCATAATTCAATATTCATATAACATCATATATACTCAATATAGTCAAATACCAACTCACATCTCGCTAGTATTTTATCCGGATTAATTCCCAATTAATTCTCATTTAATTAATTAATCCCAAAAATAAATATTGCCAAAAATACGGGGTATTACAATATGGTAATATATGAGTATTGAAAATATTTAAATTGTCAAGAGACAGAAATACGATAATTTGGGAAATTTAGTTGGAACGCGCGTGTCAGTCGCGTCAGGAATGAATTTATTTAAATTAAAAAGTAAATTATATTTTTGTCAATCGAATGATCATTTAGAGTGCGCCAACGTGTCTAGAAGGGTCGAAATAGTCAGAAAACACTAGCCGGGGGTTTAGTTTGGGTCCCGGGGCATTTTTTGGCCAAACCGACAACCTAGAAGGGTATTTTGGTAATTTTAAAAATTGAGGAATTAAAAACCACGAATTTTAGAGTTTATTTTTATATTTTTAAAGAGGCCACTACGGCCATTACCAGCAAAAGGCAAGAGAGTGGGCTACGGGAGTTTTGAGAGGAGTTAGAGAGAAGTTAAAAGAGGTTCCACCAAACCATCTTCCATCACCAACATTTTGAAAGGAAATTGTGACCGAAAAGAAGAGAGAGAGCCAACCTTGATAATCAACAACGAATCAGAACATCGAATTTAAGGCAAGTGATTTGATCTCATTAATTGCAATGAATATTTTCTCCATCTTTAGTGTAGAAACCTCATGCTTTGAAAGTTTTGGAGAAAATCCAATGGGAATGTTGTAGAAACTCTTAATTTTGGTTAGGAATTGCATGTAGAATGATTTTGGACGAGATTGGTACCCTAAAACTTAACTTGGATGATTTAAAAACGGATTTATGATGAGAATTTAGGTACAATAAAATTATGTGTTCATGTTCATAGGGTTTGGGATAAAATTTGGGGATTTATGATAATTGCATGTTGATTAGGAGGATTTGACCCTAAAAATTTGTTAAGAAGCGACCTAGGAGTACTCAGAGTAGTTTAAAAACATAAAAATGTTACTGGGATGATTTTAGAATGGAATTAGAGAAGAGAAAAATGAAGAAAAACGAGTTGGAAAATTTCTGGGCGTATTCTGCCATCTCGTTAGAAGACCTGCCCAGGTCGTTCGAACGACCTCATTCGAATGAGCTTCTAACGAGATGACAATATCCTTTCTAATGAGTTCGTTTGAAGACTTCATTCGAACGACACTCGTTCGAACAACCTCATTCGAACGAGATTTCTAACGAGTTGACAGAATGGCTTTTTAGGCCTGATTTTATTTCAAACTTCTAGTAGACTTATTTTAATCGAGTGTTAACCTTCCCTTGTTGACTAGTGAGTATAGTTGTGAGATTGGAGTACGTTGAGGATTAAAACTTAGAATTTTGTAGTAAACCATATGACATTTATGGGTTAGGGAATAAGTATCTAAAATTACAACGTGAGAGGGGTTGATAACTTTTAATGTATATTATTCGGGGATTTGTAAATGTGTAACATTTAATGACGATATAGGAATGTAAAATATACCTCTATTGATATTATAAGATATCTAAGATGTGTGAATGCTTAGTGTATGTGGTTATATGTGTATAACATACCTACTATACTTGCTATCACAGGAGGTTGGCGTACGATTAGGGCCATCTAATCTTTGTGTGCCTACGGGGGGATTTAGATTGGTACCTCGAGGACATAGGTCAGAGAATGACTTATTGAGGAGTTAATAAGTCTGCTGATCATGGGAGTGTAGGTATGTGCGTGACCCATGTGATGTGAACTATGTTCGCCTCCATTGTGTGTGATTGTTACTTATCAAAACGGTTTATGAGAGATTCGGAATACGTGATCCTTATGTACGTGATGTACCGGGATTTGATAGCAGAGTATATGTGCACCGCAACTTAGTCTAGGGGTGCCATTATTGTATATTTATGATGAGAATGATATACTAGAATACTGAAATGAACTGTTTATATAAGTACAAATGTGAATTAATGTAACATCTTTTGTAGAGTTAAAAAAATGGGAAAACACTTAGTAATTATTGCATCTAATCCTGAGGAATGAAGGTAAAACTCTATGTTTATATTAAAATGCCGGTAATTTAAAGTACGAATAGTATAGTAAACTCAGTTATTGTATTAGACTAGTTAGTTAGTGGAAGTAGGAGTGCACACTTAGTTGAGAGGTGAGGAACTCATGTGAGTGAACGCACTATCATGTATTTTATATTCACTGTTTAATGATATTAAACACTTGCTGTATTTTAAACTGTTTTCACAATCGAGCTCTGACCCGTTTGCTTTCAAATCTATTTTCTTGTAAAAACCTTTTAGTTGCCCAACCACAAAGACACCAAGCGTAGGAGTTCCATTTCGGTGACGTGCTGTAGCTGCTGTGGAAGTTACAGGACCTTGATAGTAGACGCCTCCACTTTCTATCTTGACTCTATTTCGGATTTACTCATCTGTAAGGCATGTCGCCCCTTTTTTTTAGAGACATCCTACTTACTCAGTTGTATTTCAGATTTTGGGTTGTAATTATTTAGTGATTCAGACTTTGTATTCAGGTTTATTTAGTATTTCGGATTATTTCCAAGGAGTGTTCCTCCAAATTCATATATTTCTCTATCATTGTAATGGGACTATAATGTGGTTGTGATATCATTATTTCATAATTTAATACTTATTGCATGTTAATCGAATTTAATTAAAATTGACAACTCACTTTTTAAATATTAGGTGGCTAGTAATTGTTAAAACGTTTTTCGATAGTGATGCTATGAACTGAACCAACTTGACATTTTGTATTAATTTAAATAAAGGAGTAGCTACCCGGTATTTAATTAGTCGGGGTGTCACAAGTTACACTTAGGCTTGAAAACATGCCGTTGAAGGGAGAAAATAAAAAATAACCCATAAACGGCCTGAAAAGAGGTACAAACACCTCACATGGGACAAAAGTAACATGTAGCAACTGACCGTGTAGTCACAGGGATCCCAGTAAAGTTTATAAATAGTTAGAGTTAGTCTTAAAAACATGCCACTGAAGGGTGAAAATGAAAAATAACCCACAAACGGATCCATAAGAGGCACGAATACCTCGCAAGGGACCAACGTAACAAGTAGCAACTGATGCATAGTCACACGACTCTCAGTTTGATAATATGACCAAAACCTACAGATTGTTAGACTTAGGCTAGAAAACATGTCGTTGAATGACAAAAACTCTAAACAACCCCGAACGACCTCATAAGTGGTACGAACACCTCGCACAGGACCAATGTAACAGGTAGCAACTGACTACATCATCATGGGACTTTCGGTTAGAGGAATTTGACGAAAAATTGCAAACAACTTGACTTAGTCTAGAAAACATGCCATTAAAGGGTGAAAATGCAAAATAGCCCTTAAACGGCCCCACAATAGTCACGAACACCTCGCATGGGACAATTATAACACGTAGTAACTAACCGCGTAGTCACAAGAATCCTGGTTCGAGAATATGGCAAAAAATTTCAAAAAGTTAGACTTAGTCTTGAAAATGTCCCACTGAAGGGAAAAAATGCAAAATAACCCCCAAAGAGGAATGAACTCCTCGTAATGGACCAACTTAACATGTTGCAACTGACCGCTTAGTTAGAGAACTCTCGATTTGAGAATACGACCAAAGCAAGCAAATAGTTAGACTTAGTCTTAAAAAATGTCATTAAAAGGAGAAAATACAAAACAACCCCGAAACGGCCCCATAAGAGGTACGAATAACTTGCATGGTTTCAATGTAACACGTAGCAACTAACTGCGTAGTCACTGGACTCACAGTTTAAGAATATGACCAAAACTTGAAAATAGTTAGACGTAGGATAGAAAACATGTTGTTGAAGGGAAATAATCCAAAATAGCCCAAAGACAGCCCCGCAAGAGACACAAACAATTCGCACGAACCAAAATAATAAGTAGTAAATAATCGCATAGTCATGGGACTCCCTGTTCGAAAATATGACCATAACTTGCAAATAGTTAAAAAGTGTTAAAGACATGTCGTTGAAGGACGAAAATGCTGAACATACCCCAAATGGCTCTGTAAGATGCACAAACACCTCGCACGGGACTAACGTAACACATAACAACTAACCGCATAGTCAAGGGACTCCTAGTTCGCAAATATGAAAAAAACTTTCAAATAGTTAGACTTAAGCTTGAAAACATTCCGTTGAAGGAAGAAAATGCAAAACATACCCCAAACTTCCCCGTAACAGGCATGAACACCTCACACGGAACCAGTAACATGAAGCAACTGACCACGCATGCATGGGACTCTCGAATCAAGAATATCACTAAAACTTACAAATAGTTAGACTTAGGCTAGAAAACTTTTTGTTGAAGGGGGAAACTACAAACAAGAGGAACGAACACCTACGTAGCACCACATAGTCATGGGACACTCGATTTGGGAATAATACTAAAATGTGTAAATAGTTATAGTTAGGCTTAAAACCATATCATTGAAGGGAAAAAATACAAAATTGCCCCCATATGGCTTCGCAAAAGACACGAAGACCTCATACGGGACCAACATGACACGCAATAAGTGACCACATAGTTACGGGACTCCCGTTTGGAGAATATGACCATAAATTTCAAATAGTTAGACTTAATCATGAAAATATATTATTGAAGGGAGAAATTCAAAATAGACTCCAAATGACCTTGGAAGAGGCATTAACACCACACACAGGACCAGTAACACGTAGCAATAGCTTGAGTAGTCACGGGACTACCGATTCGAGAATATGGCCAAAACTTGCAAATTGTTAGTCTTAGGCTAGAAAACATGCCATTGAAGGGATAAAATATAAAAGACCAACGTAACACATTGTAACTGACTGTAAAATCACAGGTCTCCTAATTCTGGAATATGATAGGAACTTACAAATAGTTAAAATTAGGTTTGAAAACATCATGTTGAATGGTGAAAATACAAAACAACCCCAAAATGCTCCCGCAAGAGTCACGAACACATCGCACGAGACCAACGTAACACGTAGTAATTGACCTATAAACACAAAACTACCGATTCGAGAATATAATCAAAACTTACAAATAGTTAAACTTAGGCTAAAAAAACATGTTGTTGAAGGCCAAAAATGCAAAACGGTCCCCAAACTGTCCCACACGAGGCACGAACACCTCTCATGGGACCAATATAACATGTTGGAACTGACGACATGGTCACGGGACTCTTGGGGTTGAGAATATGACCAAAACTAGAAAATAGTTAGACTTAGTGTTGAAAACATGCAGTAAATAGCCCCTAAACGGCCCCGCAAGTGGAACAAATACCTCACATGGGACCAAGATAACACGTACCAACTGATCACGTAGTCATAGGACTCTCGATTAAAAAATATGACCAAAACTTGATAATAGTTAGACTTGCTAGAAAACTTATCGTTGAAGGGAGAAACTGTAAAATAGCCCCGTAAGTGGCACGAACACCTCGCGCAGATCAACGTAAAACATAGCAACTGATCGAATAGTCACGGGACATTCGATTCAAGAATATTACCAAAATAGAAAATAGTTAGACTAAGGAAACAACAACTATCATTGAAGGGAGAAAATGAAAAACTTCCCCAAACCAGCTCAACAAGAGGCATGAACACCTCACACGGGATCAACATAACACGTAGGAACTGACCGCATAGTCATGCTACTCCTAGGTCGAGCATATGACAAAAACTTTCAAATAGTTAGACTTAAGCTTGAAAACATTATGTTCAAGGGATAAAATACAAAACAGACCCTAAACGGCCCAGTAAGAGGCAAGTACACCTCATACGAGACCAATGTAACACGTAGCAAGTAATTGCATAGTCATGGGACTCTCGGTTTGAAAATATGACCAAAACTTATAAAAAGTTAGACAGGCTAGAATACATGCCATTGAAGGGTAAAAATGAATAACATCGCCCAAACGGCTCTGCAAGAGGTACACACACTTCGCACGGGACCAACGTAATACTTAACAACTGACCGCATAGTCATGGAACTCTCGGAATGAGAATAAGATAAAAGCTTTTAAATAATGATACATAAGCTTGAAAACATTTTGTAGAAGGGTGAAAATGAAATATAGACCCAAACAGCCTCGCAAGAGCCATGAACATCTCGCAGGGGACCAGAAAAATATAGCAACTAACCTCGTAGTCACGATACTCCCGACTTGAGAATATGACCAATACTTGTAAAAAGTTAGACTTAGGCTAGAATACTTGTTGTTGAAGGATGAGAATGAAAAAATAGCCCTTCAAGAGTAACAAACACCTCGCACGGACCAACATAACATGTCGCAACTGGCCGCATAGTTATGGGACTACCGGTTCGAGAATATGACTAAAAAAAGCAAATAGTTAGACTTAGGATATTAAACAAGCCATTGAAGGGAAAAAATGTAAATCTTCCCCCAAATGGCTTCACAAAAGGCATGAGCACCTCCACGGGACCAACGTAACACATATGAACTAACCGCTTAGTCATCGAACTCGTTGGTCAGGAATATGACCAAAACTTTCAAATAGTTATACTTAAGCTTGAAAACATTCTGTTTAAGGGAGAAAATACAAAATAGACCCCCAACGTCCCTGTAAGAGGAAAGACCATCTCACACGGGACCAACATAACACCTAGCAACTAACTGGAAAATCACGGGAGTCTCAGTTTCGGAATAGAAATTGTAAATAATTATACTTAGGTTTGGAAATATGTTGTTGAATGGTGAAAATGCAAAAAAAAAACATCCCCACAAGAGTCACGAACACCTCGCAGGGGACCAACGTACCATGTAGTAACTGGCCCGTACTTACAGAACTCTTGGTTCGAGAATATGACCAAAACTTATAAATAGTTAGGCTTAGGTTAGAAAAGATGTCGTTAAATGGGAAAATAAAAAATAACCCCCAAGAAGCCCCACAGGAGGCACGAACACCTTGCATGGGACCAACAGAACACGTAGGAACTGACGGTATAGTCATAGGACTCCCGATTCGATAATATGAACAAATCTTAAAAATAATTAGACTTGGTCTTGAAAACATGCAGTTAGAGGGAAAAATTAAATATTTCCCTCAAAAGGCTCCGTAAGTGGCACAAATACCTCACACGGGATCAACATAACATGTAACAACAGATTGCGTAGCCACGGGACTCTTGGTTCGGGAATATGACCAAAACATGCAAATAGTTACACTTAGGCTCGAAAATACATCGTTGGAGGGTGAAAAAGTAAAATAGTCGCCAAATAACCCCTCAAGAGGGACGAGCACCTTGCATGGAACCAACGTAACACTTAGCATCTTACCCCACAATCACGAGACTCTCAGTTAAAAAATGTGACCAAAACTTGCAAAAAATTAGGCTTAAAAACATGTTGTTAAAGGATGAAAATGCAAAATAGTCCCCAGACGACCCCCTCAAGAGGCACGAATACCTCGCATAAGACCAATGTCACATGTTGTAACTGAACGCATAGTCATGGGTCTCCGGTTCGAGAATATGACCCAAACTTATAAATAGTTAGACTTAGGCTAGAAAATATGTTGGTGAAGGGCAAAGCCTTTCTAATCAAGAATTTCCTTCAATTACCTACAAAAATATCACATGACTAGTATGAGGTAAGTAAGGTTGTCAATCCAACTTAATGGAACTAAACACAAGAAAAGTCATGTAATCCGATTTTCTAGCTATTTATCTTTCTTGAATTTCTTTGCTTTTTCTTTGTTTTCCATTTTTTTATGATGATTTTTTTAAATATTAATACAACCTATTTTTGTGATGGTGAAATAACTAAATTAAATGAAAGATATCAACTAAACTATGAGAAAAATCTAAAGAAATATAAAAAGGTCTATGAGAAAAAAACGTGAGTGAAAAATAACTAAATGAGAGATAATAGTAAGAAGAATAAAGATATGTAAATCCACCCCCATTTCAAACATTCAATCTAGTTTGGACTATTTTAGTTTGATTGATTTCCAAAATATTCCACTCATTTAAAAGTTCATTCTTATTATCCTAATTAATGAGGAAAATATTATTTTAGAAAAGTAATTTTTAATTACTACAACTCTACTCCAAATAAATTAAAACTACTCTTAAGTGTAACACCCGCTAGGGAAAATTTACTCAACTAATTTTAATTAAACAAAATAAGACAAGAGTAAAAGAAACATATAATGTAATTTTGATCTTTTTGGAGAGACTATCTCTAGTTTGAATCAAAACAATAAAATTATAACATAAGATTCAATCTTTTTTCAAGGATGGGTTTCCATTTCTCAATGCGAAAACAAGTGTAGTAATTAAAGTTATTAATCAAAAGAAATAAAACAAAAATAAAATTAACAAACTAGACAACTTGGCTCCATGGGGGCTTCATTTCATCCCTTGAAATGGGAGATTAACCCTCCATAATGGGACTCCAAGACATAAAATAAATTAATGATATCATATGAGTATGAAATAAGAGATTCAACCAATCAATATATAACACAAAATCTCTTTTGATGCTACAAGATTTTGTCACTCTTTTCTCTCACTAAACTAATAAATTTCTCTCTATAATTTTTTTGTATGACTTAGAACCCTATTTGCTTTCTGTCTTCACTCGTGCTTTTTTTTAACAGTTCCACTTAAAATTAATGAGATTCTTTTCCCTTTTGTGATTGGCACACATGGGGCAAGGGTTAAAATTGGAAGATAAAGGTGAGGGTAGTTTAGGAAAGAGGCAAAAGATCAGGTTTCATTGACAGATTGGGTTGATGGATTTGTTTTGGGGTTTAAATTCATTTGACAGATTGGGTTTGGAGGTTTGGTTTTGTACAAGAGGTAAAATTGGTTATGTTTCGTGATGGTACACGGTGAAGGAATCGAGATGGGTCTGATGTGGACTGGTCGTTAAGGATGTCTGGGTAAGAGAGGTTGTTGCAGATTGCTAAAATGGGTTGTGGTTTCGATCAGAGTTGGTCATGAGGTAGAAGGGGGGTTATGGGAAGAAGGTCGCCGAGTCAGAATTGCAGGTTGAGTAAGTTTTAATCGCGGGTCTTGAATTATTGGGTTAATGGATGGTGGATGTCGGAGGTGGGTTAACTTAAAGGAGGTTTTGTAATGGTATATGGGTCGTTGGGTCGTTGGGTGTTGGGCGGGCATGTATTGGTTTAGTACATGGTCAGGTCCGATCGGGGTTCGAGTTTGGAACTTGAGGATCCGGGTTGAGGTTGGATAGAAATCGAGTTTTATAGGTGGGGTGTTGGGGTAGGATGTGAACTTGGGTTGAGGACCGATTTGGACTGCATTCGGCTTTAGAGGTTTGGGTTAGGTGTTGAGTTTTTGTGGAGAGAGAAGTGATGGGTTAACTTTGGGTTTGTGGGGTGGATTTGACTTGAATGGTGATGGTGGGTATTGGTTATGGGGGAAGAGGAGAGAGAGTGAGTGGGCGGTTGAAGATGGAGTAGGGGTGGTTTGTGTGTGATGAGGGTGTATAGTGTTAGGGTGTGCGTGAGTTTGTACATAAAAGAATAAAACTATCTAGCTAAAATAAAATTAACAAAACTAAAAAATCAAAAACTATAAAAACTAAAAATTAAAATCCGAATAAAATAAAACTAAAGATAATATAAAATTAAAATTAAATTCTTAATAAAAGACAAAATAAATCTATCCTAAAAACAAAGCTAAATAAAACTAAAAATTAAAAATAAAAATAAAGATAAAAAAAACTTACACCTAAATAAAAAGAAATAATAAAAATAACCAACACAAATAAATCCTAAAAATATATACAAAATTCTAAACAAAATATAAAATAAATCCTAAAAATTAAAAATGACTCAAATAAAAATCTAAAAAATTAATAATAAATAAATAAAAATAAATTAAAGGGTGCAAACTATACACACGAGGCTCGGGAATGAGTAAAGGTGAAGGTTATGGGACAGGGTTTCGGTTAGGTCTGGGATAGGTTAGGGTTACGGGATTGGTTATTTGGCCACATATTTTCTGCAATTTGCCTCGAAATAAAGCTTTTTAAATCGCAACTGCAAGCAAGCCTACAAAATAAACATATAAGCACATAAGATCCATTTTTTTTAGAATTTGCAATTAAAAATTATCTATTTAGGGTTTATTTAAACACTCTGGGTGCTTATAACTCCATGTGCCTTTCACCTTTCAGAGTGTTTTACGCAATCTCCGAGTCACAAATTGATTCAACTTCTTTTAGGTTCGCACTTTAAATTGTTGTATGATCTCATTATTCTTTAGTAAAATTTTTAGCATGATCACTGAGAACGAATCACTTTCGAGTTGTAAGAAACATGTATCTTAAAATTTATTTCGATCACTAGATTTTCATCCATAACCTACCAATTATCACCCAGTCATAATTGCTTCCGACTTGACCCCAGATTAAGAAGAGCAATTGGTCCACACTCTTACTAAACATAACACTGCTATAGGGTGGACCATTTCAGTCATTCACGGTGTGATCCCCAATGTTTGTAGACATCGCATTCATTTGGAGGAAAATGCCAAGACTTCTCGTGAGCCACAGTGTAGACTCAATCCTACTATGAAAGAAGTTGTAAGGGGTGAAATTTTAAAATTGCTTGATGCCGGTATTATTTACCCCATATTGGATAACCAATGAGTCAGTCCCATTCATGTGGTGCCTAAAATTGTGGCGTCACCGTCGTTAAAAATAGTGATGATGAGCTTGTTCCCACCCGTATACAAATCGACTGGCATGTTTGTATTGATTATAGAAAACTCAATGTTGTCACTCAAAAGGACCATTTCCCTCTACCGTACATTGACCAAATGCTCGAACGTTTAGAAGCACATGCTTACTACTACTTCCTCGACGGATATTTAGGGTACAACCAAATACTCGTTGCCCCCGAAGACCAAGAGAAGACTACCTTTACTTGTCCCTTTGGCACCTTTGCGTACTCTCGTATGCCATTTAGCCTTTGCAATGCACTTGAGACCTTTCAAAGGTGTATGACTAGTATTTTTAGTGTCATGATAGAGCATTTTCTCGAAGTCTTCATGGACGATTTTTCCATTTTTGGTTCATCTTTTGAACAATGTCATCTCACCTCACTATCGTCCTTCAGCGTTGTCAAGAAAAGAAGTTTGTCCTTAATCGGGAGAAATGCCATTTCATGGTAAAAGAGGGCATTATTTTAGGTCATGTTGTCTCTATCTCCGGTATTGTGGTAGATAAAGAGAAAATTGACTTGATTTCCACGCTACCCATTCTTAAGTCTGTTAAGTACATTCGTTCCTTCTTAGGACATGCGAGATTCTACCGGCGCTTCATTATGGATTTTTCTAAAATCGCTCTACCTTTAACAACCCTTTTATCCAAAGATGTCCCATTTGTCTTTGATGACGCCTGTATCGCAACTTTTAAGTACCTCAATGCCTAGCTCACTTCCGCTCCTATCATGCAACCTCCTGATTGGTCTTTCCCCTTTGAGCTCATGTGTGATGCATCTGATTTTTCACTTGGTGTCGTGCTTGGCCAGAGGGTTGACAAGTTCCCCCACGTCATCTATTATGCTAGAAAAATTGTTCATGGTGCTCAACATAATTACATAACCACTAAAAAGGAGTTGTTGGTGATAGTTTTTGCTATTGATAAGTTTTGGTCATATTTCATAGGTTCCCCTATCATCATGTACACTGACCATGCTGTCCTGAAGCACCTTTTTCACAAGACCGATTCAAAACCACGATTGATACGTTAGATTCTCTTACTACAAGAGTTTAACCTTGAAATTCGTGACATGAAAGGTTGTGAAAATGTAGTCGTTGACCATCTTTCCCGTATTAATATTATGTCTGACTCTGATCATGTCCACATTTCTAAGTCATTTCACTATGAACAACGTTTTGCTATCTCCAAATCGCCTTGGTATGCTGATATAGTTAATTTCATCATTACTGACCAACTTCCCAATCATTGGTCGAGATATGATCGCTCCAAATTCATGGCGAGTGTGAAGTTTTACTCTTGGGATGATCCATTCCTATTCAAGTATTTCACGGATCAAGTCATTCATCGTTGTGTTCCCGAGGGTGAACAGTTAAGTATTATGTCCTTCTTCCATGATAGTGCCTGTGGTGGCCACTTTGGCTCCAAGAAAATTGCATCCAAAATTTTGCAAAGTGGTTTCTATTGGCCAACCCTGTTTCAAAATTCCCATCACTATTGATAAGCGTGTTCCAAATGCCAACAATCTGGGCATATATCTCGACGTCATATGATGCTTCTCATACCCATTCTAATTGTTGAAATATTTGATGTGTGGGGTACTGAATTTATGGGACCATTTCCCTCATCTCATGGTTTCCAATATATTCTTGTTGTGGTTGATTATGTCTCAAAATGGATTGAAGCAATCGCTTGCCGCACCAATGACCATCGTGTTATGGTCAATTTTCTTAAAGATCATGTTTTCACACGTTTTGGAACCCCCAAAGCTATCAATAGTGATGGGGGTAAATATTTTTGTAATCGAGTCTTTGAACACCTTATGAGAAAGTATGGTGTTACCCACAAGGTTGGTCTATCTTACCACCCTCAGACTAGTGGTCAAGTTGATGTCTCCAACCGCGAGATCAAGAAAATTCTTAAAAAAACCGTTAATCCTAATAGGAAAGATTGGTCCTTACACTTAAACGACGCATTGTGGGCATACCGTACAACTTATAAGACTTCGATTGGAATGTCTTCTTATCGATTGGTCTTCAGTAAGCCTTGCCACCTTCCTATCAAGCTCGAACATCATGCATATTAGGCTATCAAGGCCCTTAATTTTGATATAGATGAGGCATGAGTCCATAGGAAGCTACAACTTAATGAATTGGAGGAGATAAGAAATGATGCCTATGATTTGTCCAAGAAGTACAAGGATAAGATGAAGTGGATCCATGACCAAAGCATTATGAGAAAAGAATTTCACCCTGGTAAAAATTATTGTTATACAATTCCCGTCTTCATCTCTTTCCCGGGAAGCTGAAAACCAGGTGGTCTGGACCCTTCATTATTGAGTGGGTTACTCCTTATGGTTCCATCACCGTTCAAAATCCCAAGGATGGTAGACTTTTTTAAGTCAACGGTCAACGTTTAAAACCTTTCTTACTGTTAGGCCCCACTCAAGTTGAAGAAATTGACGTTGTTGACCCAATATATGAAGACTGAATATTCAGTCTTGTTTGGGGGTGATTCTCATCACCCAATTTTTCTGCCCCCCGCGCTTTCATTGTTCTTATCTTTAGGGTGAGTTCCCTTTGGTCTGGCTGAAGACATTAAACTTAAGCGCAACTAAGAGGCAATCGTTATTCTGATTTCTGAGTTCGAGTCGTATCCTGTTTGGGGGTGGTTCTTCTCACCACCCAATGCTTTACCATGTTTATAGACTTGTACAATTTTGTTATCTCGCTACTTATTCAGGTTCATTTTGGCTTCATCTGTCCACTTCATTAGCAGTTGATTATGGTAATCTCTTTCCTTCCCTTTGCTCTCAATTTTAAAAATAATTTTACTTAACATCGAGGAAGATGTTCCTATTTGTTTGGGGGTGGTGAATTTTATCAAAATCCTATCTCTTTTGAAAAAATATTCAGAACCTGATTTTTAAAATTTTGTGCAGTTTCTTTCATCTTATTCATTGACGTGAATTTTTTATCATCCATCTTTTAAGTCTAGGAATCAAGCTAGAGAATTTTTTTATGAATAGCTTATGTAGTATGTAAAAATGCATGTTGCACCATGAATTTCTAGACTCGACAAAATTACTGAACTTATCACATCATTGCAATTTAGAGTTGAAGAGTACTATAATTCTCAAAAGAACCTTAAGGATCTCCATTAGAGACTTTGGCTTGTGATATTTGTGCCTTACACCTTTCAGAGTATTTTACGCAATATCTGAGTCACAAGTTGATTCAACTTCTTTTGGGCCCACACTTTAAATCATTGTATGATCTCATTAATCTTCAGTAAATTTTTTGGCTTGATCACTGAGAACGACATCACTTTCGAGTTATAAGAAACATGTGTCTTGATATTTGTCCCAATCACTAGATTTTCATCCATAAACCTACCAATTATCATTCACTTCACCCAGTACCTTCACATTTTCTTCCATATTCCCACATATATACCCCACACCATCCATTTATCATCTCCATATCACCTTTTATTTTCAAGAAAAAGAGTGATTTTCCCAAATATAAAATATGTTCCATGTTGAGAGTATAAAAAAGAGAAAAAAATAAAAAAAAATAAGAAAAAAAAAGAAAGAAAAAAATGGAAAAAAAAAGAGAGTTTGTAGTTTGTTCTTGTGTAATAAAGACATTTGTGCCTAAAGTGTAAACTCTTCTCACACATCCATCATATCACCGTCCTATCCTATTTCATCATATCCTTCCCATTTCATTTTCTCCTCACCCATATACATCAATATTCTCTCCTAGGTGTTCGGGCAAATGAAAGTCAACGTGTTGAATAACTCGACGTTTTCACTATAGTGATTAGCATTCTTTTCATGAGATCATTTTTCTTTCAAGAATGTTCATTATTTCTTATATATGTTCGAGATGTTTGACCTTGCTTACATTTACTCACCTCCTCACACACGAGAGAGATACACTTACCAAAATCTCATGAGTTCGTTTGAGAGAGATATATCTAGTGAGATTTGAAGTTGAAGAATTGATTCCAAAATGACGATCTAGGAATTACTCTTGGGATACTGGACCTGTTTCGACTGATTCACACCACACATGTTGAGTTCTCGGAATAATGTGCCTTGTGTATTCACTTAACTAAATCTTTATTACACTTCTAGTTTGTATTCTTCAAAGTATTTATCTTATGATGGATTGTGCGATTATTCTATGTCTAATAAGAGATTGACTGTCGCTTGCAAATAAAGAATTTTGTGGGTATATTCCCTGCAATCCCTCACGAGGCAACACTCGTACTATAGGTTTAAAGTCTTGTTGCACATGCTAAGTTCAATCGCAAGTGCCCGCGAAAGTGGTACACTTTTGGTTTCTTATCTTTCTTTCTATCTATTTTTGCTTGAGGACTAGCAATGTTCTGTTTGGGGGTGGTGTGATAAGCACCCAAAATTGTTTCAATAAAATCATAAATTGATAATTTTTAATTGCTAATTCTAAAAAAAATGGATCTTATGCACTTATATGTTTATTTTATAGACTTGCTTGCAGTTGCGGTTTAAAAAGCTTTATTTCGAGGAAAATTGCAAGAAAGATGTGGCTAAATAACCAATCCCGTAACCCTAACCTAGCCCAGACCTAACCTAACCCCTGTCCCGTAACCTTCACCTGAACCCATTCCCGAGTCTCATGTGTTTAGTTTGCACCCTTTATTTTATTTTTATTAATTTTTTAGATTTTTATTTAAGTCTTTTTTATTTTTTAGGATTTATTTTATATTTTGTTTAGAATTTTGTATATATTTTTAAGATTTATTTGTGTCTGTTATTTTTCTTATTTATTTTTATTTAGGTGTAAGTTTTTTTTATCTTTATCTTTATTTTAATTTTAAATTTTTAGTTCTATTTAGCTTTATTTTTAGCATTGATTTATTTTGTCTTTTATTAAGAATTTAATTTTAATTTTATATTTTCTTTAGTTTTATTTATTAGGATTTTAATTTTTAGTTTTTATAGTTTTTGATTTTTTAGTTTTGTTAATTTTATTTTAGTTAGATAGTTTTATTCTTTTAGGTACAAACTAACACACACCCTAACACCATAGACCCTCATTACACACAAACCAACCCCACTCCATCTTCAACCTCCCACTCACTCTCTATCCTATTCCCCCATAACCAATAACCGCCATCACCATTCAACCCAAATCCACCCCACAAACCCAAAGTTAACCCATCTCTTCTCTCTCCACAAAAACTCAACACCTAACCCAAACCTTTAAAGACGGATGCAGTCCAAATCGGCCCTCAACACGAGTTCACATCTTACCCCAACACCCCCACCTGCAAAATTGGATTTTTATTTAACCTCAACCCGAATCCTCAAGTTCTAAACCCGAACCAACTCGAAACCCGATCAGACCTGACCAACTACCAAACCAACAACTGCCCGCCCAAAACCCATCGGCCCATATACCATTACAAAACCTCCTTTTAGTTAACCCGTCTCCGAAAGCCACCATCCATTAACCCAATAATTCGAGACCCGCCTGAACCTTGTTGACCTGTGATTAAAACATCCTCAACCTGCAATTCTGACCCGACCACCTTCTTCCCATGACCACCCCTTCTACCTCATGACCAACTCCGACCGAAACCACAACCCATTTTAGCAATCTGCAATAACCCCTCTTACCCGGACATCCTCAACGACCAGTCCACATCAGACCCATATCGATTACTTCACCGTCTCCCATCACGAAACATAACCGATTTTACCTCTTGTACAAAACCAAACCTCCAAACCCAATCTGTCAAATAAAGTGAGACCCCAAAACAAGTCCATCAACCCAATCTGTCAAAGAAACCTGATCTTCTGCCTCTTTCCTAAACTACCCTCACCTTTATCTTCCAATTTTAACCCTTATCCCATGTGTGCCAATTACAAAAGGTAAGAGACTCTCATTCATTTTAGGGGGGACTGTTAAAAAAAAAAAGCATGGGTGAAGACAGATAGCAAATAGAGTGCTAAGTCATAAAAAAATTGTAGAGAGAAATTTATTAGTTTAGTGAGAGAAAAGAGTGACAAAAATTTGTAGCATCAAAAGAGATTTTGTATTATATTTTGATTGGTTGAATTTCTTCTTTCATACTCATATGATCTCATTAATTTATTTTATGTCTTGGAGTCCCATTATGGAGTGTTAATCTCCCATTTCAAGGGATGAAATGAAGCCCTCATGGAATCATGTTGTCTAGTTTGTTAATTTTACTTTTGTTTGATTTCCTTCGATTAGTAACTTTAATTACTACACTTGTTTTTGCATTGAGAAATGAAAAACCATCCTTGAAAAAAGATTGAAGCTTGTGTTATAATTTTATTGTTTTGGTTCAAACTAGAGATAGGCTCTCCAAAAAGATCAAATTATATTATCAGTTTCTTCTACTCTTGTCTTATTTTGTTTAATTAAAATTAGTTGAGTAAATTTTCCCTAGCGGCTATTACACTTGAGTAGTTATAATTTATTTGGATTAGAGTTATAAAATTTAAATATTACTTTTCTAAAATAATATTTTCCTAATTCATTAGGATAATAAGAATTAACTTTTGAATGAGTGGAATATTTTGGAAATCACTAAAACTAAAATAGTCCAAACTAGATTGAATGTGTGAAATGGGGGTGGATTTATATCTCTTGATTATTATTATTATTATTATTATTATTATTATTATTATTATTATTATTATTATTATTATTATTATTATTATTATTATTATTATTATTATTATTATTATTATTATTATTATTATTATCATCATCTCTCATTTAGTTATTTTTCACTCACCTTTTTTTTTCTCACACACCTTTTTAGTATTTCTTTAGATTTTTCTCATAGTTTAGTTCATATCTTTCAATTAATTTAGTTATTTCACCATCGCAAAAAAAAGGTTGTTTTAATATAAAAAAATTCAAGTTGGATTTATATTTCTTGTGTTTAATTCCATGAAGTTGGATTGACACTCTTACTCACCTCATACTAGTCTTGTGATATTTTTGTAGGTAATTGAAGGAAATTATTGATTAGAAAGGCTTTGCAACAACAACACTTACACTTAGAAGCACTTTTTTTTCTATCAAACATGTTATTGAAGGGAAAATTGCAAAATAACCCCAAATGACCTCGCAAGAGGTAGTAACACCTCGCACGAGACCAATGTAACACGCAGCAACTCGCGCGTAGTCACAAGACTCCCGATTCAAGAATATAACCAAAACTTGCAGATAGTTAGACTTAGGCAAGAAAATATGTCGTTGAAGTTCAAAAATGCAAAATAACTCCCAAATGGCACGAACACCTCGCACGAGACCAATGTAATAGGTTGGAATTGACCATGTTGTCATGGGACTCATGGCTAGTGAATATGACCAAAACTTGCAAATTGTGAGACTTAGGCTTGAAAACATGTCGTTGAAGGACGAAAAGGCAAAATAGTGTTGAAACAACCCCTTAATAGGCAGGAACACCTCACACAGGACCAACTGACCATATAGTCACGAGACTCCTGTTTCGAGGAAAGGACCAAAACTTCTAAATAGTTAGATTTAGGCTTGAAAACATGCGCCATTGAAGGGAGAAAATTTGAAACGACCCCACAATGGCCCCACAAGAGGCACAAACTCCTCACAATGGACCAAAAAAATACATAGCAACTGACTGTATAGTTAGGAAACTCTCGATTCGAGAATATGTTGAACACTTGCAAATGGCTAGACTTAGTCTTCGAAACATGTTGTTGAATGGTGAAAATGCAAAACAACCCCAAACGACATTGAAAGAGGTACGAATAGCTTGCACGTGTTCATCATAACACGAAGAAACTAATCTCATAATCACAAGACTCTAAATACCGGAATACGACCAAACTTGCAAAGAGTTAGACTTGGGATATAAAACATGTTGTTGAAGGGTGAATTTGAAAAACAATCACCAAACGGTCCCGCATGAGACATGAACATCTTGCACAAACTAAAGTAACATGTAGAAAGTGACCATGTAATCACGAGACTCCCTGTTTGAAAATATGACCAAATATAGAAAATGACCAAATAGCTAGAAAACATTCCGTTAAAGGGTGAAAATATAGAAAATCCTCCAAACGGATCTGTAAGAGGCACAAACACCTCGCACGAGATCAACATAATACGTAATAACTGACCAAATAGTCATTGGACTCTTGGTTCAATAATATGACCAAAACTTTTAAATAATGAGATGTAATACCCCGTAATTTTAATTGATTTTAATTATGGGATTAATTGAATTAAATGTAAGAAGATTGAATTAATAATTAATCCGGAATCAAATAAATATTAACTAGCGAGATAAGAGTTAGTATTTATTACTTGGAATTACATTGAATATTACTGAGCAAATAAAGTACTATATAATTCTGAATGTGATTATGAACTTATGAAAACTGTCACGAGAGAGAAATATCATAATTATGGAATTTAAGTCGGGACGCACGTGTGAGTCGTGTCAGGACTAAATTAATAGAATAAAAATTAAAACATTTATACATCACCCAAATGGTCATTTTGAGTGCGCCAAGATGTTCAGAAGGGTCAAAATAGTCAGAAAAGTCTACCCGGTGGTTTAGATTGGATTTCAGGATAGTTTTAGGCCAAACCGACACCCTGTAGGGATATTTTTGTCTTTTAACAAATTAAGGCTAATTAATGGATGAGATTGGAGAAATATATCTGCATGTACGTGGGAGAAGTTAAGGTTTTTATCAGCAAAAGAATACGAGAGTCCAAGAGGAAGAAGGAGAAGAGATTTCTAGGAGCTCCAAGACCAAACCCACCCATCTTTCACCAAGAACACCATCAACGTGTAGATCGGGAAGAGTGGAACACATCTATACCACTTTCATTCAATGATTCAGACCTTCCCAATAAGGCAACTGGTTATCTTACTTTAATTAGTGCATATATTATACATGTTAGTGTAGAATTGATTATATACACATGATATGATGAAATGTGGGTTGAAAGTGAATTACTAATCATGCTTTTGGGTAGGAAATTGAATGTAGATGAACTACAATATGTAGAGGCTATGAATCTGGGTTGATACATGAACAAAACGAATTTAACCTTAGGTTTTGGGTGGACACAATAAATGATGATGTAAAACTAGGGCTTTTGATAGTTGATTAAATTCCTTCACCCATATATGAGATTTAATGAGGTTTGATGGTTAAAAGATGTTAGGGATCATCTAAATGTATGCAAAATGGCTTTAGGACTATTAATTTTGAGTTGGGTAAGGTTTGATGTGAATTGGGTGAACAAAAATGGGGGAAAATGCAGGTTTCATACGGTAGAGGACGAACTGGGTAAATGTCGATCGAAAGACCTGGGAATTGGAAAGTTATTTGAAAGACCTCGTTCGAACGAAAATCCAACAAGAATTCCAACAAAAATTCAGAGTTTATCTCGTTCAAAGTTCGTTCGAACGAAATCATTCGAACGACTTACTAACGATATTTCAGATTGAAGTTCGTTCAAAGTTTCGTTCGAACGAAATTTCTAGGCACTTTGAACGAGATTTCAGATTCTAGAAATTTTACAGTACGAACTAGAATTTGGGGAAAATAATTCGAGAATAATGAATGACTTAAGGTTATGTTGGGTAACTACATTTACTGAGCTAGTAACATGAAGTATAAAAGTATATAAGGATAAGAGGGACTCCTTAGTGATATCCATTATAAGTAGTGCGATACGATAGAGAGAATGGTCATAATTGGGAACATCGTGAATATTGTAAAGAATGACAATTCGTACAAATCCAGAATATTTAGATGGTGTGATCCTATTAATTATATGGGTTGTGTGTGCCTATTGTATGAACCCTTATGTGTATGATATACCTACCATACTTGCTATCACGGGCGGTCTTAGGAAGGGGGACAATCTTATCTTGATGAGCCTTCGGGGGGATTTTCGATTGCTACCTCAGGACATAGGTCTGGGAAAGACTTATTTGTGAGTTAACAAGTTTGTGGTCACGTGGGTGCGTAGGTATGTGCATAGCCCATGGGGATGGGAACCATGTTCGCCTCCATTGTGTGTGATATGTGTTGATACGATTCCAGAGTGATTCGAAATTCGTTGTCCTAATGTGAGTGATGTACCGGGACTGATAGCAGAGTATGTGTGCATTGGAGGCTTAGCCTTTTGGGGTGTCGTATTAGTATATATATATATATACACTGAGATTATTCTACTGCGTTGCTTAGTAGATTAGAAAGATTATGATATTCAATATTAATCAACAATGTGGGAACTTGAATGATTAATGAGTTATTTGAATCCGATTAAACTAATGTTATAATTACAAGAAGGTATTACTTGGGTGTTATAATTGGGTACAATAACTTAGGCAATTCAGTAACGGACTTGGGCACATCTACATAAGAGGGATAGCGTGACTAGGATGGGTTAGGAGTCTATGCTAGGCGTGCACATTAGTTGATAGGTGAGAATCCCAAGTGAGGGAACGAGGAAATAACATGGATATAATATTTACTATTTAATGCATTTTAAACACATGCTGTTTTTAAACCGTTTACAACTCGGGCTCTGACCCGTTGTCTTCCAAATCTAATTTGTTTTTGTAAAACTATATTAGGTGCCCAGCCACAGGGACGCCAGGCATAGGAGTTCCTACCAGTTGACATGATGTAGCTGCAGTGGAAGTTATCCTTGATTCTTTCCAAGTTATTTACTTCAGTCGGGCTGGTTGCCTATCGTTTATTCGTATGTACTCAGAGATAGTGACTGCAGACTCTTATTTATATTTCAGTAGTGGGGATTTATTTCATTTCAGACTTGTATTTAGGATTTAGACTGGATGTGTTTACTCCATACTCAATCATTCATTTATGTCATTCTTATTTGCTGTGAGATTGTATTAGATGGTGAATGGTTAAATTAATTATTTTTTATTACATGTTAATTTTAAAAGATAAAATTTGACACTGGACTTTTTAACTACTAGGTGGTTAGTAATTAATAAATATTTTTCGACAGTGATGCTAAAACTGAACCAACCGGATATTCTGTTTTTAATTTAATAAAGGACTGATTACCTAGTATTTAATTATGTGGGGTGTCACAGGTGGTATCAGAGCATCAAGTTCTAGAGTCCTTTATGATCTGTACTGCTTATTATGCTTTCAGCTTAGCATTCATTGATGTAGAGCCCTATTAATAGGGTTATTGTATTCTTGATTATATGTTTACGTCTTCAGATATTTGAGATTTGATAACTGTGGACTTATACATGCCTCCCAGACGTGCACCTAGGGCTAGAAATACCCAACCCGAGCCTCAACCAGCACCAACTCAGGATACAGTGAATGTTGCCGAGGTTGTTGTCATCGTTGCTCAGGCAGTTACTGCAGAACTAGCTGTGGTCCAGCAGGCCCTGCCTCAGGCACAAGCGCTGGCACCAGCACCAGCACCAGCTCATGAATTTCCTTTCACATGGGAACGAGTCAAGGATGCCTTTCAAAAGGCGCACTCTCCGGAGTTTACAGGGGGTTTCGATATTGTTACGGCTAGCTAATGGAAGAAATATACCCAGAGGAAACTGAGGATGTACGAGTGCATGGATGTGCAAAAGAATATACTAGTTACTTTCAAGATAGTAGGAGTAGTGTTATAGTGGTGGGAGTCCACTACTACCGCAGAGGAGCGTGACGTTATGACTATACAGGACTTTTGGGTGCAATTTGACTGTAAATATTTCCCTTATGTCGTTCAGACTGAGATGAGGCGAAAACTACTGGACCTCACTCAGGAGGGGAAGACTGTAGCTGAGTATGAGGAGGAATTTACTAGATTGGTAAACTTGGTACCAACTGAGGTGCCTACTGAAGAGAAGAAAATTCAGATGTTCATGGATGGTCTGGCCTGGAGGATTCGATGGCATCTTCTGGGTAACCTCTCCTTGCAATCTTATACCGATGTACTTAATTCTATTTTACTACACTTCCAGGATAACCGCTTCCATGTTAAGGGGGAAAAGAGGGTAGGTGAGTCCATCCAGCAGGGTATGAGAGGTGGAGGTAGTCCCAGTAGGGCACAAGAAGGTTAGAGTCAACAGAGGTAGGGTTAGCAGGTTTCCCATTAGGGAGATTCTTCTAGGAGATTCAGATTAGAGAGATTTCATCAAGGCCAGGGAGGTTTCAGTCATGGACACTAGGTTCAGCATGGTCATTAGGGCCAACAGGGACACCCGGGCCAACAACAGTTATAGCAGGGACATCAGGGCCAAGGGAGAGGTGGCAATGACCAACAGGGGCACAAAGGGGGAAATTTTATTAGGAAGTGCTTTACTTGTAGAGCGACTGGCCACAGATAATTTGAATGCCCCAATAAGGGGAAGTATCCTCAGCAGTAGGGTGCTCACCAAGAGCCCCAGAGGCTGATCTTCCCAGCTGCTCTTCTAGCGCCAGTACTAGTCCTAGCCTTGCTTTCCATTCCAGTAGTTCCAATTCAGCAGAGGAAAATACGATACGGGCGTGTCTACAACTTCCATCAGGCCACAGTCCCACAGGTTCCACCCACGGTTGAGGTTACGTTTTCTATCCAGGGGACTTTGGGGAAGATATTATTTGACATGGGGGCTTCACATAGTTTCATTGCCACTAGTTTTGCACGCGCCATGGGGTTATTAGACATGGAAGAGAGCACAATCACTAGTGTAGATTAACCATTGGGATATGGGTCATTGATAATCTTTATATGTTGAGGAGTGGGCATAGAGATTGGGAGATTGACCCTGCCATCCGATATGCTTGTTTTAGATATGCACGAGTATGATGCTATCATCGAGAAGGATTAGCTAGTTATGTATAGGGCAATTATTGACTGCTATAGTCGTAGTATTGTGTTCGCCATACCGGGTCAGGATATGTTTCTAGTGGTGATGCCTCGCCTCGAGGGAGGATATTCCACTCATTTGTTTTATATAAAGGAGGAGGCCTCTATGAGATTTATGATTCCCCTTGATTCGGTTCTAGTAGTTCGTGAGTATACAGATGTGTTTCAGGATATACCAGGGCTAACGCCGAGTAGAAAGATAGAGTTTGTGATTTACTTAGTGCCGAGAACTTGATCGATAGCTCGTGCACCTTACCATATGGATCCTACAGAGATGAAGGAGATAAGGGATCAGATTGAGCAGTGGTTAGGATAGGGTTTCATCCACCGGAGTACATCACCTTGGGGTTCCCCAGTTCTATTTGTTAAGAAGAGGGATGGATCCTTACGACTGTGTGTAGATTATTGCGAGTTTAATAAAGTCACGAAACGGAATAAGTATCCTTTGCCCAGAATCGATGACTTATTGGACCATTCTCGAAGATAAACTTGAGGTCAGGGTACCATCAGTTGCGGATGAAGGAGCAGGATGTGTCTAAGATTGCATTTCTGACGACGTATGGATCCTATGAGTTTCGATCATGCCATTCGGGCTAACCAACGCACTAGAAGTATTTATGAACTTGATGAACAGAGTGTTCAGAGAGTTCTTAGATCAATTTATCATTGTCTTCATATATGACATCCTGATTTATTCACAGACCGAGGAGGAGCATGTTGAGCACTTACATAGGGTTTTACAGACTTTACATGAGAATGATTTATACGCCAAGTTTGAGAAATGTTGATTTTGGCTGCGAGAGGTACAATTCTTGGGGCACATTGTATTAGATAGGGGAATATTGGTGGACCCCAGCAAGGTGTCGACGGTGAGGGAGTGGGGGCAACCCACGACACCGACGAAGGTGCACAGTTTCTTGGGGTTTGCAAGCTCTTACAGGCAATTTATTCGAGGATTCTTAAAGATAACTGGTCCATCGACTAACTTGACTCGTAAAGGAGTGCCATTCATCTGGGATGACGCCTGTCAGTTGGCTTTAGATGAGCTGAAGGACAAGTTGACTTCATCACCAGTTCTAGCACTTCCCAGATCGGGAGTGGAGTACTTAATCTATACCGATGCATCCCTATAGGGACTTGGGGGTGTACTTAAGCAAGAGGATCAGGCTATAGATTATGCCTCCTGAAAGCTTAAACCTCATGAGAGGAATTACCCCACCCATAAATTGGAGATAGCAGCAGTCGTGTTTTCTCTTCGGATCTGGAGACATGATCTGTTGGGGGAAAAGTTTTGCATGTTCACAGATCACAAGTCACTACAGTATTTGTTCACTCAGAGAGAATCGAACATGCATCAGCATAGGTGGCTTGAATTTATGAAGGATAACCAATTCGATATCCATTCCCACCCGAGGAAGGCTAACATAGTAGCTGATGCGTTGATTCGGAGGACAACAGGTGACATGGCTGAGGTGTGGAAGGCAAAATAGAAGGAGGTGGGACACCAGGATGCAGTAGTCCGATCATTCATGTCTGTCGTGAGCATTACACCCGAGATTGTGATGAGAGTAATACAGGCCCAGGAAGTCGACTCATTCTCTCAGGATTGGATTGCGCAGCTTCTAGATGAGGGAGTTGAGTCTTATTCAGTGGGTTCAGATGGGAGTTTGTGCTTTAATGGGCGTCTAGTTATTCCAAAGGGGGAGGACCTATGACGAGCGGTGATGACAGAGTCGCACGGTTCACTCTTTATCGAACCTCTCGGAGGGGATAAGATGTACAAGGATATGAGGCGACAGTATTGGTGGAGCGACATGAAAAAAGATATTGTTGAGTTTGTCTCAAATTGTGCAACCTGCCAGTTAGTCAAGGTAGACCACCAGAAGCCGATAGGGTTACTTCAGCCATTAGAGATCTCGATGTGGAAATGGGATAGAATTTCCATAGATTTTATCATAGGTTTGACTACTTCTTAGAAGGGTCATGATTCTATATGGGTGATTATAGATTGGTTGACTAAGGTAGCCCACTTTTTACCAGTCGGGACAGATGACACAGCAAGTTAGTATGCTCGATTATTCATCGTTGAGATTGTGAGATTACACGGGGTGCCTCTCCATATTGTGTCCGATCGGGACAAGACCTTTGTGTCTCATTTTTGGTAGAGCTTCTAGGAGGCCATGGGTATAGAGTTATGCTTGAGTACGGCCTATCACCCACAAACGGACGGGCAGATCGAGTGAACTAATCAGATACTAGAGGACATGTTATGTATTCTGGATTTTGGGGGAGGTTGGGAGCAGTAACTTCCGCTGGTTGAGTTTTCATATAAAAACTCTTATTAGTTTACCATTGGCATGGCCCCAATGAAGGAGTTGCACGATAGGTCTTGCCGCTCTTTTTCTTTTGGGGTTGGAGGTGGGGAACAACAAACTGCTTAGGTCAAAAGTGCTTCAGGATACGTCAGTTAATATAGATATGATCAGGAGTCGCATACGGGTTGCTCAGGATAGGCAGAAGAGCAACGCCGATGCCAAGAGGTTATTTAGGGAGTTCAGTGTTGGGGATTAGGTATTGTTGAGAGTATCTCCTATGAAGGGGATAATACGATTTGGGAATAAAGGGAAATTGGCATCGAGGTATGTAGGGCCCTTCCCTATTATTAAGCGGATTGGGCCAGTGGCTTACAGGCTTGGGTTACCCGAGCACCTGCATAGGATTCATGATGTGTTTCACATATGTTCATTGAGGAGATACATTCGGGATGACTTGGCCCACACCCATATTGCTTTAGGGAAGATTTATTTGCAACCCGATAGTTCCTACGAGGAGGGGCCAGTTGCTATCATAGACCGTAGCGAGAGGAAACTGAGGTTGAAAGTCGTGTCGTTAGTTCATGTATAGTAGCGACATCACAATATCGAGTAGTCGGCCCAAGAGCGCGAGGATCATATGTGCGAGAGAGACCCAGAGTGATTTTTACCAGGTATACCTTTTATTTTTGAATTTCGGGATGAAATTTCATAATTAGGGGGGAAGTATGTAATACCCCGTAATTTTAATTGATTTTAATTGCGGGATTAATTCAATTAAATGTGAGAAGCTTTAATTAATAATTAATCCGGAATCAAATAAATATTAACTAGCGAGATAAGAGTTCTTATTTATTACTTGTAATTACAATGAATATTACTGAGAAAATAAAGTAATATATGAATCTGAATGTGATTACGAATTTATGAGAATTGTCGCGAGAGAGAAATACGACAATTATGGAATTTAAATCGGAACGCGAATGTGAGTCGTGTCGGGACTAAATTAATGGAATAAAAAGTAAAATATTTATACATCACCCAAATGGTCATTTTGCGTGTGCCAACGTGTTCGAAAGGGTCAAAATAGTCAGAAAAGTCTACCCGAGGGTTTAGTTTGGGTTTCGGGATAATTTTAGGCCAAACAGACACCTCGGAGGGGTATTTTTTGTCTTTTGAAAAATTGGGGCTAATTAATGGACGAAAATTGGAGAAATATATATATGCATGTATGTGGGAGAAGTTAGGGGGGAAGAAAAGAGAGAGTCCAAGAGGAATAAGGAGAAGATATTTCTAGGAGCTCCAAGACCAAACCCACCCATCTTTCACCAAGAACACCATCAACGTGTAGATTGGGAAGAGAGGAACGCATCTATACTACTTTCATTCAACGATTCAGACCTTCCCAACATGGCAAGTGGTTATCTTGATTTAATTAGTGCATATATTATACATGTTAGTGTAAAATTGATAATATACACATGATATGATGAAATCTGGGTTGAAATTGAATTATTAATCACGCTTTTAGGTAAGAAATTGAATGTTGATGAACTACCGTATGTAGAGGATATGAATCTGGGTTGATACATGAACAAAAACGAATTTACCCTTGGGTTTTGGGTGGAAAAAATCATTGATGATGTAAAACTAAGGCTAGTGATATTTTATTAAATTCCTTCACCCATATATGACATTTAATGAGGTTTGATGGTTAAAAGATGTTATGGATTATCTAAATGTATGTAAAATGGCTTTAGGACTATTAATTTTGAGTTTGGAAAGGTTTGATGTGAATTGGGTGAACAAAAATGGGCAAAACTGTAGGTTTAATAAGGTAGAAGACGAACTGGGTAAATGTCAATCGAACGAGCTGGGAATTGGAAAGTCGTTTGAACGACCTCGTTCGAACGAAAATCCAACAAGAATTCCAACAAAAATTTAGAGTTTAGCTCGTTCAAACGAAGTCATTCGAACGACTTACTAATGAGATTTCAGAGTGAAGTTCATTCAAAGTTTTGTTCGAACGAAATTTCTGGGCGCTTCGAACGAGATTTTAGATTTTAGAAATTTTACGGTACGAACTGGAATTTGGGTAAAATAATTCGAGAATAATTAATGACTTCAGGTTATGTTGGGCGACCACATTTCCTGAGCTAGTAACATGAAGTATAGAAGTATATAATGATAAGAGGGACTCCTTAGTGATATCCATTATAAGTAGTGCGATACGATAGAGAGAATGGTCGTAATTCGAAACATCGTGAATATTATAAAGAATAACAATTCGTACAAATCTGGAATATTTAGATGGTGTGATCCTATTAATTATATGGGTTGGGTGTGCCTATTGTAAGAATCCTTATATCTAAGACATACCTACCATACTTTCTATCACGGGAGGTCTTAGGAAGGGGGACAATCTTATCTTGATGAGCCTTCGGGGGGATTTTCGATTGCTACCTCAGGACATAAGCCTGGGAAAGACTAATCTGTGAGTTAATAACTTTCCAGTCACATGGGTGCGTAGGTATGTGCATAGACCATGGGGATGGGAATTATATTCACCTCCATTGTGTGTGATATGTGTTGATACGATTCCAGAGTGATTCGGAATTCGTTGTCCTTATGTTCGTGATGTACCGGGACTGATAGCAGAGTATGTGTGCACTGGAGGTTTAGCCTTTTGGGGTGTCGTATTAGCATGTATATATATATATATATATATATACACACTGAGATTATTCTACTGTGCTGCTTAGTAGGTTAGAAAGATTATGATATTCAATATTAATCAACAATGTGGGAACTTGAATGATTAATGAGTTATTTGAATCCGATTAAACTAATGTTATAATTACAAGAAGGTATTACTCGGGTGTTATAATTGGGTACAATGACTTAGGAAATTCAGTAACGGACTTGGGCTCAACTACATAAGTGGGATAGCGTGACTAGGATGGGTTAGGAGTTTACTCTAGGCATGCACATTAGTTGAGAGGTGAGAATACCAAGTGAGGGCACGAGGAACTAACATGGATATAATATTTTATTATTTAATGCATTTTAAACACTTGCTGTTTTTAAACCGTTTACAACTCGGGCTCTGACCCGTTGTCTTCCAAATCTACTTTGTTTTTGTAAAAATATTTTAGGTGCCCAGCCACAGGGATGACAAGCATAGGAGTTCCTACCAGTTGACATGTTGTAGTTGTTGTGGAAGTTATAGGACCTCGGTACTAGACACCTACACATCTATCCTTGATTCTTTTCGAGTTATTTAATTCTGTCGGGCTGGTTGCCTATCATTTATTCAGATGTTCTCAGAGATAGTGACTGCAGACTCTTATTAATATTTCAGTTGTGGGGATTTATTTCATTTCAGACTTGTATTTAGGATTTTGACTGGATGTGTTTACTCTAGACTCAGTTATTCATTTATGTCATTCTTATTTGCTGTGAGATTGTATTAGATGATGAATGGTTAAATTAATTATTTTTGGTTGAATGTTAATTTTAAAAGATAAAATTTGACACTGGACTTTTTAACTACTAGGTGGTTAGTAATTAATAAATGTTTTTCGACAGTGACGCTAAGAATAGATGAACCGGATATTTTGTTTTTAATTTAATAAAGGACTGATCATCCGATATTTAATTTAGCGGGGTGTCACATGAGACTTAAGATTGAAAACATTCTGATGAAGGGTTAAAATGAAAAATAGATCCAAACAGACTTGCAAGAGGTATGAACACCTCTCATGGCACTAGAAACATGAAGCAACTAACCATGCAGTCACGTGACTCTTGGCTAGAGAATATTATCAAAACTTGCAAAAAAGTTAGGCTTAGTCTAGAATACTTGTCTTTAAAGGGTGAAACTGAAAAATAGCCTTGTAAGATGCACAAACACCTTGTGCGGAATGAACACCTCACACACGACCAACGTAAAATGTAACAAATGGTCACGTAGTTACGGGACTCCCGATTAAAGAATATGACAAAAACCTTCAAAAAGTTAGATGTAAGGTTAAAAACATTTCGTTGAAGGGCAAAAATACAAAATAGACCCCAAATGGCCCCGCAAGAAGCATGAACACCTCGCATGGGACTAGTAACACGTAGCTACTAACTGCATATAGTCATGGGACTTTTAGTTCTAAAATATGGCCAAAACTTGAAAATAGTTAGACTTGGGCATGAAAACATGCCATTGAAGGGAAAAAAATCCAAAATAGCCCTCAAGAGGCACGACACCTCATAGGGGACCAACGTAACACGTATCAACTAACATCATAGACATGGGACTCCTAGTTAGAGAATATAACCAATACTTAGAACATTTTAGACTTAGGATAGAAAACATGCCGTTAAAGGGTGAAAATAGCCCGCAGACGGTTCCACAAGAAGCACGAACACCTCATGCGGTACCAACATAACACGTAGCAATTTATCACATAGTCACAAAATTCCTATTTTTAGAATATGAACAAAACATGCAAATAGTTAGATATTGGTTTGAAAACATGTCGTTGAAGGGAGAAATCAAAAAACAGGCCCCAAACGTCCTATAAGAGTCACGAACACCCCGTACGGGACTAACATAACACGTAGCAATTGGCCGCATAGTCACGGGCTCTCGGTTCGATAATATGACCAAAATTTAAAAACAGATAGACTTGGCTAGAAAATATGCCGTTGAAGGGAAAAAATACAAAATAGTTCCCATAAGAGGCAAGAATACCTCAGACAGGACAAACGTAACACGTATCAACTAACGGCGTAGTCAACAGGACTCCTGATTTAAGAATATGACCAAAACTTGAAAATAGTTAGATTAAAGCTTAAAAGCATCATTTGAAGGGAGAATTTTCAAAATAACCCTAAAATGGCCCCGCAAGTGGTACGAGCAGCTTGCAAAGGACCAACATAAGACGTAGCAACTGACCATGTAGTCACATGACTCTCGGTTTGAGAATACAACCAAAACTTGTAAATAGATAGAAATTGGCTATAAAATAATCCGTTGAAGGGAAAAAATGCAAAATAGTTACCAAATAGCCCCGTAAGAGAAATTTACACCTTGTATGGGACCAACGTAACACGTAACAACTAACAACATAGTGACGAGACTCTTGGTTTGAGAATATGACCAAAACTTCAAAATAATTAAGATTAAAAACATGTCGTTGAATTGTAAAACACAAAACAACCTCCAAACGGCCCCGTAAAAGGTACACACACCTCATAAGGGACCAACAAAAAATGTAGCTGCTAATAACGTATTCACGGGACTCGTGCTTTATAAATATGACCAAAACTTACAAATACATAGACTTATGCTTGAAAGCATGCCATTGAAGGGAAAAAGTGCGAAACATGCCTCAAATGGCGCCACAAGAGGCATGCACACCTTGCATGGGACTAATGTAACACGTAGTAACTGATGCATAGTCATAAGACTCTCAGTTTGAGAATACAACTAAAACTTGTAAATAGTTAGACATAGGCTAGAAAACTTGTTTTTGAAGGGCAAAACTATAAAATAGCCCCATAAAAGGCATGAACCCTCGCATAGGTCAACGTAACATATAGAACCTGACTGCATAGTCTCGGGGCTCTCAATTCAAGAATATGACCAAAATAAGAAAATAGTTAAATTTAATCTAGAAAACATGCCATTTAAGGGAGAAAATTCAAAAATGCCTCCAAACGACTCCGCAAGAGGCTTGAAAACTTGTACGGGACCAACATAACATGTATAAATTTGACCGCACAGTGACTAGACTCTTAGTTTGAGAATATGACCAAAACATTCAAATAGTTATACTTAAGCTTGAAAACAATTGGTTGAATGGGTAAAATGAATACAGTCCCCAAATGGCTCCACAAAAGGCATGAACTCCTCGCAATTGACCAACTTGACAAACAGTAATTGACAGCATAGTCACGAGACTCTCGATTTGAGAATATGACCAAAACTTACAACTTGTTAGACTTAGACTATAAAACATACCTTTGAAGGGTGAAAATGCAAAACATCCCCTAGACGGCACCATAAGAGGCATGGACACCTCGCACGTGACCAACGTAACACGTAGCAATTGATCGCATAGTCACGGGACTCCCAGTTCTAGAATATGACCAAAACTTGTAAATAGTTAGATTTGGACTTGAAAATATGCTATTGAAGGGGAAAACATAAAACAACCCCCAAATACCCCCAAGAGTCACAAACACATTGTACGGGACCAACGTAACACATAGCAACTGATCGCATGGTCAAGGGACTCTCGATTCTACAATATGACAAAAACTTACGTATAATTAGGCTAGAAAATATGTCGTTGAAGGGTAAAAAGGTAAAATAATCTCCAAACGGCCTCGCAAGAGGTACGAAACCTCGCACGGACCAACGTAACACATTTTAATTGACGGCATAGTCACGGGAGTACTGGTTTGACAATATGACCAAAACTTGAAAATAGTTAGACTTAAGCATAAAAACATGTCGTTGAAGGGTAAAATTTCAAAATAGCCCCCAAATGGCCCTGCAAGTGGCACGTACACCTCGTAAGGGATAAACTTAACAACTGATTATAGAATTATAGGACTCTCGATTCGAGATTATGACCAAAACTTCCATATAATTAGCCTTAAAAACATATTGTTGAATGATAAAAATGTAAAATAATATGCAAATGGCCCCGTAAAAGACACGGATACCTTGCATGAAACCAACGAAACACGTAGCAACTGATAAATTATTCACGGGACCTCATTTAGGAATTTGACCATAACTTATAGATAGTTAGACTAATGATTTAAAATAAGCCATTGAATGGAGAAAATGAGAAAAAAACCCCAAGTGGCCCCGCAAGAGTCATGAACACCTCGCATGAGACTAACGTAACACGTAATAACTAATGCATAGTCATAGAACTCCCATTTTGATAATATAATCAAAACTTGAAAATTAAAAAACTTAGGCTAGAAAACTTATCCTTGAAGGGCAAAACTATAAAATAAACCTGTAAGAGGCATAAACACCTCGCGCGAATCAACGTAAAATGCAGCAATTAACCTCATAGTCATGGGACATCTGATTCGAGAATATGACCAAAACTAGCAAATAGTTGGACTTAGGCAAGAAAAACTATCGTTGAAGGGCAAAAATGTAAAACTTCCCCAAAACGACTCAGCAAGAGGCATGAACACCTCACACGGGACCGGCGTAACACGTAAGAACTAACTGCATAGTCACAGGACTCCCAGGTTTAGAATATGACCAAAACTTTCAAATAGTTAGACTTAATCTTAAAAACATTCTATTTAAGGGAGAAAATACAAAACAGACCCCAACAGTCCCGCAAGAGGAAAGAACGCCTTACAGGGAACCAACGTAACACATTGTAAATAACTGTGTAGTCACGAGACTCCTAGTTGGAGAACTTGACCAAAACTTCTAAATTTTTAGACTTAGGCTAGAAGACATGCCATTTAAGGGCAAAAATGCAAACATCCCACAGATGGTCCCGTAAACAGGCATGAACACCTCGTACGGGACCAACGTAACACATAGAAAATAACCGCATGGTCACAGGACTCCTGGTTCTAAAATATGACCAAAACTTACAAATAGTCAGACTTAGGTTTGCTAGCATGTCGTTGATGGGCAAAAATAAAAAATAGCATGCAGATGCCCCTGAAAGTGTCAAGAACACCTCACGTTGGACCAACATAACACGTAGCAACTGATCGCATAGTAACAGGACTCCAGATTTGAGAATATGACCAAAACTTATATATAGTTAGACTTAGGCAATAAAACATCATATTTAAGGGAAAAAAGGCAAAAAAAAACCCAAATGGCGCCACGCGAGGCATGAAACCTTGCACGGGATCAACGTAACATAAAGACACTAACGACATAGTCATGGGACTGTCGCTTCGAGAATATGACCAAAATATGAAAATAGTTATGCTTAAGCTTGAAAACATGCCATTGAATTATAAAATTCAAAACAACCCTAAACGGACCCACAGATGGCATGTACATCTCGCACGGGACCAAAGTAACACATAACAACTAATCACATAGTCATCGGACTCTCAGTTCAAGAATAAGACTAAAATTTGTAAATAGTTAAACTTAGGCTGGAAAACAGGCCACAAAAAATGCTAAATAGCCTAGAAAGAGGGATGAACACCTTGCACGAGACCAGCGTAAGACTTAGCAACTGATCGCACACTTACAGGACTCTCAGTTTGAGAATAAGACCAAAGCTTACAAATAATTAGCCTAAAAAAATATGTCGTTGAACCATAAAAATGTATAACAACCCAAAAATAGCCCCGTAAATGGAACGGACACCTCGCACGGGACCAACGAAACATGAAGCAACTGACTTTGCAGTCACTGGACTCTCAATTTGAGAAAATGATCAAAAGTTACAAATAGTTAGACTTCTGCTTGAAAACATGTCATTCAAGGCTGAAAATGTGAAACAGACTCCAAATGGCCCCTCAAGAGGCATGACCACCTCGCATGGGACTAACGTAACACATAGCAATTGATCGCTTAGTCACGGGACTCTAGATTTGAGAATATAACCAAAATTTGTAAATAGTTAGACTTAGGCTAGAAACCTTGACATTGAAGGGCAAAACTATAAAATAACCCCCGTAAGAAGAACGCCACCTCGCATGACCAACGTAACATGTTGCAATAAACCACATAGTTAAGGGACTCCCGGTTGAGAATATGACCTAAATTTGCAAATAGTTATATTTAGTCTAGTAAACATGTCGTTGAAGGGCCAAAATATAAGACTGCTCCAAATGGCTCCACAAAAAGCACGAACACCTCGCATGTGACCAATGTAATATGTAGCAACTGACTGTATAGTCACGGGGCCTCTGGTTCGAGAATTTTACCAAAAATTTCAAATACTTAGAGTTGAGCTTGAAAACATTATTTTCAAGGGTAATAATGCAAAATAAACCCCAAATGCCCCCAAGAGGAATAAACACCTCGCATGGGACTAACGTAACACGAAGCAAATTACTACAAAGTCATGGGACTTTCAGTTTCAAAACATGAGAAAAACTTGTAACCTATTAGACTTAGGCTAGAAAACATACCATTGAAGGGTAAAAATGCCAAATAGTCCCCCCCCCCCTCGAAAGAGGCACGAACACTTGGTCGGGACAATTATAGCATGTAGAAACTGGTCGTCTATTCATGACACTCCCGGTTCTAAAATATGACTAAACCTTGTAAATAGTTACACTTAGGAATGAAAGCATGCCGTTGAAGGGTGAAATTGCAAAACAATCCCACAATGGCCTCGTAAGAGTCACAAACACCTTGTACGAGACTAACTTAACCCGTAGCAAGTGACCACATAGTCACGGGAGTACCGGTTCAAAGATATGACCAAAACTTACAAATAGTAAGACTTAGGTTAGAAAGCATGTCATTGAAGGAAAAAACACCACGCACGATTCATGGGACTCTCGGTTCGAGAATATGACCAAAATTTCAAAATAGTTAGACTTGGGCTTGAAAACATGTAGTTAAAGGGAAATGGTATAAAAAAAACCAAAGCCCGTGCAAGAGCACAAACACCTCGCACTAGGGCAATGTAATAAGTAGAAACTAACTACATAGTCACATAATACCCACTTCGAGAATATGACCAAAACTTGCAAATAGTTAGAGTTAGGCTTGAAAGCATGTAGTTAAAGTGCAAAAAATCAAGAAAACCCCCAAACGGTCCCGAAGTGGTACAAACACCTCACACGGGACCAACTTAACAGGTATGAACTAATTGAATAGTCACGAGACTTTCGGTTCTAGAATATGATCAAAACTTGCAAATAATAAGAGTTAGACTTGAAAAAATGTCGTTAAAGGGAGAAAACATAAAACAGTCCCCATATGCCCCCACAAGAGTCGGGATCACCTCGCACTAGACCAACATAACACGTAGCAACTGACCACGTAGTCATGGGACTCTCGATTTGAGAATATGACGAAAACATATAAATAGTTAGACTTAGGCTAGAAAACATATCGTTGAAGCGCGTAAATACAAAACAACCCCCCAAATGGCTCCACAAAAGGCATGAGCACCTTGTATTGGACCAACATAACACGTAGAAACTGACGGCACAGTCACGGGACTCCCAGTTCAATAACATGACCAATACTTGCAAAATTTTAGACTTGGGTTAGAAAACATGTCATTAGGGCGAAAATGCAAAATAACCCCCAAACGGTCCTGGAAGAGGCACGAATACCTCGCACAGAACCAACATAACATGTAGCAACTGACTACATAGTGATGGAACTCCTGATTATGGAATATGACCAAAACTTGCGAAGAGTTATACTTGGGTTTGAAAACATGTCGTTGACGGGAAAAAAATTAAAAAATCCCCAAAACACCCCCACAAGAGTCACAAAGACCTCGCACCGGACCAACGTAACACGTTGCAACTGACCATGTAGTCATGGGGATCTCAATTAAAGAATATGACCAAAACCTACAAAAAGTTAGACTAAGGCTAGAAAACATGTCATTGAAAGGCAAAAATACAAAACATCCCCAAAATGGCCCTGCAAGGGTACGAGCTTCTCTCGCAAGACCAACATAACACATAGAAACTGATCATGGTTGGAGAATATGACCGAAACTTGCAAATAGTTGGACATTGGCTATAAAACAAGTCATTGAAGGGCAAAAATACAAAACAATTCACATATAGCCCCATAAGAGGGCGAAAACCTTGCACTTGACCAACGTAACACGTAACAACTGATAGCTTAGTCACCAGACTCTCGGTTTGAGAAAACGACCAAAAATGGAAGATAATTGGCTTAAAAGCATGTCCTTGTGTAATACCCCGCCTGTTAAATTAATTAAATATAGATAAGGAGAAAAAATTACAATATATAGGAAATTATGGGTTACAAATTGAATATAAGATAATATTAGATAAGAAAAGAAAAAGAAAAAGGAAAGGATGAGATGTTGTTAGGAACAAAAGGCAGTGTTGTGCGATGTGGTCATTCAAACGACGATTCTGATTGCTTGAATGACGACTAACGAGCGTCAGTCTTGTCTATATGCTGTCAAAATTTGAAGCGTGGATTAACTTTGGAGGGTTGGGATTTAGCCGAAGAAACATGTTTGGGGTGTTAGGGTTTTTGTAGTTTGGTTATATTTAGGAGAGAGAGGCATGGGGTTGGAACCCCATAGCCAAAAACTCTCAAAGAATCTCTACTCCCTCCCTTAATCTGTTGTTTCCCATTTTTTCCTTCCAGTGTTGCTCATTCACCCATAATCTCTAACCTTCCCCAAAGTTCAAATATAAGCTACGATATATATATATATATATATATATATATATATATATATATATATATATATCATATATATATATATATATGTGTGTGTGTGTGTGTGTGTAAAAGTTGGTTGTTGGGAGGTTTTAATGTGCATTTGAAAGGGGGTTAATTTAAAATAAGAAGATGTATATTGTTGTAGGTTTTAAAGAGGGTTTTTGTTGAGAATTTTGGGGCTTATAAGGTGGATCATTTGTGACACCCTTTAGGGACACCTTTGGAGGTGGGAGAGTCACCCATCTTCACCACCACCACCACATTGGTGTCATTTGAGGTGGGGTAATCTACTCTTATTAAATTTGAGACTCTATTTGATAAATATTGTAGTCTTATTGTGGTGTATGACTAAGAGAAGGAATAAGAAAAATGATGTGTTCTTAGTACTCTGAAAATAGACATTTTTATGGAATAGAATGTTAGAAAATTAAATTGTTGTGTGTTTTCTATTAAATCTGAAAATAGACATTTTTATGAAATAAAAAGGCTAAAAAATGTTATTGTTGTGTGTTTTCTAATAAAAATTGAAAATGGATATTTTCATGAAACAAAAATGCAAGAAACACCATTTTAGTGTATTTCTAGTAAAAGGAAATAATGGACATTTTTATAGAATAAAAATGTAAAAAAATATTATTTGTGCAGTTTTCTAGTAATAAACTAAAATTAGACATTTTTATGGAATAAAATGCGCGAAATTGGTATTTCGTGTATAAGTGAATAATGAACATTTTTATAGAATAAAAATGTAAGGAAATTTTATTTTGGTGGATGTTAATGTTGTCAAAATATTTATGAAATAAATATTTTTAAATTTCTTGCAAAATGGAGACTTTATGAAAATGGACATTAGTCGAGTTTAAAGAAATTGATAAAATGTCTCGTTTTGCTTGAAATGGATGAAAAATATGGTTTTCCATGAAGTGTGGTGTAAAAGTGAATAATGGAAGTTAAAGGGTTTAAATGTGTGAATAGAAGTGAAGTGGGTATTAAGATGTAAAATTTTATAAATAAAGTGTGTATTTCAAATGTTGGGAAAATGAGACTTTAATATGTAAAAAGATGTGATTTTGTATATTAAAGATGTTAAAGTAACAAGTAAGAAAGTGGGATAATTTTTATATTGAACAAGTGTTAAAATTGTTAAAAGGCATTTAAAATGTTAAGTTGGAAAATTAATAACCATTTTTGGGAAAATAACACTTGTTAAAGGATTAAATTACAAATTTGGCACATAAAAGGTAAATTGGTAATTTACTTAAAGTGTGACATTTTTATGGAATAAAAATATTAATGAATTTTTTTATATTAGTATGGCTGAAATTGAATTAAGTCCTAAAAATTGTAAATGATTTTAGCATAAAATCGACGTGCGTGTGAATGAAGGACTTAAGGGAAAAGAAATCATTTTTCAAGTGTTAATGGAAAAACGGACGGTTAAGTCCGTGTTTTGGCTTCGGCTGGGTAAAGGAAAAGAAATAGAACAATGTGGACATTTGTAAAATGTTAAAACACATAAAAAGGGACTTGGATGACACCGGGATAAAGCAAGAAGGGCCCGCAGCTCTTGGGTGAAAAGCCCTAAATCATTGGCCATAGCATATGGTGCGCATAGTCGTCGGTGTGGAGCCCACGTAACTATGCGTTATAGAAGGATTCCGAGAAAAGATAAAGGAAATATGTAACATATGAAGAAATGGATTGTGTGGTAAAATGTGTTAATACAACCTAACTTGAATGAATGTAATAAATGTTCCGATAAAAGTGAAATGGACAAGTAAATGCGTAAATCTATTAATGTCCAGAAAGAAATGAAAAGGGTTAAAGGGAGTAAATAAATGGGTGGTTAAGCAACTTAAATGGTTAAACCCATACTTAACACAAGAAGGTGTTGTGAAAAGGATTTTTAAAGATTAAATAAGTATTTTCTAACACGTGGATTGCATGTGTTGAATTGGATATTTTCAATAAAAATACTAAAGTGTATTGGAATGAAGAAAAGGTAAATTTCGGTGAAGGAATGGTTTTAATAAATTAAGTGGAAAGGTTTCATGTGTCGAACCGGGTGCGTTAAACAAAGTGAGAAATCCAATTATGATTAAAGAAAACCTTAAATGAGATTAAGATCAATTACTCTGGGCAAGTAAAATTTTGGAATAAATTGATTAATGTATTGGAATGTGTATTTTTAAAAGATATACGTGTGTACATATATACATATTTTCCAATGCATGTTGTTGTAGCATGTGAGTATTCCTTTCTTCTGTTCGTTTCTCTACTATTTGTATAAATCCTACTGGGAATAGGCTCACATCCCCACTTTGTCATGGAAAGTTATGAGCGACTTCGTATTTTGAGAGCACTATACAGGTAAATATATTTTATTAATGTTTTATGTTAGTATCTCTGTTTACTAGGACCCCAGGGCACTCCCCATGCGTCCCTCACGTAGTTTACCTTGAAACTGGTATCGCATGCTAAACAAATGAAACGTTAACTAAAATAAAACTGGATTAGAAAATTTATATAGGTTGTTCCATTTCACTTCACACCTAACGTCCGATTCAGACCAGGTTGACTCACGGGTAACCCATAAATTTAGGCTGGGGTGTTACAAATGGTATCAGAGCTCTAGGTTTAAGGTTCCTTTCGAGTGTGACGTGGTGAGATCGGTATTAGATCTTTCCATGTCGGTGTTGGTTTGGTCCAGTCACACTAGTTTTGTGACGATTATGGTTCATGTCCTCGACGGTAAGGTTTAAGAGGATAGCACGATAAGTAAGTTAGTGCCAAGTGGCATACGATCAAGTTAATTACTATAAATCACTTTCTAATTTGTGATCTGGTATATAAATAACTTACGAATGTCCACGTAAGCTAATGGGTGGTGACACCATGGTTCGTAGTGTGAGGTGTTTTGTGTTCCGGCCCTTTTAGACGTAGAGACTTTGGAGATATTGATAGAATGAGATGACGCCCATTAGGTAAGTGGCACCAAATTATGGACAATCAACGGTAAGGATTAATTGTTATAACATCAGAACTGTGTAATGGTAAATCGTGTTTTAATAATTATATGTATCCTTGGGTGTGACATATGTGAGAGGTCAATATCGATGTGATGATTAGGAAAATTCGATCCTTGGGGTAATATCGTGGTTGATGTTAATTTTTGTGAGAATGTATATATGTGTGGGTCAACACTTAGGGATAGGAACCTGCATCCTTAGTTAAGTATGATGTTATCCTTGTGGGTGGGAACCTTCGTGGTTGTTAGTTGATGAATGTGCCACTGCAAGCCGTGATTAGAGTTACGGGCCATTTGTGACAAACCTTAGGTAATCTATCGGGGTAGTGATTGAAGGGGTAATACAACATTTTATGAATGTGATCTTTAGTGACACCAGTGGTGTATACCTGGGGGTGTTCGAGTTATACATCGTGTCATGTATCCTACCAAGAATCCTTAGTAGTAATAGTAACATCACAAAGTACTCGTTGTTACTTAGCAGGAACCTTATGAATTTCCCAAATGAAATTAATTGACTAGGTAATGTGCTTATAAGTGTTAGTCCCATGGTGAGAACGTATTAGGTCCCTTAGTTGTGGGCTTGAATTTAGTATGTCTCGATTTATGTACCTTGACTATGATATGGGTTTAAACAATCTTGAGGATTGAGGTAACCTAGGAGTGAAACTAGATAATCATGGTGACTTAGTAGTAAGTAGATGAGTTGGGATGTTTTATAATGGGACACCTTACGGTGTGATTAGGGTGAGCCTCGTTTTAGGCAATACCCGACGTTCGAGATCCTACCAAGACTTGGATGGTATAAGTTTATGATTTAGTTACTATAGTTTGGCATTGAGAAACAGGATCTCTTATCGCATTTATAGGCATGAGCCTTGGTGTTATAGGCAATACCCGACGTCACGTATCCTCCCAAAGTATATAGTTGTGTTAGTTGGTAGACTAGCACGTAATATGATGTTTACATGGAGAGGTAGTTTAATTGTCATGGTTAAACACTCTTTGAGAATTAAAAGATGTAGCCTAGTGAGATTGACTTCGGATTAGTAACATGGATAGGCACGAGGAACCGTATTGAAATTCCTTGGAAGTGTTACTAAGGTTTGTCCAGTGAAATGTTAATGCGAAGGGTAGACATTCCCTAGTAGTCATGAAATTAAGGTTGTGTAACGTGAAATTGACTTCGGATTAGTAACATGGATTGACACGAGGAACCGTATTGAAATTCCTTGGAAGTGTTATTAAGGTTTTTCCAGTGAAATGTTAATACGAAGGGTAGACATTCCCTAGTAGTCATGAAATTACGGTTGTGTACCGTGTATTGCAATAACAATAGTGTATCTCCTTAGAACCCTTGGGAATTATTGTACATCAAGGTTTATGTGATTATATAAATTCATATTGATATACCCCAGGATGCGTAGCATAGGTCATGATATGACTTGCAATTTCTCATAATAGACATGTAAGTTGTTAGAGAGATAACTGATTTTGGTGTCCTTATCCATAACACATTTGGGAATCATTGTCATATTGGAGTTGCCCTAGTGATGGTAAATCATTGATGATTGTGGTAGGTTTGGGTCACGTTGACTTATAGAAGTACCTGGAGTTAGTGCCATAGTCTTTATTTGTAAGAATGTGCCATGATATGACCCTCGATGATAATTTCAAGAATATGTTGATCAGTGCTAGGTGGTGCACCTGGGAGACTTGGAACACGATGAGGTTCATTTTGGCTTTTAGAAATAGCACTCGGGATGAAGTGCTAGACTTGATTATAGCACCTAAGTGTACTACTTGTATAGTTAGTAGTGGCTCTATTGGAAGAAATCATTAAGCATGAGTGTTGCTTGAAAGTTGAGATGCCATTAGAATAATTATAGTTTGGTATCGTGTAGGAAGTGCTTAGGGTGGTAGCAATGATTCACGTTTAAAGCTATGTGAGCTCTACGTTTAACTTGATGAGGATAATCTCAAAAACTGAGGTTAGCTACCGCGTATTGATTTTGGAGGCCTAGTTGTGATTGGTCAGAAACTGGTGATAAACGTCAAGAGAAGTAACTTTGTTGAATTAGGATATTTAAGCTTGTCGATGATAGAAGGTAGTATTAGTCTTAAGGAGGGAATCCTACCATTTCAACTTCCCGGAGGAATTTGTTTTGTATTCCATCAATCCGACACGGGTGGATGATTCTCGAGTAGAACTCATCATGGTTTAGAGGCCAAGCCAGGGTACATGGCAAGGCTAAGGTTCTTAGCTGGTATCTGTGGGTTCGTACTTCGTGTGGATCGATTCATTGTCAAAATTTTATTCTTCCTCTCGACGTGGCAGCCACCCGATTTATAGCATTATTGTGTCTTCTTGATCCCGATAATGGGAGGTTGTTGATCTATTTGATTCGGGTGTGGCGCTACACAAGCTCAGTAATGATGCGGGTTAGGCCTGTAGTGGCTGATGCATCATGTAATGTGAGTCCGCTCTTCTTCGGATGCACCTTTATTCTACACTAGTTGTATGTACGCGTGGTCTCGCATTCTTGCATATAATTGGCGTGTGTTGGCTAATTCCCTTAGGTTAACATGTTTGTTAGTTAAACAGTATAACTAGTTACGACTTGGTCGTGCGTTATGAGATTGTAGTGTGAGGATGTTTGGGATGTTAAAACTTGATAAAATATTAGATGATGTTGATGTTGCTCTCTATTAAGGGTTGTACGGATCGGGGATGTGATCACTCATGTATATTTATATTGGTGTTGTGATGTCGTAAATGGCCCTAGGCTAGAATTAGGATCTCATAAGAGATACTGGTTGGGGAGACTATGTGATAAGATGATTGTCTTTGATGCGTGTAGCGAGGAGTGTTAAAATTGTATCAGCCTATTCTAGGCATGATCCCAAATGGTCAAAATTGAAAACAGACCCTAATGGTCCCACAAATAGAAAGTACACCTCGCACGGGACCTAGCAACATGTAGCAATTGACCTCATAGTCATGGGACTCTCAAATCGAGAATATGATCAAAACTTATAAATAGTTAAACTTAGGCAAATAAACATGTCGTTTAAGGGGGGAAATGCAAAACAGACCCCAGATGGCCCTAGAAGAGGCATGACCACCTCGTATGGGACAAATGCAACACATAATAACTGACCGCATAGTCATGAGACTCTCGATTTGATAATATGACCAAAACCTACAAATAGTTATACTTAGGCTGGAAACAAGGTCATTGAAGGGCGAAATTGCAAAACAGACTCGTAAGAGGTATGAACACCTCACAGGGCTAACGTAACACGTAAAAACTGACCGCATAGTCACAGAACTCTCGATTCGAGAATATGATCAAAACTTTCAAATAGTTAGATTTAGTCTAGAAAATATGTCGTTGAAGGGCAAAAATGCAAAACTGCCCCTAAACGGCTTCGCAAGAGGCATGAACGCCTCGCACGGGACCAAGGTAACACATAGCAACTGACCGCGTAACCACGGGACTCTCATTTCGAGAATATTGCCAAACCTTTCAAATAGTTAGACTTAAGCTTGAAAATGTTCCATTGAAGGTTGAAAATGCAAAACAAACCCCAAATGGACCCACAAGAGGAATGAACACCTTGCATGGGACTAGCATAACATGTAAAAATTGATTGCATTGTCCCGAGACTTTCGGTTTGAGAATATGACCAACACTTGCAACTTGATAGACTTAGGTTAGAAAACATGCCATTGAAGGTTGAAACTGCTAAACAGCCCCCAGACGGCCTCGCAAGAGGCACGGACACCTCACATGTATCGCCCTGACCTGGATTTAGATTACCGTTGGAATAAACCAAATCAGAATTGAGGTGTTAAAGGGGAGGGGAAAAAGTTTACTTTACTTTTTAAGAAAAACATTTATTTAATTGATTTTAAGGACATAATATTCATTTGTCAAATTTTAACTTAAGAAGAATAAACGTTTAACATGCATAATAAAACCAACTTATGAATTTTTCCATTAATTTTTTTTTAATACCGCAATTAATCTATCGAAATAAAGTTCACTCAGTAAGACAACACAATAATCCAAATCCCATTATAGAGTTCCAACATATTAATTAAATTAATACAAATATAGATCTTAAATATACTATGAAACGGTCAATAGAGCGTATAACGTCGAGTCACACCCTCAGCATCCTTACCGAGATCCTTTCTAGTATCACCAACTAAAGTAACTGGGGAGGGGAAAAGTAAGGGGTGAGTGAATGCCCAATAGGGTGGGAAATACTAAGAAATAATTTGATAAACAAAATACTATACATATACAATGTCTTTCGGTATTTTGTAAAACAATTACCATTTCATTAAATGTTAATGCAACTACATGTAATGCACCGGGTAATGTGCCCAACTCACAGTTAAGCATTTTCATGTTTCGTGCTAGTGACTTAACTTATTAATTCAACTATGTTGTCATCATATTATTAATAAGTTCCATTTCTTCACATTCATTAATCCATTCATTTTCCCAACTTTCATGAATATCACTTTTATTACTTTGGGATTTGCCAACATCCACGATTTCATGTCCTTTCACCATTAGTATCGAGCACACGTCTACTACACTGGCCAAGTTGTTCGGGGTCTTTCTTTACTAGGGATGTCTTGCCCTTCTTAATTATTCTTTCCATCATCATCCGAATATCATTATCTTTTCGTATAATCACATTCTTCCAAATATTCACATTCTTACAATTATTCTTTCGGTGTTAATTTTTTACTTCATTATTTGCCTTACTTTTAAATAGCTGAGGAGGTGAACTAATAATAACACCATACTTTGAACACTTATATCCAATCATTATTTACTTTATTCATTCATTAATGCATTAAACATTTGTAGTAACTTAAAAATAGTTTCACTAGCATTTTAAAGTTAAGAAACATTATCTTTCACTAGTTTTTTGCATAATTACCAAAACTTCCATTTTTACATCAAAATGCATCCTTTAAAAGGGTTTCCAAGGAAAAAAATATATATTTATAATACCTTACTATTTTTCTATAATATTTTACCAAATCTAACATTTATATCATTAAAATCACCATTTTAATATAGACTTTATTATACAAAGTTCAAATAGGTGTTCTCCATCATTCTTACACTAATTTTCATCGTTTAGACAGGGTTTCAAGTGGAAATCATAAAGTTTTACTAACTGTTTTTTTATATTATGTTCTCATCTAATAATAAATTCACTCATTAAAATTACCATTTCAATATAGAGTTCAAATATAAGGTTTTAAGTGGGTTTCGACACAAAGTCATTATCTTTACTTTTTAACAACATCAAAGTAAGGGCTAAAATTTATCATTCTTTCAAAACCTGTTGAAATCTATCTATTTCATTTCAAAACATATCATTTATCATGTTTAAAAATTATTCGAGAATATTCACATGAAATGAGGATTTCCACCTAAGAAATCCACGTATATGCATCCTACACATTCATATTCAAGTAATATATGATTATAACTTTTTTCTAATAATTTTCATGTTCTAATCTTTCGATTATACAAGCATGATATTCTAAAATTTAATCAACAAATCGAGTTCATTTTAACACATAAAAATCACTCGCTTGCATAGGAGAAAATACAAGAACTGGCAATTTTTGACAAGAAATCGTCTTTCATAAACATGGGTGTTTTAACTTTTCGAAAACATGAATTTAGGAAGAGGAAAACCTTACTTGCATTATGAAGAGGAGATAACTGTGGAGAAGAAAACTTCAAGTTCTTCTAGATTGCTCCTGAACTCCACTCCCATGCTCCTAAAATCAAGCTTTCAATCCACACCAAGATAACCCAACTCTCGTGTGATGTTATAGTGATGCTTTGAACCTCTTTGGTGGTATTTGATGGGTGAGAATGTGGGTAAATTAAAGAGCTATGAATTTTCAGATTGTTTGTTTCCTTAGAGAACATAAGAGGAAGAGGATGGAGGATTTTATGTTTATTTGGTTTACTAGGTTCGTGAATCCCCTCACCCTTGTTTGTATCAATTTTCAAGCTTTCCTTTTCAATGTTTTGACTCATTTAAGCCTCTGAGGCTTGAAAATACAATTGAAATACATTTTAACTCATTAAATGAGCCAACCACACCACCTTAACTAATTTAATTATACTTTACACAAAACTTTCGCCTAAAATCGAGTCTAAATGATTTTTTTGAAGACATTGAAGAAAGGAAAGTTGTTCAAAATTAAATTTTACACTTTTATAAAGTTTCAAATTTTTCTGAGAACTTTCATTTTCTGACGAAAATGAATTTATTTTTTTATTTTTTTTACCTCGTGGTAATTTTATGTCCTTTTATGAGTTTAAATATATGCTTAAATTATTTTTTTGACTTACCAATTGTCTTAAACAATTCGTACAAAGTTATGTTTTTGCAGTGTCGCATACCATCGAAAAGTGTTGTATTCTACAACTCTTGTTCGTGCATCGTTCGTTTCTTGTCTGAATTTGCGTAAAACTTTACTAAAGTGCATAAATAAATAATATAAACATAAATAAATTCCTATGTGAGACATACAACATAGAATTATTTTTATTGGCCCGCTGACATTTAAATAGGCCGAAATACAAGTATGTAATAAAAAAAGTGTGGCTATTACATCGCACGGGACCAACGCAATACATAGTAACTAAGCACATAGTCTCTAGACTCTCGGTTCTATAATATGAACAAAACGTGCAAATAGTTAGACTCAAGTTAGAAAACAAGTCGTGGAAGGGAGGAAATAAAAAATAGTCCCAAAAAGCCCTTGCAAAAGTCACGAACACATCACAAGGAACCAACGTAACACATAGCAACTATCCACATAGTCGCAGGACTCCTAGTTTCAGAATATGACCAAAAATTACATATAGTTAGACTTAGGCAATAACACATGCAGTTAAAGGTCGAAAAGGGAAAATATCCCCCAAACGCCCCTATAAGAGGCACGAACACCTCGCATTGGACCGACGTAACATGTAGCAATTAACGACATAGTCACGGAACTGCCGATTCGATAATATGATCAAAACTTTGAAATAGTTAGACTTGAGCTTGAAAAGATGGCGTTCAAGGGTGAAAATTCAAAACATCCCCACAGTTGTCACGAACACCTCGCACGAGACCAACGTAACATGTAGCAACTGACCGCATAGTCACGGGACTCTCGGTTTGAGAATATGACCAGAACTTGAAAATAGTTAGACTTAGGCTTGAAAACATATTGCCCCAAATAATCCCGCAAGAGTCACGAACACCTTGCACGGGATCAACGTAACACGTACCAACTGACCGCATAGTAATGGGACACCTGGTTTTAGAAAATGCAAAACAACCACCAAACAGTTGCGCAAGAGGCACGAATACCTCATACATGATGACGTAATATGTAATAATTGATCTCGTTGTCACGGGATTTCTGATTTGTGAATATGACCAAAACTTTCAAATAGTTAGACTTAAGCTTGAAAATATTCCCTTGAAGAGCAAAAATACAAAATAGATCCAAAACGGCCTTACAAAAGGCATGAACACCTCACACGGGACCATTGTAATACATAGAAACTGATCACATAGTTACAGGGCTCTCAATTCTAGAATATGACCAAAACTTGCAACATATTAGACTTAGGCTATAAAACATGTCATTGAAGGGAACAATGCAAAGCAACCCCCAAACGGCCTCACAATAGGTACGAACACCTGGCACATGACTAACCTATGTAGTAATTAACCACGTAGTCATGAGATTTTTGATTTGGGAATATGACCAAAACCTGAAAATAATTAGATTTAGGCTTAAAAACAAATCATTAAAGATAGAAAACACAAAATAATCCCCAAATAGTCTCGCAAGAGGTACAAACACCTCGTACGGGACCAACATAATATATAGAAACTGACAGCATTATCATGGGACTCGCGGTTCGAGAATATGAGAAAAATTATCAAATAGTTAGACTTAGGCTTGAAAACATGCGGTTGAAGGGAAAAAATGCAAAAAATAATTCGCTAAACAACCTTGCAAGATGCATGAACACCTCGTACGGGACCAACATAACACGTAGCAATAGACTGCATAGTCACAGGACTCCCGATTCGAGAATATAACAAATACATGGAAATAGTTAGACTTAGGCTTGAAAACATGTCTCCATAAATGGGCCCACAAGAGGCACGAACACCTCTCATGGGAATGAAGTAACAATTAGAAACTGACCACATAACCATGGGACTCTCAGTTCAAGTTTATGGCCAAAAGTTGTAAATAGTTAGATTTAGACTAGAAAACATGTCATTGAAGGGTAAAAAGGCAAAACAGCCACCAAACGGCCCTATGATAGGTACGATACCTCGTCGGGATCGATGTAACACGTAGAAATTGGTCGCGTAGACACGAGACTCTCGGTTTGAGATTATGACCATAATTATCAAAATATTTACACTTAGGTTTGAAAACATGTTGTTGCGGGGTGAAAATGCAAAACAGACCACAAACGGCCCCGTAAGAGCCTCGCACGGGAGCAACGTAACACGTAGAAACTGATCTTCTAATCATGGGACTCTCAGTTTGAGAATATGGTCAAAACTTGCAAATAGTCATACTTAGGCACGAAAACTTTATGTTGAAGGGAGAAAATGAAAAACAAATTGAAACGGCCCCATAAGAGGAATGAACACCTCTCACTGGATCAAAGTAGCACGTAGCAACTCATTGCATAATCACGAGGCTCCCAAGTGTAGAATATGAACAAAACTTGCAAATAGTTAGACTTAGGCTTGAAAATAAGTCATTGAAGGGAAAAAATACAAAGCATCCCTTAAACATCCCTGAAGGAGACACAACACCTCGCATGGGACCAACATGACAAGTGGTAACAGACCACCTAGTCACAAGATTCGCGATTCAAAAATATGACAAAAGTTATAATTAGTTAGACTTTATAGAGGCTAAAAATCCTGTTCTAAAAGCTCTGATACAATTTTATAAATGCATATAGTCCAAGGAAGAATCCACACACAGACAAGTTTAATATTTGTATATTTTTCCAATTATAATGATTAAACCTTTAAAAAAATTCACCCAATTTAAACTTAGCACCGATTAGACCTTTCTTATGAAAATCGATTTACCAAATTTTATCTTTTAACCCTAAACATGAATCTAGGTGATAGCAGATAAATTAAATAGATCAAACACATAACAAAATGATGATGTACGAGGAAACTAAAAAGGGAAAAAACCTCGGACAACTCAGCCAGACAATCACTATATGATATGGTTTTACAAAGAATAGATAGTAGACTTACATAATAAATCGATCTCCCATAAGTCTTGACGCTCTTCTATCATCAATCACTCCTCCACACTGCAACACAGGAGACCACCTATATAAGGTCCAAAACACCCAAGTCCATGAGTGTCTCGGTATCCACCGATGCATCTCAGTAATCGTCTACAGATAGGAACACGAAGTCCATCGCTTCTTCACCGCAATCAGTACATACGGAATCCACCGGATGAAAACATGTTCTTCTTGTGATGGAATAAACAAACAAGGTGCCCAAACAAGATCTCAAAGTATATGAGTTATGAATCTTGGATCTTGTAAACAAAAGTGTGAAACTTTTGGAGTTGGAACTTTTGAAACAGGTCTGCTTTTCATTTTCGTCAAAAGTCCATCTCTCAAAACAAAACCAGAATCTGAAAAACCTTTCATAGAAAGGTTGAGGCGGCGCATCGTTCGAACGATTTGCCGATGTCGTTCAAATGAGATAGTGATCTTATTTGAACGATATTCAATCTCGCTTCTAATGACCTCAGTAAAACTAAAACAGTAAGCTTCGTTTGAAGCCTTGTTTGAAACAGGGATCGAACGACTTCAACATGTCATTTGAACGACATGGACATGTCGTTTGAATGACATAAACAAAAAATTAAAGATTTTAAAAATTCCACCTACAGGTATCTCAGAAAACATATTTTCAAAAAATTTAAGTTCCAATCAGTTTTAAAAACATAGCACCCTTATAAAATATTCTAAGGACTTACAAAACAATATACGTTCATTCCTGCGAGATGCTCGGCATAAGTGAAGAAAAACGTGGCATGATAAACACGGCTTAGAATATGCACTCTTCGAAGATTTTTTGCTACGTCTTCTTCAAACAATGTCAGAGGATCATGGGATCACAAACTCAAATGATATCCTATGACTCAAACGTTTTGTCAGGAATTAATCCAATTACAAACAAATTGACTCGATTAGAAATTTGTCCTTACAAACCTCCCCCTTTGGCTATTCTGAGAAAAAACCAAAGAAAAAATCCTATGGTACATCAAGATATCTAAAAAGACTCATTCCCTAACCCCAATGGGAAAAAGTACAGATGCTTGACAGACACAAACATGAGTAGCTTTGCTTTGCTTGAAAATTATGCCGCTTTGATGTAAACATGTAATCCTGCACACTTAAACACACCTTTAAATGAAAAGAGAATATAACAAGTATAAATACTCAAATGAATATACATCAAACAATGTTTAAAATAAACTCAACCTTGGTAAAACGTCTCCCCCAAGATAAAGATATCATAATCAGGTAAAGGAAAGATACCATTTCTCTCCCTTTTTGTTCAGGAATAGAGAAAGTAAGATTGCCTAAATAAATACTCCCCAAAAACCAAATCTCCCCCTAAATGTATTATCATAAGATATTAATACAAAGCAAAAGGAAATGGTAATAAATCATGCAACGCTGTAAAGTGTAGTAAGGACGCAACATGGCAAATCAAGCACAAATAATCCGAAAGATCAAGCATGTGATAAATGTGGACTAAATGTAAACCGAAAAGACTCATAACCCAATACCATATATAAAATATACAAAATATATCAAATAAAACCCGGCACACATATATAGGTATAAACGACCACAAATCCTGACATAAAACACATAAGCTTTACACACTAGCATAGTATCGATGTGTCCAAACATGTGGAATTGAATGAATGGGTCTGAACTAGTAACAAAATAATTATAACCCAAACACTCAAATATGTTCAAGAAGTTCCAATTGACCGCAAAAATTTATCAAACTAATCTTTAGCCTCAAGTGACAAATAAAGTTGAACTTAACGAACAAAACAAGCACAATGCATACAAGCCTAAAATATTAATAATTCTACAAATTAATAGCGTCATAACAAAATAAGCATAACTATGATTCATTATCATTGTGCAAGTTGATTATTTCCATCCAAACACCCTCAAAATATAAGCATGATCGTATTAAACTAAACTATTTTGGCCCCTTTTTGGCATATTTTTTTTTTATTGCCTTAATTTTTTTCTCGGGCTCTTTTCAAACAGTGGCTTTCACGACGAGTTCATTATAATCTCAAAGTCCTTTACTGTGCACACTTATCATTTTTTCAATATTAAACAAATCCTCACGGACAACGATTCTTACATGCACAAATCCTCTATAGTCAAATAAACATGTAGATGACAAGATTGATAAGAGAACATCTCACCAAGATAAAATGTACATCATGAAGTCAAAATCCAATAAGCTCGTGCATGTGTGTGTGAACGCATAAACAAATTTGAATCCATAAAGCAATTCAAGTTCAAAATAACTCCATAAACATGGTTAAGATCAATTCAATTATCTAAAGTCATAACCAAATGTCATAGCCACATGGAAATTATGGAATGAATTGGATTCAAATACACCAATATGCCATACTAAATGTGTAAACTAAAATCTACAAGAACCAAAAATATTTTTGAATTTTTTAAAATATTTTTCAAGAAACAAAATCTTTTTGTATTTTTCAAATAATATATAAAACCAATTTTTTTTTTGTATTTTTCAATATGACCCAATAAAAGAAAAATATAATACAAAAAGTACACATGTCATAACACTAACAAACACAAATCATGGAGCACAACTAGCGTATGACAAATAAAAATAATGCAAGTAATCATCCATAAGAAATAACGTGTGAAGCATCATGTGCAAGCATGTGAGAATCAACCAACCGAATATTTAACATCTCCAAAACAGATTTCTTAACCCAAACAGGTATGTACCTAACTCGAGGGGTTATGGGAACCGACGGGACACTACACTTAAACTTCCTAGGACCTCTTCCAAGATGAAAAAAAAAATGCCTAAGGTAACCTTTCCTACCACAATATGAACATGTGTAAACTGGAGGAATGTTACCTATGGATTGACCTTTTCTAACGTCCATGGTTTTGGTTGACCCTCTAAAATAAATTATCATTTTAGCGTTAGCAAAGGAATCACTAGAATAAGATAAACCACTATCATCACTACTTGAGTCATTTAACTCATTTTTTAACTTCAAAACTCTGGACTCAAGCAAATAATTAGACTGCTCAATTTTTTAATACTCCATCTTTAAAATTTCAATTACCCCTAAAGGGTTATCTCTCTCCCCCTCAATGTGAGCAAACTTATCCCTAAGAATCTTCTGTCGTACCTTAAAAACAATAATCAAATTATTTGTATCCTCTTTAGCACAAATACAAACCCCAAAATTCAAGTCCTCTAATTCTTTCTCTAAAACAAGGACTCTATTCTCACTCTTTTACTCGGACACTATTTAAAGTACTTATACAAATCACCAAACTTCTCGCGAATGATATCTCTTTGACTTTGAAACATTTTAAAATATTCAATCATATTTTTATAATGAGAATTTTCTTCTTCAATAATTCTAATTCTTTTTGTAAACTTCAAATTCAAAAGATTTAATTCGTCAAAGCTAGCAGAATACATCGAGAGAAAAACAAACACAAGAGATATGAATAAATAACCACCCAAAAAGCTGCAAATAAGGATCTACACAATAAATAAGTGTAACCTGCCATGATAGCAATTTTTAGAGGCTAAAAATCCAAAGCTAAAAGCTCTGATACCAATTTGTAAATGCAAATAATCCAAGGGTGGTTCCAAACAGAGATAAGTTCAATACATTTATATTTTTCCAATTTTAATGATTGAAACTTTAAACAAAATTCACCCAATTTAAACTTTGCAGTAATTAAACCTTTCTTATGAAAACTCATTGACCAAATTTTATCTTTTATCCCTAAACATGCATCTAGGCGATAGCAAATAAATTAAATAAATTAAACACACAACAACACGTCGATGTACGGGGAAACCAAGAAGGGGAAAAACCTTGGACGACCTAGCCAGACAATCACTATGATATGGTTTTAAAAATAACAAATATTAGACTTACACAATTACTCGATCCCCTACAAGTCTTGACACTCTTCTGTCTTCAACCACTCCTCCATAGTGCAACGCGGGAGTCCACCTGTGTCAGATTCACAACACATGAGTCCATGTGTGCCTCTGTATCCACCATTGCAGTTCAACAACCCTTTACGGATAGGAACACTAAGTCCACTGCTTCTTCATCGCAATCAACATGTACGGATTCCACCGCACAAAAATAGGTTCTTCTTGTGATGGAAGAAACAACAAGGTCCCCAAAAAAGATCTCAAAGTATATGAGATATTAATCTTGGATCTTGTAAATAAAAGGGTGAAAATTTTGGAGTTGTAACTTTTGAAACAGGTGTGATTTTCATTTTTTTCAAACGTTCATCTCTCAAAATAAAACCAGAGCCTAAAAATCCTTTTGTATAAAAGTTAAGGCGGCGTGTCGTTCGAATGATTTACTGATGTTGTTCGAACGAGATTCAATCTCGCTTATAACGACCTCGACAAAATGGAAACAGTAAGCTTCGTTCGAAGCCTCATTTGAAATAGGTATCGAACGACCTCAACATGCCATTTGAACGACATGGACATGTCGTTTCAACGACATAAATGAAAAATTAAAGATTTTAAAAAATCCGCCTACAGGTATCTCAGAAAACACATTTTCGAAGAAATTAAGTTCAAATCAGTTTTCAAAATAGAACACCCCTATAAAATATTCTAAGTACTCATAAAATAATATACGTTAATACCTACGAGATTCTCGACATAACTGAAGACAAACGTGGCATGATTAACCCGACTTGAAATATGAACTCTTCGGATTTTTGCAACTACGCCTTCATCAAACAATGTTATAGGCTCATGGGATCACAAACTCAAAGTCTATCTTATGACTCAAACGTTTTGTCCGAATTAGGCCAATTACAAATAAATAGACTCGATTAGAAATTTGTCCTTACAGACTTGGGTTATAAAACATGTTGTTGAAGGGTAGAAATGCAAAATAGATAAAAAAAAATGGCCCTACAAGAGGCACGAACACCTCACACGGGACCAATGTAATATGTAGTAACAGACCAAGTAGTCGCGGGACTCCTGATTTGATAATATGAGCAAAAGTTTCAAATACTTAAAATTAATATAAAATCATACTGTTGAAGGCAAAAAATGCAAAATAGCCCCTCAAAGCGAACACCTCGAATGGGGCCAGCGTAACACATAACAATCGACCGCATTATTACAAGACTCAAGGTTTGAAAATATGACCAAAAATTATAAATAGTTAGACTTTGGATTAAAAACATGTCACCCCAAACATCTCCGCACGAGGCACGAACACGTCTCACGAGACCAACGTAACACATAGCAATTAATTGCATAGTCACGAAACCCCTAGTTTTAGAATATGACCAAAACTTGCAGATAGTTAGACTTGCGCATGAAAATGTGCCATTGAAGGGAAAAAATGCAAAATAACCCTAAATGGCCTTGCACGAGGCACGAACACCTCGCACGGGACCAACGTAACATGTAGCTATTGACGACATTGTCAGGGGACTCCCAATTCGATAATATGACCAAAAATTGCAAATAGTTAGACTTAGGATTGAAAACATATCGCCCTAAATAGTCCCACAAGAGTCACAAACACCTTGCGTGGGACCAATGTAACACGTACGAACTGATCACATAGTCACGAGACACTTGGTTCTAGAATATGACTAAAACATCTAAATAGTTAGACTTCGGCTTAAAAATATACCATTGGAGGGGAAAAATGAAAAACAATCCCTAAATGGCCCCATAAGAGTTATAAACACCTCGCATGGGACAAACTAACACATAGCAACTGATCGCGTAGTCACGTGGCTCCCAGTTAGAGAATATGATCAAAACTTGCAAATAGTTAGACTTAGGCTATAAAACATGTTGTTGAAGGGCAAAAATGCAAAACAACCTCCAAACGTCCCCGCAAAAGATATAAACACCTCGTATGCTACCAACGTAACAAGTAGCAACTAACTGCATCGTTATGAGACTCCTGATTCGAGAATATGACCAAAACTTACAAGTTATTAGACTTAATGTATAAAACATGTCGCTAAAAGGCAAAAATTTAAAACAACACCCAAATAGACCCTTATAAGGGGCAAGAACACCTCGCATGGGACCAACGTAATATGTAACAACCAACGACGTAGTCATAGGAATCTCGATTCAAGAATATGACCAAGACTTGCAAATAGTTAGGCTTGAAAATAGGCTATTGAACTGAGAAAAGGCCAAATAATGTCCAAACAAATCCGTAAGAGGCACGAACACCTCGCACGGGACCAATGTAACACGTAGGAACTGATTGTGTAGTCACGAAAATCCCAGTTCGAGAAGATAACCAAAACTTATGAATAGGTAGACTTAGGCATAAAAACATGTCGTTGAAGGGCAAAAATGCAAAATAGACCAACAAGATGCATGACACCTCGCACGGGATCAATGTAACAAATAGAAATTAAATGCGTAGTAACGAGATTTTTGTTTTGATAATAAGACCAAAACTTACAAATAGTTAGACTTAGGCTAGAAATCATGCCATTAAAGGGTGAAAATGCAAAACATCCCCCAAACAGCCCCGCACGAGGCACGAATACCTCGCATAGGAACAAGTTAACATGTAGCAACTAACCGCGTATCCATGAGACTCCTGGTTCGATAACATGACAAAACATGGAAATATTTAGATGTACCTTAGAAAATATGTCGTTGAAAGGTGAAAATGTAAAATAACCCCCAAACGTCCACATAAGAGTTAAGAACGTCTCGCACGGGACCAACGTAACACATAGCAATTTACCGCATAGTCATAGGACTTTCGGTCTTAGAATATGACTAAAACTGGCTAATAGTTAGACTTTGGCTTGAAAACATGTCATTGAAGGGAGACAATATAAAACAACCCCCAAACGGCCCCTCAAGGGTCACAAACACCTCACACAGGACCAACGTAACACGTAAAAAACTAACCACGTAGTCACGGGACTTCCTGTTAAAAAAACATAACAAAAACTTGAAAATAGTTAGACTTACGCTAGAAAACATGTTGTTGAAGGGAACGAAAGTAAAACAGGCCCCAAACAGCCCCGAAAAAGCATGAACACCTTTCATGGGACCAAGATAACCCATCATAACTGACCGTGTAGTCATGGTACTCTCGGTACGAGAATATGACCAAATTTTATAAGTCTTTAGACTTAGGCTTGAAAACATGTCGTCGAAGGGAGAAAATGTAAAATTACCCCCAATTTATCCCACAAGTGGTAAAAACACCTCGAATGGGATCAACATAACAAGTAGCAACTAATCGTGTAGTCAGGGGACTTAAAGTTTGAGAGTATGACTAAAACTTAAAAAAAGTAAGAGTTGGGCTAGAAAACATGTCGTTGAAGGGAGAAAATTCAAAGTATTCCCCAAATGGCCCCACTAGAGGCATGAACACCTCGCATAGGACCAAGTAACATGTAGCAACTGAAGGTGTATTCATCGGACTCTTTGTTTGAGAATATGACTAAAACTTATAAATAGTCAGACTTAGGTTAGAAAACATGCCATTGGAGGACGAAAATTCAAAACAACACCTAAACAGCTCTTCAAGAGCACGAACACCTCGTACGAGACAAAAGTAACACGTAGCAACTGACTGCATAGTCACGGGACTCCAAGTTCCAGAATACGGCCAAAATATGTAAACAGTTAGACTTAGTCTTAAAAATATGGCATGGAAGGGAGAAAATGAAAAACAGCACAAAATCGACCCGCAAGAGGCACGAACACCTTATATGGGACAAACATAACATATAGCAACGTATCGCATAGTCACGAGACTCCCAAATCAATAATATGACCAAAATATGCAAATAGTTAGACATAGGCTTGAAAATGTGCAGTTCAAGGATGAAAATGAAAATATCCCCCAAATGGCCCCATAAGAGGCACAAACACCTCGTATGGGAGCAATGTAACACGTAGCAACTAACCGTGTAGTCACGACACTCCTAATCCGAGAATATGACCAAAACTTGTAAATAGTTAGACCTTGGGTATAAAGCATGACATTGAAGGGAAAAATGCAAAACAACCCCCAAAAGGCCCTGCAAGAAACACGAACACCTTTAATGGGACCAATGTAACACGTAGCAACTGAACACCTAGTCATGGGTCTCTCAGTTTGAGAAAATGATCAAAACTTGCTAATAGTTAGTCTTAGCAATGAAAACATGCCATTAAAGGGAGAAAACAAAAAAAAACAGCCCCCAAATAGCATCGTAAGAGCCATGAACACCTCACGGGGGCCATAACTTGTGGGGACGAGTTTGAGAATCTGACCAAAACATGAAAATAGTTAGACTCGGACTTGAAAACATGTTGTTAAAGGGATAAAGTGCAAAATACCACCAAATGGACCTACAAGAGGCACGAACACCTTACATGGGACAAAAGTTACACATAGTAATTGATGGAGAAGTAACAGGACTACCGATTCAAAATAATTGAAATTGGCAAATAGTTTGACTTAGCCTTGAAAACATGTTGTTGATGGGCAAAAATGGAAAATATAAATGACCCCACAAGAGGCATGGCATCTCGCACGGGACCAATGTAACACATAAAACTGACCGCGTAGTCACGGGACTCTCGATTCAAGAATATGAACAAAACTTGTAAATAGTTAGACTTAGGCTTGAAAACATGTCGTTGACTGGAAAAATTGCAAAACAGACCCCAAACGACCCTACAAGAGGCACGAACACATTGCATAGGAATAACATAGCACGTAATAACTGATCGCGGAGTTACAGGAATCTTAGTTCAAAAATATGACTAAAAGTTACAAATAGTTAGACTTAGTCTAATAACATGTCGTTGAAGGGTGTAAAATGCATAACAATCGCCAAACGTCCCCGCAAGAGGTATGAACATCTCACATGGGACCAAATTTATGCGTAACAACTGACTGCGTAATCATGAGACTCCCAGTTTGAGTTATTACCAAAACATGCAAATAGTTAGGTTTAGGATTGAAAATATGTTGTTTAAGGGAGAAAAAGCAAAAGATCCCCCAAATAGCTCCACTAGAGGCACAAACACCTCACACAGGACCAAGTAACACGTCGCAATTAACTGCATAGTGACATGACTCTCGATTCGAGAATATAAGTTAGACTTAGTTAGAAAATATGCCATTAGAGGGTGAAAATGCAAAACAACATCTAAACAGCCCTGCAAGAGTCGTGAACACCGCGCACAGAACAAAAGTAACACATAGCAACTCACCGCATAGTCACGGGACACTCGATTCGAGAATATGACCAAAACTCTTTAATAGTTAGACATAATCTTAAAAACATAACGTTGAAGGGAAAAATGTGAAACAACCCAAAACTGACCTGCAAGTGGCATGAACAGCTCGAATTCGATGAATATAACATGTAGTAATTGATGGCATTATCACGAGACTCTCGATTCGAGAATATGACCAAAACTTGAAAATAGCTGGGCATAGTCTTAAAAACATGCCAATGAAGGGAAAAAATGCAAAATAGTCCCCAAATGGACCTGCAAGAGTCAAGAACACCTCTCACTGGATTAATGTAACATGTAGCAACCAACCACCTAGTCATGGGACTCTTTGTTCGAGAATATAATACAAACTTGCAAATAGTTAGACTTAGCCTTAAAAACATGCCATTAAAGGCCAAAAATGAAAAGCACCCCCAAAATAACCCTATGAGAAACATGAACACCACGCACGGGGCCAATGTAACACATAATAATGGACTGTGTAGTCACGGGACTCTCGGTTTGAGAATATGACTAAAACTTTAAAATAGTTAGACTTAGGCTTGAAAATAAGTCGTTAAAAGGTAACTAACCGCATAGCCACGGGACTCCCGATTCTAGAATATGACCAAAACTTGCCAATATTTAGGCTTAAAAACACTCCATTGAAGGGGAAAATACAAAACAGCTCCCAAACTACCCCGTAAGAGGCATGAACATCTCATATGGGACCAACGTAACACATAGTAACTGACTGCATTGTCATGAGACTCCCAGTTAGAGAATATGATAAGAAATTGCAAATAGTTAGACTTAAATTTGAAAATATGTTTCCCCTGATATCCCCACAAGTGGCACGGATGCCTCGCACGGGACCAACATAATACACAACAACTGACCACGTAATCACTGAACTTATGGTTCTATAATTTGACCAAAGCATGCAAATAGTTAGACTTAGGCCTGAAAACATGATATTAATGGTTGAAAACTCAAAATAACCCCCAAACGCCAGATAAGAGTCACAATCACCTCGCACGGGATAAAGTAACACAAAAATTAACCGCACAGTCACGAGACTCCCAATTTGAGAATTTGAGCAAAATTTACAAATAGTTAGACTTAGGCTAGAAAATATATCGATGAAGGGAGCAAATGAAAAACAACCTCCAAACATCCTTAAAAAGGCATGAAAACATCACACGGTACCAATGTAACACGTGAAAATTGATTGCGTAGTTATGAGACTCCCAATTTGAGAATATGACCAATACTTTGAAATAGTTAAAATGAGGCTTGAAAATATGTCGTTGAAGGGTGAAAATTCAAAATGGCCCCACAAGAGGTACGAACAACACTCACAGGTCCAACATAACACATAATAACTGATTGCATAGTCATGGGATTCTCGGTTCGAGAATATAACCAAAACTTGCAAATAGTAAGAATTACACTAGAAAACATGTCATTGAAAGGCAAGAATGCAAGATAACCACCGAATGACCTCTTAAGAGGTTCGAACACCTCGCATGGGACCAACGTAACATGTAACAACTAACAGTATAACACGAAACTCCCAATTTGAGAATATAACCAAAGCTTTCAAATAGTTAGGCTTAGGCTTTAAAAATGCTATCGAAGGGGAAAAATGCCAAACAACACTCAAAAGGCCGTGAAAAAGGCAAAACACCTCAGAGAGGACCAAAGTAACATGTAGCAACCGATCGCAAAGCCAGGGGACTCTTGATTCGAGAGTATAACCAAGACTTGCAAATCGTTAGGCTTAAAAAAAATTAGTTGAAGGGAAAAAATGCCAAATAACAATGTAAGAGGCACAAATACCTCGCACTGGACCAACATAACACATAGCAACTAATAGCAAAGTTATGCGAATCGAAGTTTGAAAATACGACCAAAACTTACAAATAGTTAGACTTAGGCATGAAAACATTTCGTTGAATGGCAAAAATGCAAACAAGCCATAGGTATGACACCTCACATGGGACCAACGTCACATATACTAACTGGTCACATAATCATGAGACTCTGGGTTCGTGAATATCACCAAAACTTATAAATAGTTAGACTTCTGCTAGATTTCATGTCATTGAAGGGAGAAAATGCAAACAATCCCAAAATAGCCCCACAAGAGGCACCAACACCTCGTTCGAGAATAATTTAACACATACAAATTGACCGCGTAGCCACAAGACTCCCAGTTTGATAATATAACAAAAACTACCAAATAGTTATACTTACACTAGAAAACATGTCGTTGAAAGGTGAAAACATAAAATATCCCATAAATGACCTTGCAAGAGGCATGAACACCTCACATGGAACCAAGAGAGTATGACGCCACTGACCGCGTAATCATAGGACTTTCGATTCTAGAATATGACCAAAAATTGCTAGTAGTTAGACTTAAGCTTGAAAACATGTCATTGAAGGGCAAAAATGCAAAATAACCCCCAAACGTCCCTACAAGACTCATAAATACCTCGCACTGGACCAAAGTAACACGTAGCAATTGACCACGTAGTCACAAGACTCTCGGTTCGAGAATATGATCAAACAAGCAAATAATTAGACTTAGGCTAGAAAACATTTTGTTAAAGGGCAAAAATTCGAGACAACCTCCAAATAGCCTCGAAAAGGCATAAATAGCTCGTAGGGGACCAAAGTAATACAAAGCAACTAACCGCATAGTCAAAGAGATCCCAGTTTGAGGATATGACCAAAATTTACAAATAGTAAGACTCAGTCTTGAAAGCATGCCGTTGAAGGGCAAAAATGAAAATAGCCCCCAAATGTCCCCGCAAAGAGGTACGAACACCTTGTAAGGGACCAACGTAACACATAGCAACTGATCGCACAGTCATGGGGCTCCAAGTTCCAGAATATGACCAAATATTACAAATAGTTAGACTTGGGCTTGAAAACATGCCGCTGAAGGGAGAAAATGGAACGTATCCCCCCAAACAGCCCCATTAGAGGCATGAACACCTCGCACAAGACCATGTAACATTAGGTAACTGACTGTATAATCACGAGACTCTTAGTTTGAGAATATGATTAAAACTTATAAATAGTCAGACTTAGGCTAGAAAATAAGCTATTGGAGGACTAAAATGCATAATAACTCCCAAATAGCCTTGCAAGAGGCACGAACACCTCACGCGAGACAAAAGTAACACGAGACACCTAACCATGTAGTCACGGGACTCCCAATTAAAGAATATGACTAGAACTTGTAAATAGTTAGACAATCTTGAAAACATATCATTGAATGGGAAATATGTAAAACAACACCAAACCAACCTATAAGACGCACATATTATCCAATTCGATAATATGATAAAAACTTGTAAAAGTTAGACTTAGGCTTGAAAACATCCCCTTGAAAGGAAAAATGCAAAACAAACCCCAAATGGCCCCGCAAGTTGTACGAATAACTCGCACGGGACCACGTAACATGTATCAACTGACCACGAAGTCACAGGAATCCCGATTTGAGTATATAACCAAAACTTGAAAATAGTTAGACTTAGGCTTGAAAACATGCTCTTGAATGTGAAAATGCAAAATATCCCCAAACGACTCTCCAAGAGGCACGAACACCTCGCACGGGAAAAAATTAACACGTAGCAACTGCCTATGTAGTCACGGGACTCCTAGTTCGAGAATGTGACCAAAACCTGTAAATAGTTAGATTTAGGCTTGAAAACATGTCGTTGAATTGAAAATATGCAAAATAACCCCCAAATGGCCTTACAAGAGGCACGAACACCTAGTACGAGACCAAAGTAACACGTAGCAACTAAGCGCATAGTCACGAGACTCCTAATTCGAGAATATAACTAAAACTTTTAAATAATTATACTTAGGCTTGAAAACATTCGATTGGAGAGCAAATATGCTAAACAACCTGCAAATGGTCCCACAAGAGGCACAAAAATCTCGTACAAGACCACGTAAAGCAACTGACTGCATAGTCACGGGAATCTAGGTTCGATAATTTGACCAAAACTTGAAAATAGTCAGATTTAGTCTCTAAAACACACCATTGAAGGGCGAAAATTAAAAAAAAATCCCCAAATGGCCCGTAAGAGGTACGAATCCTCGTACGGGACCAACGTAACACATAATAACTCACTGCATAGTCACGGGACTCCTGCTTTGAGAATACTACCAAAACATACAAATAGTTAGACATAAACTTGAGAACATATCTTTGAAGGGCGAAAATGCAAAATAGCTCCCAAGCAGCCTCGTAAGAGACACGAACACCTCGCACGGAACGAACATAACACGTAGCAACAAACCACGTAGTCACGAGACTCTCAATTTAAGAATGTGACCAAAACTTTCAAATAGATAGACTTTGGTAAGAAAACATGTCGTTGAAGGGGAAAAGAAAAATAGCCACTAAAAAGGCACTACAAGAGGCACGGATACCTCGCACGGGACTTAAGCAACATGTATAAACAGACCGTGTATTCACGGGAAGCCCAGTTCAAGAATATGATAAAATATTTCAAATAGTTTGACTTAGGCATTAAAACATGTCATTGAAGAGCAAAAATGCAAAACAGCCCCCAAACGGCCTCATAATGGGCACGAGCACCTCACACGGGGCCAATATATTATGTAGCAACTGATCATGTAGTCACATAACTCCTGGTTTGATAATATGAACAAAACTTGTAAATAGTTCAACTTAGGCTTGAAAATATGTCGTTGAAGGGTAAAAATTGAAAATAGCCCCCAAATGGCCCTGTAAGATTCATGAACACCTCGCGCGAGACCAACTTAACACGTAGTAATTGACGCATAGTCATGGGACTTCTAGTTCGATAATATGACTAAAACTTACCAATAATTAGATTTAGGCTATAAAACATGTCATTGAAGGGCGAAAATGCAAAATTTGCCCCAAACAACCCTGTAAGAGGCACGAACACCTTTCACGGGACTAATATAACATATAGAAACTAATCGTTTAGTCACGGGATGTTTTGTTTGAGAATATGATAAAAACGTTTAACTAGTTAGACTTAGTCTACAAAACATGTCGTTGAAGGGAGAAAATGTAAGACACCCCCAAAATGGCCCCCCAAGAGACACGAACACAACGTAACACGTAGCAACTAATCGCATAGCCATGGGACTCCAAGTTCAGGAATATGACCAAACTTGCAAATAGTTAGACTTAGGCTTGAAAGCATGTCGTTGAAGGGCAAAAGTGCAAAACAACCCCCAAACAGTCCTGCAAGAGGCACGAACACCTCGTATGGGACAACGTAACACGTAGCAACTGATTGCGTAGTCATGGGAATCGTGATTCAAGAATATAACTAAAGCTTGCAAATAGTTAGACTTAGTCTTGAAAACATGTCGCTGAAGGGAAAAAATGCAAAGCATCCCCAAATGGCCCCGTAAAAGGCACAAACATCTCGCACAAGCCAAAGTAACATGTAGCAATTAACCTCGATCAAAATTATGATCAAAACTTGCAAATCGTTAGACTTAGGAGTTGAAGGGAGAAAATCCAAAATAACCACCAAATGGCCCCACAAGAGGCACAAATACCTCGCATGGGACGAACATTACACGTAGCAACTGACTGTACAGTTACGGAACTCCAGATTCGAGATTATAACCCAAACTTGTAAATAGTTAGACTTCAGCTTGAAACTATGGTCGCATAGTCACGGGACTCAGCACGTTTTAGTATCATATATGCACTCACATATATTGTCGTAAATAATAAATCCAAAAAAGGGGGTTTATTCCACACTTCCCAATTTAGAGTGTTCTCATAATTTTCTACACTTTCAAGACCTTTGACATATATTTTCATAAATCAAAAGAGACACCCTAGATTTAAATTATGGATTAGACCCCAACCGTATTCATCTTACGAACTACATGGACTTTGATGCCATTTTAGCAACGTAGGTGTTCCAAAGTTATTTTGGGATTCAATTCCTTTGGTACTTACCACTTGGTACATTTTGAAGTTTGGTTTGCAGGCTTAATTGGAGAAGGAACATTTGGAACATATTAATGCGAGAATTATTTGTATTTTATGTGTGTTGTACACAATCACGCAAACACGCATTGTATTTTTTTGTATTGTACATATTCACACAAGCATGCGTTGTATTTTATTACATATTCATGCAAACATTCCTTAGTTAACATGTGTTATATTATTACATATTCACAAAAACATGCGTTAGTTAAATTTTATTACACATTGGATAAATATTTATTTCTATAAACAAGTTTGAAAAATGTACAGGTTTTTTTGCGATGCTGAAAAATAAATTTTATTTTTATATAATTTTTATTTTGTCACAGTCCAAAACTGTGAACAAATATAATTTTTTTAATTAAAAATAAAATGGTGGTCACGGTTCTGGACCATGAACCCCATGTTATGGTGGTCACGGCTTTGGACCGTGACCCACATTCTTCCTTCTGGCTCATGGTTCTGGACCATGACCTTTCATGAAACAGTGATCACTGATTTGGACCATGACTTATATTTTCCCATTTGGGTCACGAGTTTGGATCATGACCCTCCCTAATATGGTGGTCATGACTTTGGGACATGACCCATGTTCTCCTCTATAGGTCACGAGTTTAGATCGTGACCTTCAGATTTATCATGCTTAATATTATCACAAGTTTGGACCGGAACTCATAGGGGTGGTCACTGATCAAAACCATGACCATTGGTGATATATGGTATATTCTGACTGTTCAAATGGATACATCATTTCGCAGCCTTTCAATTTTTTCTTTGATTTTGGATGTGACCTCGAGAGTCATTTGCCTTACTAGGGTTTGTATCCTTCTTTAATTGGGAGACTTTGCTCTACCAATTTTCAATCTAGGCCAGGTAATTCAACATAGTCCTATGAAAAGCAGTCCTTATAGTCATATAAAAGGTTTATGATAATTATCTAGTCCTTTTTGCCAGATTTTCACTAATATAAGGGGTTCTCTTATTTTTCTATGTCCCCAAATTGACTTCAATCAAGGGATCTAGTTGATTTACCATTAGTTCTTCATATTTTATTGGTGAACTTACTAATTCACCATTGTTTTAAGTCGTTTCAATATCCACGTCTACTTGGAAGATATAGTTAGAACAATTAATGGTCTTCTCTTCACCAAGACTGGTACTCATATCCAAATCTCTAATCTTATATAAAATAATGGTCAAGCTTTCATTGGCATGTTAGATGTCAATAGGCGTATCAACCATTAGACCAAATTTTTATTTTCTCTATTCTGCCCCATTAGGCCCAAAACCCAATCATTCTAACTCTTCTCAAAGACTAATTCTTTGGATGCCTATAGCAACAAATCCTCTGCCTTCACTATACACATTCTCTTAGTAGAGCCCTACTTCAACACAATTGGAGCTAGCATAGAAAGGTATCGGATCAACTTCCACTCCTTCTACAATCCCATCCTCCTTTATCAAAAATAACTTCTAAATCATATAAGAAGGAATGCAATTGTTCAAATAGATCACATCTCTACCTAGTAATGAGTTACAGCTAGATTTGACTTTAATAATAAAGAAACTAGTTTTAGATTTTTTTTAGTGCATACTTCAGTGTCAACTAATAGAACACCTTTGGTAGACTTCTTATCTCCTGCGAAACTAGAGAAAATAATTTGAGTTTGTACTAATTTAGTATTTTGTTTGTTAATTTTGGATAACATTTAAAATGGAATTGGATGGATAACTGCACCATTATTTACCATTATTTTATTGATATGGACATCATCTATCCAATATCTTATATACAAAGGCTTTATGTCGTGATTCATATGTTTAGTAGGTTCTTCGAACCCATATACAATGTCAAGTACAGAGATAAATAGATCAAAATTATCTATCTCTATTTAGCTTGTGCATCAACTCTCATGGCAGGTATTTCTTGGGCCTCTTCAGCTTCGAATATCTTGGGAAGGATCACAACCATATTGATTGGCACTTATTGAGGTAGAGAGTCACAATGGATAAATTATTATTGTCCAAACTCTTAAATTGCTATTGTGGCATCAACTGCCATCATTTCTCCTTTATCTTCATTCGAAGAGATTTCCCCTGATGAGCTCTCTTCATCCATGACCATAGTGTTTTCCAATGCCTTCAGTCATTCTGGAAACATGTTGAAAGAGGTCTTATCCCCCTCTGGTTCATTATGAAACATTGGGTTTGTTTTTGAGGATGAAGAACCAAAGTCTTTTGATCCATTATTTTGAACGAATTCAGAGCCCTTTTGTCATATCATATACTTTCTTTGGATCCTTGTTCACTGAGTTTGAGAGATCGCCACTTCAGGCTCTCTTCTCTTTGATTTAGGATACTGCACCACATGCCACAAGCCAGGGGTCACTTACTTAGGTTTGAATTTATTTTATTTCCTTGGCGTATCATTGAATTGCTGACCAACCTTTGGGTCTTAAACCACAAACCAGTTATGTACTCCTTTAAACCTTGTCCCACATTTTGGAACTTTGGTTGGCCCCACATCATGCTTGTGTTGGTGAGATTTGGCTTCTCTAAAGTCAAACCTAATGTACTAATTATTCCTTGGTATTTTACATTCCCTTAGTGTTCAAAAGGACCAATGAATTGTCTCACTTTCCCATAAAATTTGCTTTGAACCTATTGATCTTAGAACATTAGGGCCTTGGCTGGATTTCCTTGATTCCCATTGTTGTTCTTTATCTGCTGATATTTAATCAATTGGAACATTTCAACATAGTATTCTCCACATCTGATGCATATGTGTTTCATCACTGTTTAAACAGGTTCTTCAATGGGTTCAGGCTTCAAAGCGTTGGGTTTGACATTAGTTATCACTTTGAACTCCACCTTCCTTTTATTTCTAGGCATTCGATTTGATTGCACATTTGTCCCCACTTCTTTGACATAGGGAAGAGGTCATCATCTAGCCCCATTGTGATTTCCTCCTTTGTAGGTAATTTGGTATTCCCCCGCCTAATTAATTCTTGCACCCTACCACGAAACACGGAGTAGGCATTAATTGAGTGAGAAAATATATTATGTTATTTACAATAATTTTTTCCTTTAATTTCATGTTTCTTTTAGCATCATCGGGTGGTTTTAACATTCTGGACCTTAAGAGAAAATAAAAAATCTCATAAGCCTTAGTAATATCAAAAGAGTACTTTTTAATCATTCCTTTTTGCTTAGTGAAAAGGATTTCGTTACATTATCCTTTGAAACTGATGGTTCACATATTATAGTTTTAATTCATATAATTTCAGAAGCATGAATTTCAAAGTTACGATTTTATAATATTTTAGACGGCAGAAGTATTTCTTCCATGGCCTTCTTTAATAAGAATTCAATCAAATCTATAAATTTTGTGGCATCAAACTTCTTTTAAAGCCTAAAGTATAAACCATTATATGCCAATTTCACAAATTCTGACTCGACCAAGACAATTTTGCACTTATTCCTATCCATTTTGAATTTGTTTGTGAATGTAGTAGCCGTTTCATCAGGATTTTAGGTTAATCTGGACAAGTTACACATGGAAACCCCTAGTTCAGTTTGAAATAATTGAGCATGAAGCATATCTTCCAATTATTGCCAAGATTGAACATAGTTTAGAGGCAAACTTATGAACCATGCAAAGGTTGCATCCGTGAGGGAACTGGAAAACAAACACAACCTTAAGTAGTCATTTATCCTAACATCATAACATTGACTAGTGAACCTAGCAATGTGTTCCACTATAGAATACTCCCATCCCATGACAGAAGGGTAAAGGTTAGGAAGTTTAAGCCCTTATGATGTTCTAACCAACTGGGTTATTATAACCCACTTGCTGAAAAGTGTTGGATGGTCCAATTATATCCAATAGATTGCTTACATTTAGACCAGAATTATTAGGTCTATAATAAATCGGATGGTAGGGATTTGGTTGAGTAATTAGATTTGCTCCAAATTATGGTGCATAGATCTTAATATTTGTTGTCATACCATTAGGTAAGGCAAATATACTGGTCACAGTGTTGATCACATTATTATGATTTTGTACCATATTCCTAAAGTGACCAAAATTAGGGTTTAGTTGGTTGATCAATTGGTCTTGAAAATTCATGGGCACACCAACTACTAGTTTACTTTGAATATTTATGGCTCTTGGAGCCATCGTTCAACTCTTGGATACAATTCATTGGTCCTAACTCTTGAGTTGTTTCGACCTATAGTTTGTTTGAAGTGGCAATATGTTTTCTAGTGGAGACAATTTCACCAATATTTCCAGTTATATCTTTTCTTCGATGTGTCCTAGCCATTCGTAGCCTTCACACACCACTGGTGTCCCACCAAGCATGCCAGGAATATGTTAGGGTTATTTTCACTCGTAGGATTACGGGCATGCCAGGTAATATTTGGGGTCTTCCAAACCAAATATTTTAGCTTAGTGACAATTATCATGCGATTATGTTATTTTGATGCCTCAGTTAATAGGACTTTCACCTCGCTTAGGGAAGATTTTGAAGTGAGTATTATTTTGTAGTAATTAAATAGGACAAAAATAGAAAAATTGCAAAAATCGATTGAAGAAAAAAGATGCGATTGAAGTAAAAGATTGCAAGAAAGTAAAATGCGAGTAAAGTAAAGAGTTACAGTAAGGAAATGTAAAGCAAGAAAGTAAATTGCAACAAACTTATGGAAAGAAAACTTATATAAACTTTGAAAGAAAATATTACAACTACCTTACAATCTACTTGAGAAATTAAAAGAAATATTGTAAATAAAGAGGAAAAAAAAGAAAAGGAAAGGAAAAGGAGGATAAAAGTAATGAAAATACATTTTAGTGAGGGAATCCTCTCTTACTTGTCGAGTTCGTTTCTTATTTATAGTGTTTCTTTCCCACGCAATGTAAGTGATATGGTAACTACTAGGTGGTTACTCACCCATTTCAATTTTTCCCGTTTTCCTGCATTAACGTCCAAATTTAAATTAGAGTAAGTTTCAACTTTTAAATGATCTCCCAACTTGTGTCAGATGTCACACATGTATGTTGCCCACTATTTTATATTTTTACATTATAATTTGGCAATTTTTTACAATTTAAATATTAAGTGGCAACACCTCATTAGTTTGTGTTAACATTGTCCAAATAAGTGGGGGAGAAGTTATTTGTTAGAAAAGGGGTAGCTTTAGTGGAGATTCATAATAGGAGTGGACCCAAAGTCGATGACAAGTACATATATGTTTGTCAAGTGATCACTAACCAGAAGGGAGTGTTGAACCTTAAAACTAATTTGGAGGTGTACAAGGACAGGATATGAATCCAATATGAATCCAATATTGGAGTGGAATAGAAGCAACTGACAAATATCTAAGTATCCCTTATCAACATGGATAAAATCCCAGAGTTGTCGTAATCCTTGGGCTAGTTACTCTGTATTTGGATTTGATATGGAGTCATACCTAATAGATGTTACATCAAGATACATATTACAAGGCTTGGTCTTCACAAGTTTGTCTCATTATAGCGCCTACGTACCCAAAAGGGCTTATAATAAAAGACAACATAGTTCCAAAAAAGGGACAAATTTGTAGGTATAGGTGATGTCATACCAGGTATACAAAATAAAATGTTATGGTACTTATGGAGTGTAATACTTAAATGTAACAACCCAAAAATATGTGATAAACATCCCTCAAAGATAAAATAATTATCACATAAACCCTTAAACCTTCCAAACTACCGACATGACCCTAACAAAAATTAATACTATCATTTACACCTTACATTACCATTAGGACCCAAACTTAAACTCAAAGCTTCATCAAAATTTATGTACTTTTCATCAATTACACAATACAACCCATTTATTTTGAAAAATTACACATTACCCCCTAAACTTTAAAAAAATGAATAATTGTCCTTAAATTCATTTTATATATTATCCAAGGACCCAAATCAAAATAAGACTTAATTTCACTTTACCCCCTCATGAATTTGGACAAGTGGTTGCCCTGGGGGAAGCTGTACCATATGGGATACACATTATACCCATTTCCTCCAATATGGTACCGAGGTAAAACTTAACCTAACCAAGGTAAACTTTTAACTCACTTTCCACCAATCCCATGTCCTGCGCGAGCACTATAAAAGCCCTACTTTACCACTGTAAAAACGTACCTAGCCACAATCAAAAACACAAAAAAAATTGAGAATTTTGGTACCTTTATAATTTTATGTAGTATTAATGTTTCTTTTCATTTTTTTAAGTTTCTGGGCACTCCTAAAGTAAAAATATGAGCTCACATGTGAGTTTTTACGTAGGAAAGGCACTAAAAAGGCTTGAATATCAGGAACCTCCATTAAACCTTGAGCTTTAATGTTGAAACATGTAATCTTAACTTTGAACCAATTTCAAAGTGGGAGAACTCAAGCTCTGGGTCTAACGAACCTAGGTGCAAAGCTTAATTGACCCCAAAATGAGTATTGATACCCCGAATGGAAGTTTAAAATTTATGTACCTAGGAATTTCAGAAACGAAATTCAGGGGCTATGGTAAACCAAAATCTTTGAAACCAAACCTGTTCAACTGCATTATAATCATAGATCACAAAAATAGCAAGCAGTAGATCGAATCATATCCTAAACTCACAAATGTTAAAGTCAAACACATAACCTTTTTTTACAGAAAACCAATAGCTCGAACCAGTTAAACTCAAAGTTTGAAACCAATATGGTTGGATTCCTCTAAAAACATTAGACAATTTTCTTCAGGAATCAACCTAAATGGTATTCTAAAACTTTTCGAAATTAGGGTCAAAGTTTTCAAACCCTAATGTTAACCAATCGAAGGTAGGAGATGAAGTGTATTACACGTGCGAGTGTGGAGCCAAACCCAGGCACATCTGGGCTTTGACCCAGCGTGTGAGGGTGCGTCTCCAATAAGAAAATTCAAATTGAAATTTTAGTTTTAAAGTCTGATCAAATTGGTATATTACATCACCCTGTTTCGATTCCCAGAAAACAGTTTCTCGAGAAAAAAAATTAAGTTTAAACTTAACTTTTACCTTAAACCCCTTAACTTTTCAACTACTTCAAATCAATCCCAAATTTTAAATATAAGCCATTTATTGTAAATAAATCAAATTTTCTATTTACACCAAGTCCAAAAATGAACGGAAATAAGGAAAATAATAAATGTCCTATATTTTGCATAATTATATATTAAACCCCAACCATAAATTTTACGCCGAAACCAAAATTGCTTTTCACCCAAATGTTACTAAGAATTTCATTTCTCTTGCAACTCTAAACAGTTATACTATCCATGATTTCAAAATACCCAGTTTACTCCCGTGAAAAAGACAAGAAATTTCAAACGACCCGAAATTTAAAAAGTTCGTGATTCTACTTCACTATTATTTTTTGGCCTACACCTTGGAATTACTGTATTTGTTTATATCACTATGTGATAGCCCCCAAACTCCTATTCTCATTTATGAACTGGTTTGTGTAGTTCACATTACCTATGAATATTTATTCAATCCTTATCCAACTAAACCCTAACTTGATAATTTCATGCAACCTATGATTTTATTTAAGCCAATAGCATACCTTATATCATGGACTAAACTTTTGGCCTACCCAAAGAATCGTTATTTCGCATGTAGGACTCATATTTTTAAGTGCCCAATTTTTATGGTACATACGTATGAGTTACACTCTAGTTAGTTTGCCTAGCTGGTTATTTTTCTTAAAAGTTTTGGGTTGATCATACCTACACAGGTTTTGGATTGATTTTATCCAAAGCTTTTGGATGTTATTATAAGGGTATTGCTACAAAGCCTCAATAACTGATAATTATGGGTTATCATGTTATAGTATGAACCTTATTCTTATTACTCGATATAAACTTATCCAGTTATAATCACCATACTACTCTTACTAATATCAACAAACTCCATGTACCCTACTTCATTACGGTTGATATCTCAGTTATTTCCTTTTACTATAACTCTGACATAACTTTAGATGTTGTAAATTGACTCACATATATACAATTTCAATTGAAATAAAATAATCTACTCGAAGAAGGAGAAATACCCCCCGCACCTTCGGATTTTTATTCACTTTTATCAAGAAAAATATTTTCAGTTACATACGTGTGGTCGGTCACAAGAAAAGACGAAAGTTCCCATTGGAATACTTTTACCACAACGTACCATCTTATGTGACCCGTTTAGTTCCCCTGTTGTTTTCATGTTATAACGACTCCGAGAGACAGTTTATATTTCCATTTACGAAGACTACAAGCTATGTAATGATATGTTATGCATCCAGATAAATAAAGTTCTACTTTTATTCCAGTTAAATTTTTATTGTTTCTTTAGTGCCACCAGATATAGAATCGCGGGTGTGACAACATGGTATCAGAGTGAGCACCAGGCTTTTATGCCTATATGAGACTGAGAGAGAGATCTTGTGACTATATAACACCTCTAATAAGCATATTATTTATTTACACCTTTCTTGTTAGATTATGTAACTAACACTGTCTTGAAATCATGAACGTATGGGATGATATTTACTTAGATATCTGCAATGTAACCCATGAGAAGTTTGATCAAACCATTATAGATGAGAAATACACCAAGCTATGACAAACTATCTAAAGCATCAACCTAGACTGAGCCATAACCAATCCTAATATTAAACACAATATGTTGATTGGTTGCCTCATGGGAGAGGCACAAGCAGCAAGGCGAGCAAAAAGGTTTTATGAAGACCCGAAAATGCTCCAACAAGCCATCCACCTAGCTTAGTACATCGCTCTACCTAGAGAACTCATCATCACTCCTCCATAGTCTGCCATCAACTATGGCCCGATTTCATTAAACGCCAGTTGTTTTACCTCCACTGCCTCTGGCACTACCTCAAATGACTCTGACCCCTTTGAACTAGGATATGAATTCAATAATGTCATACCTTAGCTTATTTGCAAAAGGCTAAGGAAAAGAATATGGTTTTAAATAAATAAACCCACAAGGAGTCCAATATCTTTCAATGAGCTTATGTGTGTGTCAGAAAGAGTAATCATCGTATTCCTCACTAAGCACGGTAGACTTGACTAATCGCTCGTACCCCTAGGAGTTAAAAAATAGTAACCTATAAGTATGTACTTTTATTTTCGCAAGTTTTGACAGTAAAATATCCTCTTGTAAAATAGTGTGATATCAATATAGCAAGTTTGTTTGGCTACTTTCGTTGTCCTTTTAGCCTTAGTATTTTGTATTGTAAAGGATGGTTAATAAACGCGCATCAGCTAGAGGATTCCAAGAGGAATAACAAAATATTCCACATATACCAAATCCACATACGACCAATGAAGGAATATTACGCTGTTTACAAGGACTAACAACTTTGACTAGGATACAACAAAATATACCACCACTACACCTGATTAATACCCGAAGAATGAATTCGCTTAAGGAATTTTTTCGACAAAGACCATCAGTATTCAATGGGAAAGTCGCTGCTATCAAAGTAGAAAAATGGATACGTCAAACATTTAAAGTCCTAAATTGATTTAGGGTGAAATTGGTCACATATCTATTTGAAGGAGAAATAGATTTTTGGTGGAAATCTATTCTTTGCTCCCAATATGTTGATAATTTGACTTAGGCACAATTTAAAGATATATTCTATAAAAAGTACTTTTCAAAATCATTAAGAGATCAAATGTCAGTTTAATTTCTAAGCTTGCAATAACAACAGCTAACAGTAGCACAGTATGAGGCCAACTTTATAGAAATGTCTCGGTATTCCTAAGAGTATGTGGATACTAAAGCCAAAAAGTGTAAACACTTTGAATGTGGATTAAGAAAAAACATTAAAGCAACTAGCATCCCATTATAATTTCGTGGCTTTAACCACATAATAGAGGTAGCTTTTCTTTATTTAAAGGAATCCAACATCCGAAGAAATTAATAGAATCTCAACTCCACCACCTAGAATCTAATATGTTATTACGATCCAATCCAGTCAGCGAGACCATCTTTACGCCAAACAAAAGGACGATCGAGTCTTTAGCCAAATCAATCATAGCAACAGTGGATCTACAGTACGATGTCATGAATGTAACCAAGTAGGACACATAAAGCCATAATTACCAAATTTGCAACCGTCCTATTCCTAAAAAATTTCCTCCCCGTCAAAAACTAAACACACCAATTTCATCAAACCACCATTTGTAACCCCAACTGGTAACTCTAGCAATCAATCACTGCTGAGAAGGTTTTATGAGAAAAGGTAAGAACCACTGACTAGAACTCGAGGTTGAAACTTTTCCATTCTCACAGACAAAAATCCAAACTCTCACGGCGCGGTAGAAGGTAGCATATATTTTCATAATATCACATCAAGTATATTATTTTACTATAGTTCAACACAATATTTTACTAGCCATGATCACATGATTCGATTGCAATTATCTACTAGTCCATTAGCATATTTGTTATCCATAAGAATGATAACTGGAAAGGTCACCGTCACTAATAGGGTATGTAAATAGCACACTCTACGACTCGAGAAAGGAATGTTAAAACTAGATTTAATAGTCCTCAACTCAACGGATTTTGACTTAATCGTAGGAGTGAATGTTATTGTCACCAAACTTTCTCATATTAACTTCCAATAAAAGGTGGTAAAATTAAGAAGACCGCATCAAATTCCATTTTACTTCCAAGGGAAAATTCACAAAAATCAATGCTTTCTCAACTTTATGAAAATGAATCTACATCTCCTCCTATTATCTTAGGTAGGTACGATAATGTATTTTCGAAAGATTTGCCTGAACTACACCCACCCTAAGAACTTGAATCTGTTATCAACTTGTTATCTAACACCTCCCCAATTTCAATACCTCCTTACCGTATGACCCTATTAGAACTACGAAAACTCATGACCTAACTTCACGACTAGTTAAAGTAAGGTTTTATACGACCAAGCACATCTCCTTGGAGAGCATCGGTTTTGTTTGTGAAAAATAAGGATGGGGAATTTTGATTATGTATTAACCACCAGAAACTAAATCAAGTGACCATCAAGAATAAATATCATTTGCCTAGTATAGGAGACCTATTTGACCAATTGCGAGGGTCAAATACATTTTAAAAAATTTACTTATGATCTAGATGTCATCAACTCCGCGTGAAAGAAGAAGATATATCAAAAACTAGCTTTCAAACTAGATATATCCATTTTTAATTCCAGGTTATTAACTTTGGATTGACCAATGCCCTTGCATCCTTCATGGACCTGGTGCATATAGTGTTTCGACCTTTCCTAGATCAATTCGTAATCATCTCCATGGATGATATCTTGATATACTCTATGCCTAGAGATGACCACGAAGATCACTTGCTCATAATACTAGAAACCTTATGCCAACATCAAATTTATGCGAAGAAGAGTAAATGTGACTTTATTATGAAAGAGGTAAAGTTTCTCGGGAATGTGATAATCGAAATAGGTATATAGGTAGACCCAACAAAGACCACGATAGTACTCGAAAGGAAGTAACCCACAAACATTACAGAAATATTAAGCATTCTAAGACTCACCTGGTACTATCAATGCTTCATAGAAGAATTTTTAAAGATTTGCTAACCTCTGATAAAACAAACCCAAAAGGACGTTCGACTTGTATGGACCCCCGACTGCAAATAAGATTTCCTTATATTAAAAAAAAAAGTTAACGGCAACCCCAGTCCTCATTATTCTTTCCAGTAATGTTGACTATAATGTGTATACGGATGCCTCATTGCAAGGATTGGTATGTATATTAATGTAAAAAGGGAAAATGATCGAGTACGGATCACGACAATTAAATACTCATGAACTTAATTACTCGGTACCCTAGTTTGAATTGGCAATCATATTCTTTGCCCTAAATATTTGGAGATATTACACCAAAAAGGCTAAATTGTCACCTTTGAGATGGCCAGCCTTGTCATGGTCCTTGACCGTGACAAAAAAACACGCATTTTTTTATCATGATCAATGACCGTGACAAGGATTTGTCATGTTCATTGATCATGACAAGTCCGTGATAAGTAGATCTGTCACAGACTTGTCGCAGTCAATGATCGTGAAAATTTTATAGAGTTATCACGGTCAAAGACATTGACAGGTCCGTGACAAGTCTTATAATTAAAAGCTTAGGCGCCTCTTTTTTCCCACTATTTCCTTTCCCTCTATTTTCTCTCTCTATCTCGAGCGACTGTTCTCTCTCTCTCTCTCTACTTTCAGGTTAATTTTTCTCTCTCTCTCTTTCCTTAGTGTATGTGTGTGTGTTTATATGTGTATATGTGTGTAGGACTACGAGCAGGTAGGTGTGTGTGCGTGTGTGTGTCTGCGTTTGTGTGGGGGGGTGCAGGGGGCAGGGGGCAATGGTGGGGCTGGGGGGAGTGTGGGGCAGGGGTGGGGGTAGGGGTAGGGGTAGGGGTGTATGTGTGTGTATAGGTGTGGGGGGGGGAGTGGTAAGGTGTGTGTGTGTGTATGTTTTTCAATTATATAAATCATAATTGTTTCTTGATATTGAATTGCATTGGTATTGATATTGGTATTCATATTGAATTTAATTGAATTGAACTGGTATTCATATTTTTATATTGAACTGAATAGATTTGGAGAAATTGAATTGAGTTGGACAAGTTGATTTGAATTGGTATTGATATTTAAATTAAATTGTCTTAACAACTACCTTATCTAAATGAAAGGGTATCGTGTCAGGGGGGCGTTGTTTGGATTTCATTTCGGTTAGACATTCCATGCACGAACCTAGATATGAAATGCTCCTTATGAAATGGACTAAAACATATGAAATGCTTTAAACATTGATAACCTTTTTAATTTGTATGCATTGTAATTCTATAGTTCTTATGCGTACAATAAATTAAATGAAACATACTTTAAATTACATAATTAAATGAAATATCTCGAATTGTGATAAGACGTAATTAAATGAAACATACTTTAAATTACATATAGAGCTCATAGATACTAGCCTTCTAGTTCTTATGCGTACGCATTCAATAGCCCTTAGACCCATTCGAGATTCATAAGAATTTTAATAATATAAATTAAAATTGATATAAATTAAAATTGGTATTGATATAAATTGGTACAATTTGGTAATAGTATTGGTATGTATTGTTATTATCGGATTTGAGTATTAATTCAAAGTCCATATACATGTTTGTACTAATAATAACAATTTTTACGGAAAACAACTTCATATGGGCACGATAGCGGAGGCGATGACGGCTCCTTGTCCAGTAGGTCCCCAAAATGGGGTAAAATGGGGTCCGTCGTTGAGAATAAGATGGCATTACTGTCTAGAGCGCTAGAGTTCCTGAAGGCGATCGTTGGCCTAGGGTACACTGATTGGAGGGCCATGCCTATTGACCTCAAGTTGAACATCTAGGGGGAACTACAGGTAGTGTATTTATATTTATATTTATATTTATATTTATATTTATATTTATATTTATATTTATATTTATATTTATATTTATATTTATATTTATATTTATATTTATATTTACAAGTAACTAACACTTACTTTCTTTTTGGTTTATATTTGTTTGACAGGAACAATTAGGCCTACCCCCATATCTCTACGACACCACGTTGGAACAAGTGAGAGATCAATATAAGACGTGGAAGAAGAATTTACGGGCACTGTACTTTGGGAAGACCTAGGAGTCCATTCTGAGACTACGTGACACAATCCCCCCGAAGGAGCCGATCTCATTGGCACAGTGGCAAAAGTTTATCGATAATGAGACCATTGAGCGACAATTAGCATCTCGCCAATCAGGGAGGGACAATCGGGAGAAAATGTTGGACGTGCACTACTCCGGACAGACGTCTTACGTTAAGGTGGAGCACAGGATGGTAATTTTTTATTTTTCTTTAGTTTTAATTATTATAATTTAGCATTACTTTGCATTACTTACTAATTCTGTATTATTTTATTGCAGGACACAGGGAGTGGCCCTGGGGGTAGGCCACATAGCCTCGATGTCTATGTGGCAATTCAGACTCAAAAGGGCAAGGACAAGGAGCATCGCAGCCATCATTGTAAGTTATAAATGTTTAATTTTTTTAATTATGTTACAATTCTTTATTTAATTAATTAAATAATCGTGTACTTTTTTATCTTTTTCGACAAAGCTTAAGGAAGTGCATGAGTCGCAGTCTGATGACGACAAAACATCTTTGGCTACGGATGCACTCAGATAAGTGCACGGGGAGGATCACAAGGGGAGGACTAAGGGGGTGCGCTCGCAGGTGGGGAAGTCTAGGATGATAGGAATGGAGATGAGTAACCGCGTGTTGGCACATAAGTTTAATACCCCGTATTTTTATGCTTTCTAAATTTGGGGATTTATTAAATTTGATGTGAGTTATTAATTTAATATAAATCCGAAAATTAATTATTTTTAATTACTAACGTGACGAGAGTTAGTAATTATTGGAAACTTGTTGAATATTACTAATGAGCAAAGTAATATATAAAATTGGTTCTATTAAATTTCACGAGTGAATAAAATGATAATTTTGGAAATTTAAGTCGGGACGCGCCCGTGTCGTGTGGGGACTAAATTTTGATTAATAAAAGTGAATAAATTATAAGTCACCCGTATGGTCATTTCGAGTGCGCCAAAGTGTCCGAAAGGGTCGAGATAGTCAAAATAATGTACCCGGGGGTTTAGTTTGGGTCTCGGGGCATTTTTGGGCTTAATTAACACCCCGGGAGGGCGTTTTAGGTATTTTGTATTTTGGGGCTTGGAAACCTACGAATTTTCTAGGTTATATCAGATGCTTAGGATTGTCTTCTAGGGTTAACACAACCAAAAACAAAAGACGGCCATTGGATAAGGAAAGGAAGAGCTTACCAAGGAGTTCTAGGCCAAGAACCCCTCCGTTTGCACCGCCGTCACCGCCAAACATTAGATCGCGCAACAAGGATCACCACCACACTGATTTCATCCACAAATCAGAAACAAAAATTCCCAGGCAAGTATTTATCTTGCTTAATTTAGTTAATGCCTCATTCATATTAGTTTAGGGTTGATTAGGATGAATTTTTATGAAAGAAAACCTATGTTGGAGGTTAGAAATCACATGTTATAGAGATATAAACATCATTATGGAAATTCCCTTCACATGTAGAGGTTGAACCACGAATTTACATTGGGTTAGAAGTAGAAATTCTGGAAAAAGAATGAGAAGAATTAAGTTAAAGAAATTTTTAGGGTTCATGAGAATTATATAAATTTTGGCCCTTTTAATCCGTAACACTTGATGAAAATTCGCGTGCCTTACGTAGAATATTGTTCATTTGGGTTTATAATGATTGTGGTATAAATTTCTGGGAGTTTGGGAGTTAAAAACTTGGATTTGGATGATTTTGGATCATAATTCCCGTAACTGGTATTCTGCAGTTTTCGCCACATCTGCTTGATCGATCGATCGAGCCAAGAGATTCGATCGATCGACGGTTCGATCGATCGACCCCTTTCTATCGATCGATAGACCCCTCCTGGGAAAAACTAGATTTTTCCTTACATTGATTTAATCCGATTAAATGCGTAATAAATCTTAACTAGTGTTATTAGAACATAATGAAACATAAAAAGGACCAGTAGGGTCAAGGTAAACCTCGTTTAGTGGAACTTTAATGAAATGGGAAAATGAAGGGTAAACGGGAAAGATTCATACCTAAGAAATTTAATGTGTGTAGACTTAATAATCAAAATGTCTAGGAGTTGGATTAGAAGGTAAGAGAGTGCCTATTGAATTTGTACTTAGCTAAGGAAAATACTTCGAGAGATGAGAAGTGAGTTGGAATAAATTAAATTTCAAAAATAAAAATGAATAAGTTCGTTATAAGAAATAATCGAATAAAAATGTACTAAGAATGGAATAATATAATGTTAGGCCGTGGGCGTACCTAACTTATGAATGTGAATAGTTATATATATCTATATGACCCTATGATTGATCATATATTTTATATGTGTGTAAAAATCATGCCCGCGCTACTTGCTATCCCTGAGGTTACCGCTCTGGGATAGTCTTATCTCGATGGGACCTTTATGGGGGATATTGACTCGTACCCTAGAAGATAGGAATCCTTGGTACAGGCTATCGGATCGATAGTCAGACGGTCCTAAGAGACGTGAGGGTATGTGCTGACCTCTTAGAGACTTGGAAACTATGCTTCGCCTCAATATTGTATGGGTTTTGTGTTAATACAGTACGAGAGTGATTCCGAATTTGTATTTCCCTTAGTATGAGTGATACGGGGACTGGATAGCAGAGTATGCCCGCACCATAATTGTTATGTGGGGTGCTGTTAGAATATATATATTATATGAGTATTTAATATATATATATTTAAATATGGAATTTGGGAACTACCTACTGTGTCTATGGTAAGTAAGAAATGGATAATTAATTCAATTTGGGTATAAGTGTTTGAAAAGCATGATATATTACTGAGAAACTGTATTATTATATAAGGTTTAATTGAGAACTTTGCTTTTAAATAAAAAATTTAACCTCTTAAACATTTGAATTTGTCGGTTTGAGATGTCACGAGCAACTTAAGATAAGATAAGTTAAAATGTTGGGAAGATTAGTGCGATAGGTGTGCACACTAGAAGAGAGGTGAGACGTTCTCAAGAGAGTGTCGTTACTAATATGTTGTTGCATTAGCCAGTAAACATTTTAAATACTTGTTAAACTAAAATTTTAAACTATTTTACCATCGGGCTCTGACCCGTTTACGATTATCTCTCCTCTCTTGTATATATATATATGTATATATTACAGGTGCCCAGCCATAGGGGCGTCTTGCATAGGATCCTTTGGAAAGAACGCGCTGCAGCTAAGGTGGGAGTTGCAGGCCTCTTGCTTAGACGATCTCATTTTTTTATTCCACTCCTAGCATTATTTTATCCAGTTGGGCATGTGTCGCACTTTTCCATTATTCAGTTGTTTTATTGGATATTGTGATTCGTTTATTTCCAGTATTTACACTTTGGGATTTATTATTATCAGGATATTTTTCCTTTAAGTTTTAAATATTGGAATCAATCAGTTGGATGTTTAATTGTTTCGATTATATGTTCCAGAATATTTGTTGTATGATTCTTTAACTATGAATTTTGTAAAGTTTTAAATGTTGGATTTTAAAATAAAATTTGGAAAGTAATGTCTAAAATGGTTTTGACACTTAGCTTAATTATTTAGGGTGTTTAATTAGAAAAGTTATTTTTACGACAGTGATGCTAAGAATGAACCAACCGTTCACCTTGATTATAATTTAATAAAGGGCTGATCACCCGGTGTTTAATTAGGCGGGGTGTCACAATAAGGTGGACACCCATGACGATAAGCTATCAAGGTTGGAGGCGACGGTCCTAGATATGTACACCTTCATGAAGCGTCAGTTGGTCAAGTGCAAGAGTAGGGGGGAAGGGGAAGGAAAAGGAAAAGGAGGTAGAGGTATACGAGCACGAGGATGAGGATGAGGACGAGGACGCCACTACTTCATCGCTGATACGCACGGACTCAGTGCCCTATGATGATCCATTTCCCATCGTGACCCCCGCCGAGCGGCCTATGTCAATAATCGGTTAGTCGAGCGTGTTTCTACTCGATATATATTATAAGAAGATGATAGAGAGGGGGTTGAGGGATCCAAACTTCCTCCCGGGTATACTGGTTAATGGATGTCCCCTCCAAGACATTGAGACAAGAGTGTGTGTCATGCATGTGGTGGAGGGAAAGGAGAATTCACTTTTGTGGTTGCGTAAACAATGAGGCGTTTAGCATATTAAGGAGTGTCTCAATTCATATGTCGTGTGGCCTTCCTTCCTCCTCTAACCTTCTCCTTCTTCATGAAATTATTTCTATTTTTTTATTTGGATATTGGATTGTATTTGCATTTTTTTATTTTGGTACACGTTGGTTTGGATATGGATATTTGCATTTCTCTTTTATTTGGATATGGATTATATATGCCATGATTTGGTATATTATTTCTATTTTATTTGGATATATGTTGTTTGGATAGATACAATTTTGTTATAACAGGTACAAATATACTGCTGGACAGTGGCAGTGGCCATACTGCCCAGCAGTTTTTTTTTTAATTCTGACCAGAATTGCCACGGTCTTTGATCGTGACTAAACTTGTCAAGGTCAACGACCATGATAGGACCGTGACAAGTCCGTGATAAAGACATTTGTTCCCCCGGACTTGTCACGGTCAAAGACCTTGACAAGTTTGAATTTTCATGATCAAAGACCGTAACAAGTAAACTATTTTGGTGTAGTGAAATGTTATTTGTTTGGAGAAGAATTTCAGGCATTCTTCAACCACAAAACTCTCAAATACATCTTTAATTAAAAAGATCTAAATCTTTGACAAAAAAATTGATTGAGGTTTTTAAGGATTACAAATTTAGTTTACTATACCATCCCGGTAAAGGTAATGTAGTTGTTGATGCTTTGAGTCGAAAATCAGAAGGACCACTCAGTAGTATTTTCTTATTTTTAACTACTATAAGGGAATAAAAATTGCAGAGAGAATCTTTGTAAAGACCAATCATTCTAAGGAATAACATTGCTCGTCCAACCCTCCAGAAAAGAATTTTGTACCAATAAAAAGCGAATGAATTCCTGAAAATCCAAAGGCAAAAATTACAAAACAAAATCGCAGAGGAAGATTAGTCCTATAGCCCCGAGAGAGGGTTAAGATTTAAGAATCAATTATGTATCCCCTTAGTACCCTCCTTATAAAAAGAAATACTTGAGGAAGCCCACCATTTTAGATTTATTATTCATCCAGTAATCACCAACATGTATTACAATCTTAAGCAACAATATTGGTGGCATGGTATAAAGAAAGATATCTCCAATTTTGTGGCTAAATGTTTAACTTGCCAACAGGTAAAAATTGAACACCAGCACCCCAATGGAATATTACAACCACTCCTAATTCTAAAATGGAAATGGGATCATATTACAATGGATTTTATCAGCAGATTACCTCGGACATCTCAAGGCAACAATTCAATATGTGTTTTTGTTGACCAACTAACCAAATCCGCCCATTTTCTACCAACAAGAGCAACGAATTCTTTTTAAAAACTCAGTGATCTTTACATATGACAAATTATTAAACTCCATGGAATACCATTGTCCATTATTTTTTATCGAGATCCTAGATTAATGAGGAAGATTTTGGATAGCATTGTAAACATCTATAGGAACCAAACTTTACCTAAGCACTGCCTTCCATCCCCAAATCGATAGTTAATCCAAAAGAGTGATCCAAATATTGAGGATATGTTACGAGCTTGGTCTTTAGAATGTTTCGATACATGGAATGAGCATTTTGTTGTAATAGAATTGTCTTACAATAATAGCTATCAAACCAGCATTCAAGCAACTCCTTATGAAACCTTATATGGTAGGCATTGTCACTCACCTTTATTCTGAAATGAATCGGGAGAAAACCATATCCTTGGACCTAAAATCATACGTGAAACCATGAAAAATATACGGCTCATTCAAGAGAGATTACATTTGTCCCAAAATCGATAAAAACGTTATGCGAATAATAGAAGGAAACCTTTGGAATTTCGAATAGACAATCAAGTATTCTTAAGAGTATCCTAAAGAAAGGATATTATTCTATTTGTAAAGAAAGAAAAGTTAGCACCTCATTATATTGTACCTTTTAAAATCATCGAACAGAAAGGAACAATAGCCTATAGTTTAGAACTACCCCCAGAATTATCCAATATACAATGCGTTTTTCATGTTTCGCCACTGTGCAAATACATACCCCATCCCAACAACATTATTACCTGGGAAGGCATATCAGTGAAACCCAATCATGACTTCGAGGACATATTGGAATGCATATCAGCAAATACATACAATGCGTTTTTCATGTTTCGTCTATGGTTTTGAAAGCTTAACTCTTGTTTGACAAATGACTTTTCAGAACCTTGGGACATATTCTCTTTTATGGGTGAATATGAAGGAGTTATGACCCTTTGGAATTCCAATACTTACATGTGGTATCATTAGTATCCCTTTGTCGCACTTTGAAAGAATTTCAAGGAGAAACACTTAGCCATTTAAAAGAGAAATGGTAGCAGCAGAAACAACCACCAAGATTCTTGCCATTATGATATTGCATTTGGAAAGATATTTCATTGAGTTTTTGAGGAGGGCAACAATGGTGCGCTAGGCCATGGGTGGCTATGAAAAATCCCCTTGGGCTGGTATAAAATCTCCACCTCCTCCTTTAGCAATTACCTCTTTCTTTCTCGAGTTTTATCTTAGCGAAATTTTGTTCTTTAACTCTTATTTAGTGTAAAAATGTATTATGAGAACATATCCCCCTGAGGTTATAATCCCCATTCCTCTATCAGTTGTAGGACGGCATGTCTCTTTGAAGTCTTCCGCTAATCAAGGGGATGGAACCTCGATCCATCTTCCAACATGTTACATTCTTTTTGGTACTCAAGTAATCAACTACTTAGGGCCAAACAACCCTAACATCTATGACGGAGCCCATTTGGCCTCACATATCACTGATCAAGACTTAGTGGGGATCATGAGAGGTATAAAATCCCAAGCTTTACGATCTTAAGAGCTGAGAAGCTTGAAGAAATTGTTTGTTCCTTGCTCTCAAAATTTGTTTTCTTCATTGAGTTATTTTTAGTCTATGGAGATAGGTTTTCATTACCTCTTCCTGTAGTGGAAATACTCAAGTTCATTAGGGTAGCCTCTTATTAGCTGGTGGCCAATAGTTAGATATCTTTGATGGACACAGTCTTGGCTCGAACGAGTATAGTGGAGGGAAACGTGATGTAACTCTTGATTAATTCTTCAAACTCTACAGAGTAAAAGACAAAGTAAGACCAAGGATAAGTGTTAAAGTATTTTGCGCCTCTTTGCCAAGGACAAGCATTAGACTCCTAAGAAATTAAAATAGAGGATTTTATTAGTGGATCCTAGGCCACTTATTACCTAGTGGAGAAGAACAGTATCCCTACCTTCTAATGCCTTCTTCTGACAGTGTGTAAGGCTTCTTTTATCTTTTAGTCTTTGTTTAGATTATATTAGGAATATTGTTAATAACTCCTCTTGTATAGTGTGCATTAACCACATCCAAGAGGAAATTGATCAGTTCATGGAGGCTTCTTAAGAAGGCCTACCATCCGTTATAAATGTCATTGGGCCTAAACCCAAAGTTATAGTACCTAGAGGGGGGCCTGAGGCCCTAAAGATGGTGATTGGAAAGTCGCCGGGAGTTGAGCCCTTTGTCTTGGTCCATAAGAAGAGGAAGGTTGTTATTCATGAGGGGTATGAAGTACCTGATGTTGGGATTTATTCATAAAGCCATGCGTAAAAACATTATATTATTGTTTAAAAAAGGATTATTTTGTTCATTTTGAAATTATAATCAAATCTATGAGAATGAATTATATTTATTTAAATATATTTTTCATATATAAATGTCGGTCAATAGATCTTAGTAGGAATTATAGTAAGTCAGATTTGATTTGATCACAAAGATATTGGAATTTAGGTTCTAGCACTATTAAAAGGCTCACAACCTAGATAGGGAGTTGACATCCTATCTAAACAGTTACAATGAAATTCTAGTAGTTTATCTCAAACTTCGGGAACTTATTTGATGGTTCAAGAACTTATATGATAGTTCGACAAAGGATTGTGATTGGTACATCCCGAGAATGTATTGAATAGGACCACCCATGAGATTTGAATCTAAGGGTTATCTTGATTAGACTCGGGCTATCTCACAGTATTTGCAAATGGTGATTAGATTCTTACACCCTAGAATTATGAGTATTGGAATATTTACACGAATATCACTTTAATTTATATGGGTGCAGTTTAATTTATATCAGGTCAAATGATCTCCGTGTACAGATCGTGTAGGCCCCTTTTTAATCAAAGTCTTTGTTTGTGCGAAATTAAGTTAAGGATGAATGCAAATCAACTTTCTCTTTTTGAAAACTCTTTTTCAATTTTATCAAACCAAGTTGTGAACAAATTTACTATGCCAATTTTATCTTTTTTAAGTCCTAAACATGCATCTAGGTGATAGACAAGTAAAATAAAGTAAAGAGTACTCACAACGTCGGATGTACGAGAAAAAACACAAAAACGAGAAAAAACCTCGGACGGCCCAAGCCAGACGATCACTATGAACAATGGTTTTACAAAGACAGATTAGCCTTACTCAATGACTCGATCCCCATGGGTCTTGATGCTCCTTTTGATCTTCTACCATTCTTTAATAGTGCCAAGATAGAAATTACGTCTTCCACGATGCTCGTCCACAATACTCGACTCCACGAATGTCTGGGTGTCCATCGATACGACTTGAGTTGTCTACGATGTTGAACACGATGTCTGTCGCTTCTCCATCGCAAAATGAGCAATCATAAGTGTTCAATGATGAACAAAACTCAACTTGGTGCAGCAAGGATCACATAAACATTTGATAATGAAAAGTCGGATCTTTGCAAACTCTAAGGATGTGTTTAAGCCTTTAAAACCTTAGAAAACATGTGCAAATAGGTTTTTTGATCGTAAAACTATTTTTCAAAATGCACACACTTTGAGAAAATAAAACACCTTTATTTATAATAAATTTAAGGGGTGTCAGAATCTCGTTCGAACGAGATGCCACGTCGTTCGAACGACAGTGGATCTCGTTCGAACGACATCAAATGTCGTTTGAACGACGTCGTGAGATAGAGTTTTTAATTTAAACAGAGTTTTGATTAAAACCAACTCTTATCCAATTCTCATCAATCCTTATCTGACATAAATGAAGTGTAAACAATTAAAACACTTTTTAAAAACATATTCCAAAAAAAATAACATCCTCAATTAATAAAATGAATTTCGAGATTCATTAACATTATGCATTCATACCTGTGTGATCTCGGAATGCAATTAAATCTTGAAGATGAGAAATTGCACCAATTAAACTTTGGCATGATTAATTCTATGTAGCTTCTCCGCAACGTCTTCAATAAATCTTCAATACGTCATAGACTCGTGGGATCAGATAATAAAAACTATCTATGACTCAAACTTGTTTTGTTCTGAGAATAAGTCAAAACTACATTAAGACTCAATTGGAAATTTGGTTTGGTCCTTACAGAGCGATAATTGTGTAAGTATGTCTGAGATCATAATTCGGAGAAATCCACATCCACGGGATACCGTGGATTGTGATACCTTCTTGGTAGACTTATATGTTTTACTTCCACCAAGTAAAACTCTACCGATGGATTATTTTATAATCCTGGTGGAGTATAAAATAAGTTAATTTCTAGGATAAAGGAAACTTCTTAGAATTTTGTTAAAGTCAATTAACAGTAAATTGATTTGACCAAGCAAGTATCGGATACTTAACATGGAGAATCATATTATGTACCATAATCGATTTTGCAAATAAGACCTCACTGAATTCGAGTGATTTATAAGATAATTAAATAGGTGTGCAATCGTGATTATTTAGTGAAGTTAATTCATGATAAAATAAAGAAAGGAAATAATTACGATCATTGTAATTAGGATTTCTGAGTATTTACTTGGATTTAATTTAATTATTTGTCTTGGGTCCCTGGTATAGTCCATATACCCAAGTAGTCAGGCTTATACTCTCAAGAAGCCCAGTTTAGCCCAAGCCCGCATTTTATAATTGTATATAAAGGTGTGGGAAGGGGTTTTAATCATAAGTATTGATCACTAGAGTTTGATATGGGTGAGAGAAAATATTATTCACAGTTTTGGTGAAGTGGGCTAGAGAGGACCATCATATCTCAAGTTTTAGTGAGGGTTTTCATATCAAAAGGTTCTACCCACCTGCCTAGCTTTGAAGAGGATAATACACTAGAAGACCCTAGCATTCAAAGTTTTTCGGATACCTTGGAGGGAAGCAATGATATCATCATAATCTACCATTGTCTCCTTATACGAATCACAATAAGATTCACTATGGTATGTATTCTTCGAACCATAGGTTTAATCTATAAACCTAGTTCTTATTTTCTTTTTAATGCACGATTAATCAAAGTTCAGTAAGGATGCATATTTTTTGCACTTAAATGTCAATTATAAGTTATTTTTCCCAACTATTGGTATCAGAGCCCCGGTTGAGATTCATCTTGTATTAAAAAGGTCCATGTCGTCCAACAAGAAACTCTAGTTTTCTCATGTTGTATTATTATACATGTTTGTGAATGGTGTTGTATTAACATGGTTTTGCATAGATTCTAAGTTTATAACCCTCTCATCATGGTCACACACATTTATTTTATGTGATTGAATCTTACGGTAGTTTATCCGTAGTTGATTATTCTCCTAAATTTGATATGGTTGAAATAATTAGGTTTTCTTAAATTATTTCAATATCGATGTATTTGGATGTTTTGGAAGAGGGTTTTGATGCTTTTGTATAATTAAAATCATGTATTATGTTTGGTTTTAGTGTTTGGCAAAGTTTCATGAAGATTCAAAAAAGTTATGGTTGTTTTTGCATGTAATTTGTGAAGTAAGAAGAAGACAAGATGAAGTCGTGGTCCAAAAATTAGCCCGATCGGACGTCGTTAAGGTTCTTACATTAGTGTTTGGTGATGTCTACTTCAAGCTGGAATCTTAACCAAAAGGAAGTCTTTTTCAACAAGGATTATTTTGCACGAAAGAAGTCTATGCCCTATTGGAAAGGACATTTAATGTCTTTTCATTATTTATTAATTTTATTTAATTGCTTTGGTATCTCTTTATTTATATTATGTTGCATAATTCTTGTGCTAATTAAATGGAAAATTAGGAACACTCAATTTATGGACAATACGAACAGATTTTATCCAAAAATTCGTGTTTTATTCGTTCTTTTCTAAATTTACTTAAATCGGGGTAATTAAATTTAAAGGTGTAAATCAAATGAGATCTCCAGATTTAAATTTTGGAAAATTAAAAATTTATTTTTATTTTAAGAAAATTGAAATGTGAGATCGAGATATTTATTTCACGCAAGTAAATTTGAAAATTACCAAGGACTTTAATTCGGACTTTTAGAATTGAATAAATGTTATTTTTTCTTTAAACCCTCAATGTTTTTAAATACTAAATAATAGAGAGGTTTCAACATAAACTCCATGGTCTCCATCAGTATTTTAATTAATCAAGGATGTGATTAATTCCTCGAGTCCGTTATTCTGTCCATAGATGGAATTAATCGACATAAAAAATTTATTAAAATTCTTAAGGGATAATTATGAGAATTAGAGTATAAGTGAGTTTGATTCCCTCTCCTACCCCCGGGGGAAGTCCTTCACAAGCTTTATTTCAAGGAGTGAACCGGTGGTACACAATTAGACATAACTTTTGATATCCTCCCTGGCGGAGTCATTGTCATTAGGAGTGGTACCAAAAGTCATCGTCCACGAAAAATCTCACCTCATAAGGGTAACTAGGATGTACGATGAGATTAATTTTAAAATTCAGCGGTTGAGGGATGACACTTTAAAATTCAATCAAATTACATAAAAAAAAATTAAAATGAATTCAACGTTTTCTCATTGTTTTAGTCTTTAAAGTTTAATTGGAATAAATTTAAAGGACTGAAAAGTAATTGGACATTGTTCTAACTTGAGGGGATAATAAACATTTTATAATTCACCATTCTCATCGATATTTTAAAATTGTGATATGATTAACTCCTCGAGTCAGATAAGCCAACCACCCAGATGGTTTTAATCAGAAATCACAGTATTTTAAAATATATAGGGATTCATCTAAATTAAGTGTTACATGTGTTTGATCCCCTCCCTAGGAGGAAATTTTATATTTGTATCTTTAATTTATATAATTGATCAATGAAAATTTGTAACACACTTTTTATTGGTTGATGACACTAAAGTAACAATAATGGTCTTAGAATGATTTTATCATTGGTTGAACAACGGATTCTTTCGATTAGAAATGGTAGGAAAACACGATTCCATTTCATAATCCTGGAGTGAAAATCATCGGTAACCAAAGGTTAGTGTTGGTTGTTAGAGGAAGAGCTTTAATTATTTCCTGAAATGGAGGTAGGAAGATAAGACTAAGTCTCACGTACAATGTTTTGGGTTAATGAAGGCTCGTATTTCTCGGTAGTAGTGAAATAGTCGAAAGTAGGTATTCTCATTGCAAACCGTTTGAACTTTTATAACAATGGTGTCCGCTTTTTCCTAGTTTAGTAAGAAAAATGATATGGTAACGGTTTCTCTTGTAAAATTAAATGCTTGATTTACGGTTCGATCTCTAATAACCTGTTATGTAAACTCAGGAACCACAAAACAAGATTGCAACTCATTGCAAAGGTTCTAGGTAACCGAACAATTACTTTAAAGAGAGATGTTTCTGAGTTATGGTCGATAAAAATAACACAACGGTATTAGCAGTGGGATATTCTAATGAATTGTTTTGTAGATATAAAGTTAATGTACTTAAATTATTTAATGTACCTGAGTTTTAGAAAAGTTGGTGTCATTTTTCTAAATTATTTTGAACAAATATTCGATTAATTTTATAAATTATTTTTTTAACAAAATATGATATCTTTTATTTGTTATGGGTACATTGGGAAGATAATGTATACATTATAAGTTTTGTCTCACCAAAACTGCTAAGTACTGAATTGAATATTTTATGGGCAAAGATCATTAAAGAAAGTTTCCTTATAGTACCAAACACATTATTGACACTTGCGCTTGGTTATTTTGTTCTTAAAGGATTCGAAGAATGGTTTAAAATGGACATTTTAGTTCATTGAAAATATAGGCACTTCTAGTTTTAAATCCCATTTATAAGGTAAAATGACTAAGGAACCCTTCACGGCCCAAATCTAAAGAGTCAAAGGTGAGTTGGAAACGGCTCACTTCGATTAGTGTAGATCAATGATTGTCCGATCAAGAAGCAACTTTGAGTGTTTCATTGATTTCATTGATGATCACTAAAAGGTATGGATATAGTAACCTTACACACTAAAAGTCTAAAGCTTTTAATTAATTCAAAGTGTGAAATGCCAAGGTGGAGCATGGGTGAGGTAAACTAATCCAACATCTGCAATACAATCGTAAAGGAGTTTGCCTCATAGGAGAGTTGTAAAAGCATTAATTCAAGGTGGGGATTTTATCCCAATTGTTTACATCGAGCACTACTTCAGAATAGTGTAGAGGAAATAAAGGAATGATGATTTTTTAGGTGTGATGAGGTCTATGGTAGGTTATTCAGGACTATAATATTCTTATTCAGACTTTAAGAGATATACATGTCCATTCTAGTTTAGTTTCTTTTTAATCGGTCCCTGTAACTCCCATTGAACATTGAAGTGGATGCAAACTCATTATAGGATATGTTTAGTTGTTGTTGTTTTTTGGGGGGTGGGGGGCGGGGGGGTGTTGGAACTCAAATTCCTAAATCCCAAGTGGCACGAGGGGTGGTGGATGAGTGAATTATAGAAAGATAAATGAGGGGCACTATTTAGCACTGACACTGTGACCCTGGATGCCACAAATTTGACAATGACTAAGATAAGGCCGTGGAGGTGGATGATCACCACAACTTCACAAGAGTGATTTGGCCTAGCATTGGTAGGCGAGAGAGAGAGAGAGAGAGAATTTTAGAGTTGGACGATGAGCGACAGCCCGTGTTATTGTTATCGGAAAAGGGAAACAGGGGTTAACTCGTGTTGGTACGGTGAGCCAAATTGGCAGAGGCTGGAAAATACGTCGATCCATGATTTTTTGTTTGAGAAGATGCTTCAAAATTCAGGAGTTTTTCATGAAGGTCTCGTTTGATATGTCGTATAAGACGTTCGTATTGGATAAAATTATCCTATCCAATGTTTGGTGTAATTTAGGATGGGATATGAGATGGAATAAGCTATCCAAAGTGAGCTCCTTATCCCACAAGGAGTGGGATAAAAAAATCCCACCTCCAAGGTCGTATAAAATTATACGGTGTCAAAATTTGCTTAAAAATCACTACTCTACCCTTATTAAGTTATAAAAAAAACTCACGCAACTTGCATTATCTCAAGTATTAGATAACAGTCGGCGATCCCTTTGATTCACATAATTCTCCATTCATATTTTTCATCACGGTTGGTAACCTCCTCATTTTTTCCAATTTTTTTCTATTTGTTGCTTTATCATGAACTACTATTTTGGTTTAAATCGAAGCAAATATTATGTTAACTCACCTACTAGACAAGTTGAAAGTTATATGTTGTTAATTCACCACTAATATTTTGTTACACATATTTTTTTAAATGTATTATTAACCTATATGTTAGACAAGTTAAAAGCTATGTACAATTCAATTTATTTGTTTCTATATGTTTTCGGCGACTATTTTGGGTAAAATCGATGTTATTCAGTTGTGACTTCAAGCAATTTTCTGCAACTGATTTGTTTTGAATCGAAAGAGAAGATAGTAAGCAACCAGTTTTACTATCTCATTATTTCTGGCGGCTAGTTTGTATACACATGAGTTTTGTATACGTGTAAGTGATTACTAGTGGTTGAGTGTGTACAAATTATAAATACAAATACAAATACATATTTTCATCTCATAATATTATTTTTTTAACATCCCATGTGGAATTAAATATTATGTTATTGAGTTAAAATATGTGATAACAATATATTTTTGTATTTTTTTATTATTAAATACAAAATAAGGGTATTTTTGGAAAACTGAGGATAAATTAATCCTATCTGGAGCATTTCAAACACATGACTGTATTATTATATCTCATCCCATCTTCTTATTCGGAACTGCTCCAAACGTAGTATTGGAATAAGCCTTATACGGTCCATCCTTATCCTATCCAATTCGACTCTTATCCTATCCTATCTGGACCCCTTATACGGCGTATCAAATGAGGCCCTGTGATCGGGGTGTCACGGGGCTGGACGGCACGGACAAATTCTCCGTAATAATCTCTAGGGCCATCAAGAATTTTCTCTGTGAAATCATCTTCATCCATCAGTGCTCCAAGAATAGCAAGTTCACAGGCACAAGCTTTGACAGTTTGGAGAACATCAGTAATGGAATCAGAGCGAGTATACCTATAAACTTCTTTCGTGAAAAATAATCCTTGTTTCTATTGTGAATTTGGAGAAAATATGGCATTGACTTCTCAATTGATAATGATGGATATACGTATACACACACGTTTCAAAGGATTCAAGCTAAGTTCAAAGCTGAGCAACAAATATCCTAAACTCGAGGACATAAATAAGTACATCTAATTTATAAGTGATGGATATATACAAAAGTGTTCTAAAATAAAGGAGACATAGATACAATTCAGATAGAGTGAGTCTTTTATTTTATTGATATATCAATACTCAAAGAGTATGACCTATAGTTATAATACAAAATAAGGTAATCCAATAGACCTCTTAATAATTTTGGAATACTAGTGGACTTGAATACAAGTGGACATCCACTTAATACACAATTTATAACACTCCCCTTGGATGTACACTATATCCATCATTCAATAATTATTACCTCATTAAAACCTTACTAAGAAAAAACCCAGAGAAAACAAAATAAAGTGAAGGAAAAAGAGTACAACTATTATGATCATTGAATCGTTGTTGGACACACTTAGTGTTGCCACGTTAAAAACTTTAACTGAAAAACTCAATAGGAAGAAACATAGTTAACGGAAAAAGAGTACAATGTGCATATGTCCAAAATATCATGTTCTTAGATTCTCCTCTGATCAAATTCTCCCCTTGATTATGGCATTTCTCTGATGATTGAGTCGATGTAGATCAGTCTTATGCACAACCTTTTGAAATGTTGCTTTGACCTGGTGAATAGATTTGATTAGCTGATACTTCAACTTCATTTATCTTCGTAATCTCGACTTCCATAAGACGTGGTGAAGAGGGATGAACATGTCACTTTTGGATATATTTGACTTCAACAACATAACTCTTCTGAAGTTTATGTGTTGCATAGCTCTTCTTTAAGTTCATGGATGTAGAAAAACTAATATGTATTAATCATATCTCCCTTGATATAGCCTTTTTAAGTGTGGGTTATATAAGAAACCATTGCCTTCATAAGTAGTAGAAGGAACCTATGTTGTTTGAGGCAGTTCAAAGTTCTTTAATTATTCCTTGTGAGGATCCTAGAGATAACTTGCATCTATGTAACTAACTGGACATAGAAGGTTAGATATAAAAATATCATATGATATAATTGATATTAGTTCCATGCTATGCAAGTCAATGGTAATTATTTATTTTCCAAGATATTGACTACAACTATAATATCCAGTATCATGCATTGTGTTATGTATATCAATATACTAATAATGTACAAGTATGGTACTTTTGAACCAAATACTATAATAACATGCACAAATTGTACTTCTTGACCAAATTTATATTTGTCATCCTTTTAGTGATGATATGGATAAATTAATATCCAAATACCGGAGATGATGGGTATACTAAAATTGTATGCTTAATATATGTTAAAGCAATGCATGAATTTTTAATACATTTGACTAGTGGATTTGTGTTTAACATGAGTCATGCTTGATCTGCAGATCGAGATAATAACTAGTTACCCTAAGGTCATTCATCTTTGAATTTCTTATTTGGATATTTTCCATTTCAATTAAGCTCTTCAGGAGCACATCCATTTAAGGATAGTTTATAATAGCACATATATGATTGTTTTCATACCCTTCTTTAGATAAATATTTATTGTGATGGTTGTACCTATATCCATTTAGATTATCTGCTATACAATGAACATCTTAGTGTATTTGAGTACGTACTGCTTATCTTTGCTTCTGGAAAAAAAATCTTCTAGGATTTTTATGTGTATTCTCTATCTAAGTTTCATATATATAAGAAATATCAATATTCACAAGTCTCATATAATATATTTTTAAAACTTCTAAGCTAGTCAGAAATCTGAAAAGTATTTATGGCCTTAACGGGATGGTATGTTCATATATAATCAATTTTATTTTCTTCGGTAAACCGTGTGCCATAAGTCATGCACTTTTTACTGAGTTTTAACACTTCACATTCTTATAAACACCCATTCATAACCTTCAGGGTTAATATCTTTTGCGGTTTCTACTACAAGTCCAATTACACCATGTATATTAATAGACTCGAATTATGCCATCATGGAATTTTCTATTTTGGCCAATATATTATTCACCAACATTCATTGATAAAACGTGGATTCATAGTATATTGTCCTTTGATTTTTGTGTAGCTACGTCATATATAATTATATCATCGATGATCATCTTTGGTGATCCCACTTTTCTCTTGTATATATATAAATCATTGAGATCTTTGCCAACTTCATGGGCTTTATAGTCACTTCGGGGACTTGTGTCTTTTCATAGACAATAGTCTCTTCTTGAGTTTTAGAGAAAGTGCATCTTTTGTTCATAACCTCTTTAAAATTGTTATGTATAACCTATTCTGAGGCGTTATTTGGGCATGATTTTATTTAACCTCCAATTCTGGGGAGTCAAGTAGTTGGTACCGAAGCGTGCAATAAATTTATATGAAGTCAAATTTACTTTTTCCTTTTGGGATAATGATTTTGGCAAGCACATTTGCGACTAGTCCATGTGACATTTGATATTACAATGTCTTTTTTCACTTTTTTCGCATTGAACGATACAGGGGATTAGATGAGACAACGTAGAAGTATTGTACAATAATTTTCATCCTCCTTCAGAAATAGACCATTCTTCAGGAACAGTTTGTACTTTACGTATGTTTTATCCTCCCCCTAACGGTAGGAAAAACTCTCATCAAAATAAAATTGCACATATACTCAAAACACTATATTTGTCAATGATTTAATAGAAAGTGAATTATAAGCACCATATATATATCCTTGTGATAACAATGGTAGTAAATATTTTGTAAAAAAAAATCACACAATATCGTTTGCAATTTTAAAGGCTTATGAAAAACAAATGAGGTGATAAAAATATTTTTGTAAAATATCACCTAATTAAACCATGGAGTTGTAGTCTCGTGACAAAGTGTTATTCTACTACAGTAAATATTGTATAGTATAATCCTGTGAATAATGAAATGAAGGTTTTGATAGTGTAAGCTTTTGGCATTCAGCACTGGAAGTCATGAAATATTACTTTTCATTATTTATTAATATGGTACCCATGTATTTTTATTCCCATAAAACAAAGCAAAATTATTTAGGAATTGCTTTCATATAACTCATCACATATGAATGGGCAGATACTGTAACAACATCACATAGGCTCTTCTGGAGCCTTAGGTTCAACAATGGTTGAACCTGTCACTATATTACATACCAAGTTTGGAAAAATTCTAGTTTTCAAAATAATGTGAGTTATTCATTTCTTTTTAGACAAATGTCATTGTATAATGAAAAAATTATCAATTATAAGATTCAATATAGATTTTGAAGTGTATGTGAGTATAAATATATATATGAACAACAATAAATATTCCGGTCAAGAGTATGGTGACCAAACTTAAATAAATGAATGTATTTTTTTTTAAAACTCGTATCAAATAATTATCACATATTCAAATAACTGGATGGATAACAAAAACTTCAAGTTTTCTAACAATGAATTTTTGAATGCTTAATGATCGCAAAAAAAAATTCATATTTGAGGATATAAATCGTTTATGAAAAATAATCCAACCATATATATTTATAGAAATCATGCATTCTGATGACTTTGTATTATTAGAAAATATAATTTAATCATTATACTTTAAGCATAAAAACACTCAATTATACGAATATCAAATCACTATGTTTATTTAAAAGGGGAAAATTTGAACAATTAAAGTAAAGAACTTATGACGAATCAAAATTCATATTCTTATCACATGTTAGAGACTTCAAGCTTAGAAATAAGAAATTTAGGTTTCAAATATATAACAAGGTAATAAAATTTTAGCTTTCACAAAAAATTAGGGCTTCGACTAATATTGATCCCTTTTTTTCACAAGTATGTCATAAATAAAAGAAAAAATTGAGAATATGTTAGGGATCACGAAAGTAATGATGACTAATATTCTTTTTTAAATGAAATCTAAACTTCAAGTTCTTTATTTAATGTCATATGCATATGAATCTTCGGGGCCATATAAATTATAAAATTAAAAAATTAGGACTTCAGATCATATATTAAAGTAACTCACAAAGTGTCTGGTGTAAATTAGGTATAAAACTATGAGTTTTTATTATTTGTATGTGAGAACTCTCGGTTCTACACATATAGTTGAACTTCAAATTCAATATTACTAATGTCGAAGGACATTAAATTCTTTACCCTTTTTGTATCAAAACTTCAAGTTTGATTAGGGGTAAAAATGTTAGAAAATTTTCCAAATAAATGCCAAATATTTTTATTAACTCTAGCCACTAATAATTCAACCTGTTTATTAAAAACGAGGGGCTTAATTTTTCAAACTTTCTATATATTTCCAAGGCTTCAATGTATATTAATTAATTGAAATGTGAAAAGGAGTAAAAGTTAAATACTATTAAAAGTAATTTAATAATCAAATGAAGCGAAGCACCAAGAGACAAAGGTTTAATGGTAAAAACATTAATATGATAGTTAAAGGGATACTTAAACATTAATAGAGTATTTAAAAAGATATTTCATTTAATAAAGATAATGAAAAGCCAAGAACTTGAAAAGATATGTTTAAATACTCAATTTATTTTAAAACTAATCAGCAAAAAAATATTTTCTGGAGCTTCAGGTTCAACTAATAAATGATTATTTTGATAACTTTCAAAATTCATACCTTGTAAATAATCAAAACTTCAAGTTTTGATTTATGCTATATTTTAGTTTGAGCATCAAGTCCAAATAATCGAAAATAATATGGGAGCTTTCGACTTCATGTTTTATATCCCAATTTAAAAAATATTTTGTGAACTTCTGGTCACAAAAATGAATATGAATCTTCATATCACAAAAATAATTGGGGAACGCTTGATCTATATCATGTCAATTAGATAATCAAAACTTCAGGTTTTATTGTGATATATTTTCTTTTGACATTTTAGGTTCAAATAATTTTGGAACTTGTGGTCCCAAAATATAAACGGAAAAAAGTTCAATTTTCATATTTGAATATTGATTGGGGAATTTCAGATCCCATTGTAAATAATTAGGGAAAATTCATATCACAACATTAAATGCTTAGGGACTTTAAAGGTCGTGCCCAATTATATCCAAACTTCAAGTTTGATAAGGAATAAAATGATTTGGAACTTCAAGTCCATAATATAAATAACCATTATTAGACATTTAGTGTCCTAGCCCTCATTATATAAATAATAAAAAAACTGCAGGTTTTGATTTAAATTATATTTTATTAGAACTTGTCAAAATTTAAATACTAATTGAGAACTTTTAGTCTCAATTTTAAATGACTTGGGAAATTTTGGACCCAAATTAAAATGATTATATGGTAACTTGAAGTCCAAAAATTTAATTTGTTATGGAACTTCAGGTTTGAATTCCAAATATAACAGTGAAACTTCAAGTTTTAATAATTATTGAAAACTTGAAGTCCTTATCTTTAAATTTTTTTCTATACAAAAATTTAGGTGTGGCATAGTAATTTTTCATGAATAAATATTCAAAATGTAAATATGTAAGTTTTATGAATAACTAAAATAATGGGATCAACATCATCATCATCATCCTTGTCTTAATCGCATCACATGGGGTCGGTCACGTAAATTCTCATTTTCCATTCTAATCTATTATAAGCAATATTATTATTTAAATTTAATTCCTTAAGATCTCTCCTAATAATTTCTTACGAAGATAGCTTAGGACGGTCCCTTTGTCTTTTATCTTCTACTTGTTATAGGTGCATCTAATGGTTTACACAATATATGTTCGTATCATGTAAGTTTACTTTCTCTTAATTTATCACTAATGGGAGTTACTACTAATTTATCTCTCACATACTGATTTTAATCTTATCCTTTCTAGAAATTTCAATCATCCATCGGAGCATCCTCATCTCACTATCATGGATATTTTGCTCATGTTTTTTCTTTAAAGTCCAACACTCTGCTCTATAGAGGGTCGAGGAGCTAACAACCGTTCTATAAATTTTTCCTTTTAATTTATTAGTTATCCGCTTATCACATAACACCCCACTCGTTCGTCTCCATTTTATCCATCCAGTTGCTATTATACTCGTAACATCCTCACATATTATCTTCTATTAAACAGATTATCTAATAATATTTTTTGCTTCACTTTTTAATTTCTTATAACTTTCTAAGTCTTCTTAATTTTTATTCTTTTGCTATTATTTAGAACTTATTCGTTTCTTTTGTATTATCTTCTTCATTCCACCACCAAGTCTCTTTTTTAATGAATCTTTTTCCTTTAGTCTCACCTAAATTTTGCTTACCTATTTTCTCAATATCAGTCTTTGCTCTTGACCAAATACTGTTAACATTGTCGTCTCAATTCCACTTCATATTTAACAAAACTTCTGCCTAAATTTTATCTCTTTGCATCCTATTAAATCCTTCCATTTTATATTTTAATAATCTATTCTCTCTTTTTGGTACTTAAATCCTTTAATGGCTAAATCTATTACTAGTAGGCGATGTTGATTTTTTAAGCTTTCACCTGGTATAACCTTACATTGTTTGCATGTCTTCAAGTCTCTTCTTCTAAGTAAGCAAAAATCTATTTGAGTTTTATTCTCGCCACTTTTAAATATTATTAAATTTTCTTTCCTTTTTTAAAATATTTGTTTGTTATCACTAGATCGTAAGCCTTAGCAAATTCTAAAGTAGTTTTCCCTCCTACATTTCTCTCACTAAAACCATAACCTCCGTGTATCCTTAGATAATCATACTATTCTACTCCTACATATCCATTCAAGTCACCTCCTAAAAATATTTTTTCATTTGTAGAAATTTGTTGTAATATTTCAACTAATAATTCCCAAAATAATTTCTTTACATTTTCATCTTAAGTTCTTTGGGGCACGTAAGCACTTATAATATTCAATATTGTTTTATCTAAGACAATTCTAATGTTCATTAATCTATCTCCCTATCTTTTAACATCCACCACTTTATCTTTTATATAGTTGTCAATGACTATACCTACCACATCTCTACGATTATCCCTCCCTCCATAATAAAATAATTTATAACATTCTCCTATCTCTCTAGCTTTTTCTCCCTTCCATTTAGTTTCTTGTAGACATGTTATGTTGATTTTTCTCCGTTTCAAGGTATCCATAAGCTCTTTACAGTTGCCAGTCAATGTTCCTAAATTCCACGTACCAAATCTAATTTTATCTATGTTATTATTATTCACGTTTATTTTTTTAACTAAAGAATCCATCATCAAGATTTTACATAGATTTTACAGTCGGATGTCAACCTAATACTAACCCACCTCGTTTCACATTCAGGCTTGGGTACCATCAATGGTAGAGTCAAAAAGATTAATTAGTTACTTAATTAATTATATCCTCTACAAATTAATTCACAAAATAAGTGTACTAAATGTAAAGTCACAAATAAGCTCACATAAAAATATGTACACCCCACGTACGTTAAAATAATGATCACAGTATCCCATACAGTTATAGGAGATAACACAATTAAGGAAGAAAAGTCTTTTAACTAAGCAGATATATTTTTAATGTACAACATCAATAGTATGTAATAACTCACAATGGACAATTAAGTATACTCACATAAAAATCATAAATGCATACAAACTCAAGAAAACTCCAATAACTATATTAAACTCGTAGATAGATCATATGTAAAAATGCGTGAAAGTTAATTAACAACAAACCAATTAAAACAATAATAATGAAAATGACACACTTGGATAATGCAAGCTTTGTGACAATGAGTTTTCTTGAGGGGCTGCTCTCATAATGAACACTCCTCCTACGAACCCCTTCTGCTACTACTGAGATGGATTGCACGAATTCCTTATTTTTCTACTAAGGGTTTGGAACCTTAAATCTCTAAAACTATCCGACCCAAACAAGACATGCACGAATTGTACCTCCAAACTAGCCCCAATGAAGACCCTTTTCTCTACCCTTCTCTTGTTATTGAAATTAGCGGGGTATTTTTTTTTTTTTTGAAGAAATCAATGAAGAAGTAAATGGGGGTAGTGATTTGACATAATTTTTAGAGAAAATGTTGAAGAAATTAGTGAAATGGAGGTGTTTTGTGGTAGATTTTCGTACATTATATAATTAAACAAGAGAACACAAGAACCAAAGAAGGAACAAAAGATAAATCAATCTCTGTTTTCTTTTTCTTTTTAAATAAAAAAAAGTTCCTGTAGAAGAACAAGCAAACCCTCGATTTTGGATGGCAAACTAAAATGCACCAAAATTTAACAGAATTTCTTTTACATATATGAGCTACGGAATGAATGAATGGTTATTGAATAACAATATGGAGAAGGATTATTAAGAATTGAACAAGGAAATTGAGACATGATTAAGCGATAATCAAATGAACGGAGATGATGACGGCGGAAAAAGGCCCTAATTTTGGGCGATCAATTCATGTAGTGTAATTAATTGACAGGGAACATATCGATGTACCACCGCCTCCAGTGACCCTCCACCAATCCTTAACCCAATCTAAAATTAACTACCATAAATACACAATAACATATGATATAAGTACTTGTAATTACCTTTTGAGTTGTGAAACTTACTCATTGGTATCCATATATCACTCCTTCATATTCATAATGGGCTCTCATCGAATCAATCATATGAACATTCGTGCTATGCTGTCAAAATAAGAAATCAAGTGTTTCATGTCATTGGCTATGCCTTCAAAATTTAGGGATCTATGTAATTCATTTAAAATTTTCTTATCAATGAAAAGCTCTAATAGAGGTAAGACTGACAAATTGTGGAACTTGCATAACCTTTTAAGTCTTCTTCTTGTAGGCTTATTACCTACCCCCCTCACATTCCATATAATGGAATTAATCATCGAGATTTTTGAAGAATGACATTATTGGATACTTTAGTAGCAGACCTAGTACTTCTTGTGCAGCTAAAGTGTGGAAATCAGTTGGTTCCTTCATTGGCTATGCCTTCTGTCCTCAATCTCCTCATGATATATTTATTAAATAGTGAATGCACTCGGGTAATTCTGATTTCTCAAAATAAATTCATAAAATTGTTGCCTATTTGTACTTTATGGGAGTTTTGGATGAGTAGAAACAAGGCTATATATGAGGGGCTTCCAACGAATAACAAGTTCATATTTCTTAAAGTTATTGCTAGAGTGAATGATATAGCTCAAACTTTTTCCTTTAAAGGTCCTTTGTCTTCTATTCCATTAGAGGTAATTCAGTTACTTAAGATCAAGTCTCTAAATATTCAAAATTTACCATGCTCTATTGTGTGTTAGATGAAGCCTTATATTCATCCAGTGAAGTTAAATATAGATGGAGGTTGTGATTCCCAAGGTGATATTGGAATAGGTGCAATTATGAGAGACAATTAAGGGAGATTCATTTGGGGATTCTCTGGTTACTATAAAGATGGATCTAATAATTTGGCACAGGCTTATGCTATTAGAGATGGTCTTATTCACTTCTTAGAAAATGGGTTTTTGCATGTTGAAATTGAATATTATTCCAAATTGCTTATTGACAACCTAGAGCTGAAATGCTTGAAAATTCCATGGAGAATTAGAAGAGTGGGTAAGGAAATTATTGCTTTGAAAGCAAGGATTAGTTTTACGACTTCTCATTGCTTTAGATATGCAAATGCAGTTGCTGATATGTTATCAAAGGAGGGGTTGATCAAGCGAAGGTTTCAATTCTACTCACATCTTAGGCTTACTCCCAATCATATAAGAGGGGCTTTAAAGATAGATTCCACTAATTGTTCATACATTAAAGTTAGACATTAATTATTTTGTTTTTTCTTTCATTGATGTAAGCTATTTAGAAAGGGCTATCTCTCTAGATATTCTAATAAAATCTCCTTTTAATAAAAAAGTGTTTCATGTCGTTTGTGTTTTTATTAAATAATAAATTTGGAAGTACTCATGTCGATAACATTTTGTAAAATAAAAGGGACACGCAGAGAATTTAGAGGGAGTAAGTTCTTCACTTCATTAATATACCAATACTCAAGAGGTATGACCCATATTTATAATACAAAATAAGATAATTCAATAGACTTCTTAATAATTGAGATATACTACAATAGAATACAAGAAAACAAATAAATTAATTAAAGAACAATTATTGAGTTTCTCAATTACAAAAAGCCGGCGGATTTTTTATTTTCTGCAGAGGTCTTCCTCTTTGCTTACTTTTTTTTGGTAGCATACCATGAGGTGTTCGGGCCAGCTTACGCGCACCTCGATTAATCTCCATTCGCGGTTCGTGGCTTCCTCTGGTCAAGCATTATTTTGACAATGCCAGAAATCGAACTGGAGACTAAACTCAATCCACCCCAACATTGTTCCAATGACAGCATTTCATCACTGGGCCAAGAGGTTTTCTTACTCAAACCTTCAATTATCATGAGAGTGCTTCCAAAATGGGGACTCCCATTTGTCTAAGTGGCAGCTGTCGGTAGGCTTGTCAATAGAACGGATTTTATTCGAATCCGAATCCGAATCCGATCCATATAAGCGGATATGGATCATGCTTAAAATTCGATTACCGGATTAGCCGTTTATTAAATGGAGCGGATTTGGATTCATATACTCTGATCCGTTAATAATCCGATCCGATTAATAATTTTAATATATATATATTCTAGTTATTTTCCTAAAGTATTCAGGTATTGGTTAGTGTAATTATTTTGTTCAATAACTTTTTTGATTTCATCATTAGTAGAAGTGACTTTAAAGGGTGTAGCAACTACTTATATTCCCATGTGATTTACTAAAATGGTTTCTAGTGGAGGGTGACTAGACGAGACTGTAGTTTTGTCTTGTTTTTTCCATTTTACTTTTGTTAGGACATTTATTTTGTGATAATAGTTATCTAAATAGTCTAAGAACTTTATGTCCGTTCTTATTTCATTCATTAAAGTTTTCCACTTTCTTATTATTTTATCCTTTTCTCTTGGGGAGTACTTTTCTCGATATGCTTGTCGTTTAGTACGGTTTTCTTTTGACTCAAAATCTTTTCCTAATTTAATCATGTCAATTTTATAGTCTTTATTGATTGTTAATAATTGGTGATTTACTGAACCTGTTTCAAAATCTGTTTGAGTGGGGGAATATTGATCTTCATCATCATTAAAATTTGAGGTCGTTGTATAACAAGGTTTACTTGGAAAGTTGTATCAATTTCTTTTAACTTAAGATTACGTCTAGGTATCAGATCATCGTCTTTTCTTGTTGAATAACTCGTTTGGGATTTACTATCATCTCTAATATGGAGATTTTTAAATCGTGGTTGATCAAAACTTATTCAAACTGATCCGTCAAGGTATTCTTGGATTCGTTCAAGATTAATAGCATTGTTTACACTTTTCGGGGATGATTTTCATTTTCCAACAACCAGTCGTTTGGTAAATTAATATATTTCCAATTTATTGACCTAGGGACTTGAATATTGCCATCATTTGTACGGCTTTGTATGAGTAGAGTTTTGTCTTTTGGACTTTTTACTAAAGCGTGGACATTTAGATTTGTCCTTAAACATTTGTAATAAATTTTGTAAATTAAAGCAAGTGGTTTACTTCCTTCTAACATTTCATATCCAGATGTTTTAATATTTAGTGTCATGATTTTTAATATGTGAGGGTCAGTTAAACTTAATGTAAAATCAAGAAAACAATTAAAATATATTGGACCATTAAAAAGGCTTGATTCCATCATTCCTAAATATATATATATATATATTGTATTTAATAATATTTTAAATTTATATTATAATAGTTCTTTATTTCATTATCTGTTTTTTGGAACATTTGTAAAATAAATTCATGAAATACGAGTTGAAAATAAAAATGTTGCAAATCAAGTTTAACATAAACGGATAATCGGATCCGATCCGAATCCGTTTAACATAAACGGATATGGATTTGGATTTGCCTGATCCGATCCGATTAATAAACGGATTAAATCCGAATCCGTTTAACATAAACGGATATGAATTTGGATTTGCCTGATCCGGTCCGACTCTGATCCGTTTACAGGCCTAACTGTCGGAGGATGGTACACTAAAGATCAACATGGATGCTGCAATGAAAACCTCACAAGACCCAGTAGAGGTGAAGTTGAGTTTGTGGGGGGTGGGCAATCCCCCATGGAGTTAAAGCAGCCATTCAAAAGTGTCTTTATAGGGAAATGTTATGTGTTCCAAACAACTCTCCCAAATCGTCCCTTAAATAGCTTTAAATGTTATACCTTGTAGTATGGATCTCGTCAGGACATAACTCATTAATGCTATTTGGGGGAGATTTAAAAGACTTGTTTAGTACCCATAGCACAACTCGTCTTTATAATGTGGTGATTGAATCTGACAGCCTGAAGTTTATTTCCCTTGTAAATTCTCATGAACCGGTTTCATTATAAAAGTCTTTGTAAAGCTTTTTCCTTTTCTATTGAAAAATGCTCCTCGTTGTTGTAATAGATGTGCTGATGTGTTGGCCGCTTTTGCAGCCCATCGTGGGATCTCCAAGTCTTAGACTTTTTCAGCATATCTGGCGTGGATAAATCTTCTTAGACAGCATTGAAACCACATTCGGCATGTGTCAAAAGCTGTAACCCATTATTTCCCCAAATTGTGGAGATTTTAAAACTGACACTAAATTCATACCACATACTCAATGCCGCTTCTATTTGATTTAATTTTGTGGTATAAATAGAACTACTCATTTGGCTTTATGGCCATGTTAATTAAATCTTCATTTTTAAATTGGTTTGATTTGGTGGTATAAATGGTCTAATAGAACTACTCATTTGGCTTTATGCCGGGTTAATGAAATCTTCATTGTCTAAAAAAAAAATTACACTAAATTTATGCTATAAGCGTGGCACCCAACGAGTGAAAACCCTTCCCAGCATCTGACGGACAGAGTGAAAAAGCATTGTAAAGGCATTTCTTCTTCTTTCTTTTTTTGAGGCATTTCATTTTCAATCTGTAAAGAATATATTTGAATGTTATAATTTTGAAATTTTGAAGATGTATTAAGTACACTATCACTGATCAGTTTCAAAACCCCTAAACAATGAACTGTTTCAAGATCATAACTATGGAAACTTCAAAAAATTCTCACAAACTGGGGAACAATATCGATGATCACAGTTCTAAAAAACGCGAGGCGTGATCGAAGCGTGGAGGTCAAGTCTTAAGCCTTAAAAGCTTAGGCAAGGCTTAAACGTGATAAGGCATGAAAACGGGTTTAGGTCTTTTTTAATATATTTTAAATTTTTTAACTATAGCAACGCTATTAAAAATACTAAAATGGTACATACCTTAAAATATGTATAGATATATGCAAACAAAAGTCCTATTTTTTTTAAATACTAAGAAAAAAACAAAAAACACACATTTTCTTGGACGAGGCGGAGAGAACTTTGAAATACCATATGTCTTTTGATTGTTTGAATGAAACATTGGTTCGATTTTTTTAAAAAAAAATTCTTTAAGAGGCGGATATTATTTCACTAAAGTATTTTTTTTTTTTTTTAAAAGTGTGCCTTAAGCTTTTTACCAAGAATAAGGAGAAAAAAGCTTAAGGCGGGGTGTTTCGCCCAAGTCTCAAGCCTAGGGGCGCCTTTTAAAACACTGACGATGACCATTTTTTTTTTTAAATCTTTAAAAAATCAATTGAAACAAAGAAAAAAATAAACAAAACCCAAACATATTTTTGCTAAAAAAAAAAAATCCAACTTTTTGCCTACACAATCACGAAAATTGGAAGGCTAAAGTAATTCTTGAGGACCACAACCATGACTTCCTCCTATGCTATTACTCTGTAAAAATGCTTGTCTTGAAGTTCTGTAATATTGACAATGGCAATACAATAGATTTAATATTTTAAATGATTGGATACTTGTTCATTATCAACCCTAAAATGAAGGATGGTGTGGCTCGCCCATTTGTATGCCTGCATTTAATGTTTGGATGTCAATTTTTTAATAATATACCTTTTGACCCCCAAAATGTCAAAAATACTCGGCAATGTTTTAAAAGATACTGAGAAGTATCAACAATTGGAGTAAGTCAGCACCTACAGTGAAACGCGACACAATTAATGGGGCCATACGACAAATCATCCCTAATATGAACCAATTTATGTGCTGAGTGGTTTGAGGAACTAAATGCCGTTGAGCGCGCTTTCAAATATAAGTTACCAATTGTTTATTTCATTAAGTTTACGCTAAACTTAAGCTTCTTTATAGCAGGCCAACCATTCAAACATATACATACAGGATTGTGGAAATAACTTGAATGGCAAACAAGGTTGAGAACTGTGGAAATAGAGGAAGGGTTCACATCATATATAAACAAAAATGTCAGCTGGCTACACAAACTACAAACTTCTTTTTCGATCCTAAGGTGACTAACTTTCTAATTTAGCTGTTCTGAGAATGATCCAAGTGTTTAACTGGACTCTGTGAGACGAACACCCTCAGCAACACAACATGCAGAAGCGGAAAAATCTCTCCCTGCCTCGGGTAATAAACATGTAGAAAAAAGAGGATTTGCCAATAATTCACCTGTGGCTCATGCAAAAGTATATGTTACAACTCTCGTACTTGTGGAATCTCCTTGGCATTAATGAAACTTGGTCTCACTAGGTTTGTTGCCCCTAAATGCTGAAAGAGAGAAGAATGACCTTGTTGCTGAAACACAAACAAACATAGTAGAGAAGATTGGAATTTATATATGTACGAATATGAAAGTATATATGCACGAATATGAAAGTATCAACATGAAGAACTGGAAGTGGAAGAAGGAAATAATCAACTTAGAAAAATACCTTTTGTCGCGGTCACTGAAGCTGAGATGTGGTCCTCTTGCAACTTGTGAGAGCTCTGAGCAGAGAAGTTACTTAGATTTGATTGAACTGCATGCACAATGTCCCTTATCATTGTCATCAGTTCCAGACTAAGAAAATAGGCCAAAGAGTGAAGCATGCATGTAAGGACACAATTTCTAGTAATATCGCAGCTAAAAAAGAAGGGTTAGTTGGCCTTTGGCCGCCCATTTATGTTGATATAGCATGCTTGGCCCCCACTATTTTCACTTCCTAGGACTTTGACCCCCCAAATTTATGACACTTTGCGAGAAATGTTTGACACAGAGAATTTATGACACGTATGGGTATCGAAGTCTTTTTTTTTACCTTTGGGTGTCAAAGTCTAAGAAATGAATATAGTGGGGACCGTACTCTTCATAGCAAAATAGATGGGAGTCAAACGCTAAATAAACCAAAAGAGAACTGGGAAACCATAAAAGGAAAACAATGCCTTGAAAGTTTCAAGTGCTTCCATGCTTTTAATCTTTCACTACTTTTGTTTAACAAAGGTGGACTCGGTGATTCTGGGACCATCCCATCCCATCCCACCCCAAGTCCCAATGTCCACACACAAAAAAAAATATTGAAGAAAGAAAAAAGAGATATTTCTGAAAATGATAATCAGTCGAGCGAAATAAGAATTTAATGTTTTACATAACATGGCATAAGTAGGAAGACTTCATAACAGTTCTTCAGTACCTGAATTTTTGTCATAGGCTTCATGTGATGTAGTCTTTTGCTGCCCATGGTTCTTTGCATGTAGAGCAGCTTTCCTTAATAGATTGTCAGCACTTTTCTTACTATTTTTGGATTCCTCAGCATCGTCCTCTCCCTCAGAGAAAGCAGACGGACTAGACCAGCCTGTTAAATGCGCATCAGCCTTACTCTTTCGAGCAAATTTCAAGAGTCTCTTCAAACCTTTGGGTGCATCTTTTTGGTAGACCATAGCAGGGGGATTCTCAGCATTTCCCCACTCCATAATGTCAGGCTCACTGTTCTCCTCTAGCAGCATTTGTGACAGAGAGTGGCGAACACGTTGACTCGACATTTCCACAAGTGAAGAAGCATTAGCTGGAGATTCAATTTGGGAAGAGGACTGATCACGGTACTCTTCAATTTCTCCCCAGGCTGATGGGGATATGATTGATTCTTCTTCATCCCCAGGTTTAGTTACAGATTCGGCCATCATGTTAAAGCTGTCATCACCACTGGCGGTAACTTGATTAGAGCTCTCTGTGTCTTCTTCACATTTTGGGGGGCTAATCACTTGAGTCTCTAATTCTAAATCAGCGTCAGTTTCCAGATTGTTTATCTCTTTCTCCTGCTGATTACTAGCCAGAACAAGAGAGTTAATAATGACCGTGTCTTTCTCCTCAGCTTGGATCAGATCTTCTGATTTTCTCAAAGACTCATCGGGTTGAGAAGAAACTTTGGTCTTGACAACAACTGGGCCAACACCAGGCCCAATTCCAGAGCCCTTGCGGAGAAAAGGCTTCGATTCTAGTGGGACCACACTGCTCTTCCTGGTCACCTTGCTGTAAAAACTAGGCTTAGCCGTGGAAGAATGATCTTCAGAAGTAGTATTCTGAACTTTTGTTTTTGCTGTTTTCACATTTCTAGTGGCGGTTTGTTGCTTCTTCTCATTCTCGCCTTTAACGATCTTGTTAGTATCATTTTGAGTTGCCTTCACAGTCTTTGGCCGTGGATTTGATCTTTCCACCTTTGGACTTATTTTTGGGCTTGGGTTTGACCGAGGAACTGATGATGTGGATTGCGGTTTTCGGCGTGTAGGTGTTGTACCAGCAGAAGGTGTCCCCGCAGATGTTTTAGCCGGTGATGTCCCTGTAGTTCTTGGCGATGGTGTTGATGGCCATGATTTCCGCGTAGCAGGCAAAGGAGATGCTTTCGACGAACCTTTCTTCACAACAGCAGGTTTTAACATTTCTTTTTTGGGATTTGCTGATTGAGATAAATTCTTATGTGGTTTTTGGGGTTTACTGACAGTATGTCGTCTACCAACATCGTTTGCTTTTGGGGGGGCCACCATCTCAGCTTTTTTCTCATCGAGAAATTCTTGCATCGCTTTGAATTGTGCTTCCTTCTCTGCTCGCTTTCCTGCAACTTCTCCTCGAAGCTTCTCGTCTCTCTTTTGCTTGTAGTGGTCGTAAAACCCACCTCTCTGCTCACCAGCGACATTCTTGCTTTTGACATTATTAGGTGCTGTATTCCGATATTTAACAGGTTTACTTTCCATCATTTTCATCAGCAACTGGTTCAATTCCGCTTCTTTCTGTCGAGACCACTCGGCCGACGCATTAATTTTTTCAGCATTTTCCTCTCCTTCCATTACACAAGCATCCACTTGCATATCTCCTGGATTAGATAATCTTTTTTCAGAAGAGTCTGATTTGACATCTATTTCAGCAGTCTCGAAAGACTCTGGTTGCACTTCTTGAGAACTCATGGAAATTTCGACATCAGCTAAATTATTAGGGTTAGCCGGAATAGAATTTTCAGAAACGGTATCTGGGAGGCACTGGGCAGAACTTTCCCCCATACCTGAGCTCCATCTTCTTAGTACAGTTTTATTTGCATTAATAGAGGAATTTAACCTCGTCTTCTGGGTATCTACAGTTTGATCTCTCTGTCTGCTTTCAAATAGATTGATTGCATCTTGAACGCTTATTCTTTTTACATTAGTGTCGGACTTTCTAGGGGGGTGCTCAGATCCTTCCTCTTCACTATTGTCCGCAGCTGCATCTCTATGAGACGCTACCCTTGGAAAATAATTAAGGCTCTTGATTGTTAATGAGCTGGCCCTACGTGATCCAGACCGTCCGATTTGGACCCTTCTCATTGGAGATGCAGACCTTCTAGGTGATGCCGATCTTACAAGCGCCCGACTCCTTTCGACTGATGTCTGATCCTCTTCGCTTGAGAAAGAAGTTTCTTCCTCACTCCCTGTTGAGCTTTGTCGTTCAATTTGTGCAACTTTTGCGGGGGAGACACCGTATTTCACGGGTGTATCTGAGTGTGTTGGTTTAGGCATGTCTTTACTCCTTTCTGTCACCCTACCGTTTCTTGAATCATTCTTAAAGAGAGACTTGTTATCGCTTGGAATATCAACAGTGTGGCCCTTTTGGGTCAGTTCAATAAACTTGTGCAAAAAGTCCCTGAAATAAGTAGTAACAGATAATAATTAGCAACTTTTTTGGAAAATGTATCTCGTTATCGCATACATCACGAGATGTTAGATATATTCTTTGAAGTAATTGAAAAACTAATCCACTTCATTTCATCTGATGTGGCTTAGGCTACCTTATATTTATGGCTCGAAAATAATGAGAAAATTTAACTAAGTCGGTAATCTCCCTATGTGAGCATGTGGTACCAGCAGCTCGGTTCAAGGCGGCAGCTAATTCTTCTCGTAATGCTGTGAGTCTCAAGTCCATTGCGCGCAGCAATTCATTCCTGTCAGTATTCACTCGATAGGTTAGGGAGATGCTACTCATGGAAAACTGCTAACAAAAAATAAAGATCAACATACTTTGACGCATCTGATGACACAGTATCAACTTCAGCCTGCTTAAAGATAATGAATTATATTAGCATCCAAATATAAAATATACAAAAAATAAAACAATGTACTCAAAAAGTAGGAAAAAAATTTACAGTTTTTTGCTCTTAAAAAATCCAGTTGGGAAATAATTCCAACTAAAGTTATTATTTTATTAAAGAGAAAAGATTAGCGGCACAACTGGGGTATCCCTCCCCATTTTAAATAGGGTGATCTTGAATCCATCCACAAATTTTGTAAGTTCATCCACTTGAAGGTATTATTAAATTAATCCATCAAAATGGAACATGTATTTGTAGGCATCCACATTGTGGAGTACGGAAATAATTCCAACTAAAGTTATTATTTTATTAAAGAGAAAAGATTAGCAACACAACTGGGGTTATCCCTCCCCATTTTAAATAGGGTGATCTTGAATCCATCCACAAATTTTGTAAGTTCATCCACTTGAAGGTATTATTAAGTTAATCCATCAAAATGGAACATGTATTTGTAGGCATCCACGTTGTGGATGTCCTATTTTTGTGGATTAACTAATTAATTATTTTTTAGCGAATGAACTTATAAAATTTGTGGATAGATCCAAGATTACCCTTTAAATTACCCCGAAGGGTTTTCTAAACTGTCCTAAATGAGATTCGAACCCTACCAACCTTCACCCAAGATGGGTAGTCATACCGTGAGAGCTACAGCTCATTGGTACGAGAGAGAAATAATATTAAATACTTTCAACATACTGAAAGTGTAAGACATCACCTTCACATTTAAAGAGAGCTGGAATCTTCTGGTTTCTTCTAATTGAGATATCTCAATTTCAATAGCATTGGTAACATTAAGTATGTCTGGTGACTCGACAATCTGTAAAAATCTGAAGGGTGGGGGAAAAAGAAAAGTAAAGATCACAGTAATAGAAAACTAAACATCCACTTAAACCATAACAAACATGAAAGCAGAAGTTAAAATTGAGAAACACTTTTTATTACGAGAACGAGAAACACTTAATGACAGAACCTTGTTAATATGGATTTGGTGAACCACTTGGCACCATGAAGATTTTCAGGTGGTTGAATTCTGAAATTAGTATTGGATCCCTTCGAGTACAAATCTTCTACTTCAGGTGAATGCAGCAACAATTGTTCCAGACTTCCGGATACCACTGTTTCTACTTTGTTGCCACTGCATACACATGCCTCGTACCTATAGAGTAGAAAAAGGATGGGAAAAAACTGTTTCTTAAACGACTGCCATATTTCAATCATACAATAATATAAGATTTGAAGAGTTGAGCTAGTAACATATGATTCATCACATTTTGGAAGCGCAACTACTAAAATAATCATCCCATAATAGTAGTAACAATGGCAACCTTAACAATATTATGTTGTCATCATCATCGCCTTCATTAGAGTATGATGACATGGTTATAAATGTTTCTGCTATTGTCATTGTTCTATTGTGGTTGCTCTTGCAATATATTAATAATGATAATCATCACATTTTCCATATTTGCTCGAGCAAGGTGCCTGAAAAACAGCCCAGCTTCTTTAAGAATCATTGCTTGGAAAGTGCCCCCTACGCTTTCTCAAACAATACTCTGAACAAAGAAATATGCAGTTCCTTCATCTCCTCCCAGGCAAAGTCACATGTATGGTTCAAAAACACGGTAGTCTGGCTATTAAATTTTGAATCAGTATCGATTTTAGGTAAGACAAAATGATACATTTTTAAAGCATGAAAAAGTGTAATACAATAAAAAAAGGCTCAGCAACTAGGTGAGTCAACTTGGAAAGTTGCCTAAATAAGCCCTTTCAATAAAAATCTTGAGAACCATACCAAATCTAGTTGATTTCAATCATGTATAGGTACAGGTGACGGTTTCATAATGTTGGGTAACAAAACTAAGGTGACTTGGTTGGTTAGATATTGTGCCTTAAGCATTAGGAAGCCACATGCAAGCATGTGCTCAAGGGTTACAATAATTTACTTAATTATGTGTGTGTACTTATTGTTTTACTGCACAAGAAAAAGTGAAGCCCCCTATAATTGCAGTTGTATGTTAGAGGGCAATAGTATATACTCCCTCCGTCCCAAATTAAGAATTCATGCCTTTATTTTGTATAAATTAAAAACACACTCAATCAACGACTAAAATTAACTCTTGTTCACTATCGTGGAACTTAGTTCGTTGATTATATCAAATAAAAAAGGAAAGTGGACTCTTAATTAGGGGCAGCACAAAAAGAAAATCGTGGATGGGACGGAGGGAGTATGACGCAATACTCCCTCTCAAAATACTTTCATACGTTATGTACCTCGTCACTGTCCAGCAAAAAATTATCGAGCTCTGTCCACTGGTCTCAAGTGTCCCCTTTTTAAGATTTTGGGGAAGTAATCTGTGATGTTAGCAAGTTTTTCACTATATACTATTACTGTGCATGGGTTGCACACCTTTTGGGACTTTTCCTAATATTTTTACTTAAAATGAAATGGTTTCTGTTCGACCTCCCAGAAGGAGAACACAATTTTAGGGTCCGTTTTGTTCGGGGTGAAATACTTTTAACTACAGTGAAGAGGAAAATGGTGAAATGCTTTTTCACATATTTAATTTTTTGTTGGTTTGAAATTGTGAATAAGTGCACACCGTATAATTATGCAACTTTAAACAAATATAGAGAACAAAATACTCTTTTTCCATGAGGAAATGACTAATGGGTTTCACCCGTGGTGTAAAAATGATTACATCAATTTTTCTAATGAGCTTGTATAGTTTAAATTTATAAAATTATGCTACAGTTAATTAGATCAGATGGACCCATAACATGAACAAAATTCCAACAAGATAATGATACTTTATAATCACTTGATTTGAAAATAAGGTCCAATTCCAAGCATAATTAGTTGCTATCTGAAGTGAATAGAATTGGTTCTGCACTAAGCAAACACTCATCAGATCATGTGGATGGTGTCTGGATGAAAACAATTCCAATGGCTTCTGAATTCATTACAATGGTGCATTTAGAGTAAGTCTGACCTCTTAAAATTGGAATAATTTGTCAGTTTCATCATTTTTATTTAAACTTAATATTTGCACAAACCAGACTGATAAAACTCAAATCAGGAAAATTTCCAAAAGGCAAAAAATAGATATTGGAGTTTGAAGATTAGAGACGAAATTTGTTGGCAACTAATCCTTTTTGGTTATCTAGCCAACCCAACTTTACAGAGTGACAGAAAGAAGGATAACCTGTTCTGGCTTGAAAAAATCTGAAATTCAGCATAATCAAGTGGTGCATCAGCATCAATTCCTCCTTCCATCTCAACCAGCTGATCTCAGAACCACAATAAATCAAAATAAATCAAGAACCTGAAAAAACAAAACAAAAACCAACTAAACCCAGTCTAAGCTTGTAATGCAAGGTTGCCCAATCTCATACAAGATGACCCCTATTTATAAAATTCAAAACACATCCTTAATAAATCTATATATATTCATATTGTCAAGATTCAAGAAATTGACTTTAAAATACCCAACTAAGGATAATTCAAGAAGGGGAAGAAGCACCATCAGTTTTGCTTATTAAGTACTGAAGTCTAACCAAATACTAACCCAAAAGGAGGAGATAATTCAATAAATTGAAACTAACTATAGGTAGGTGGAAAATTGGAGCTGAAACAATAAATAGTGTACCTACCATTCAAGATCAGATCTAGGCCTACCTCTACCTCTGGGAAAAAATGCACCTCACCCTCACCGACAGAATGCCCACAGCTTATAGCTAACACCCAACCCCAAAAGAAATATAAGCAAATCCAAATGCAAATCCAAGGGGAGAGTGTTGGTTAGTATAAAGTGAGTGAAAAAGAAACGGTTTGAGAAGGAGAGAATGTGGAGGAGATCTAAAATGTGTCAAAGTTTATATTTTGTTTTTGGAGAGAGACAATGCAGGAGAGGGAGTGGAGTGTGAGGAAGAAGGAAAGATAAAAGGCTAAAAAGCACCGCCAGCGCGTTGATTGCGTTACCAAAAACTTACAATAAAAGACAATGACACATCCATCTCTCAAGCATTTATAATTGCACACCACATTCTGCAGCGCGTCATGTCACGTTTTTGTTTTATCAAATAACGTTCGATGCTCAAAATATTATTATATTTTTTTTATCCTTCAAAACTTGTTCACATCGTCAAAAAAACATTGGATGCCCCAAAATATATTGGATTTAAATTTGTAGATAACTTGAGATTCACCACAGGATGTAGTTTCGATTCAGGATAATTCATTTTTATGTTTAATGCACAATGAGATTGTTGATGGAGAAAATTAGATTAGGTCTAATTATTTAATCAAAGATAATATATATAAATAAAATAAAGACAAAAAGATTTTTCAAGTGGTTTGGTTATAAGAAAATGTAAGGACATTTTCCTCATGTCCAACATGTTACATTTGTGTATGTCGTACGCCGCTACATTTGGCACGTCATCTCAAGATCTCATGTGACGGTCTTAATCCGAATTCTGGGAATCAAGCATTTATTATCTCCAACATGTGTCCCTCATCTGCCTCAACGACTTCACGTTCCATGATTTTAGGCTCGTAATGCAAGTGGTACGCATGAGAAGTCAAAACAGTGAAAGAAGGCTCGATAGGGAAGTTCAAGGGCAATTTGGTAATTTTAATGTCACCGTCCGGAGCACTGGTCAACTGGAAAGTTGAAGAGCTCGCCGCAACAAAGATATTGAAAGAAACGGCACCTCAATCCGAGCTACGGTGAACAAGTTTTGGCCCGTTGAAAATGGAGATAATTCCAAGAACAAGCCTTGGAATTTTTGCTAAGTGTTTAGCCCCTTGCCCAGCGATTTTCCCCGAACCGAGGGGCCGAACCGGTTCGGGGGCGAATCGGTTCGCAGGGTACCCGAACCGGTTCGAGGTTCCTGTATGCTGGATAGAATTTCAGAGTTTTTATTTTGTGAAACTCTTCATTTGTTTTCCTATTTAAACCAACTTCGGGAGAGTTGTTTTACAAGATTTTGGAAGACGTTTTTTAGAGTCCCAATTACTCTAGTCTTCATTTTTTTTTAGTCCCAAGACTCATGTTTTGATTCACACAATTGCCAAACCTTTGTGAATCTTTTTGGTAATCCAAGAACACAACCTTGTGTTTGTTCAAACCTTTGTGGAGAGATCTTTGCAACCGAGGGCTGCTTGTCATTACTGAGAGAGTCTCTACAAAGTGTTATGACTGTGTGTCATTAAGGAGTGTTGCGGTTCTTCCTTGTTAATTGGGTTGCGAGTCCTTGGAGGGTGATGCGTGTATTCTCTTGTTGAGTTCAAGACTGTGTGTCTTTGTGGGTTGGCTGCGCATTGATCCATTGCAGATTTCTCTATGTAATTGTAAATTGCGATTTGTATATTCATAGTGAAATAAAGGTTTTACCTTAAAGGATTTTTTTTCTTGAAATCTGTGTCTCAGCATATTTACTGTGTTACATGCTTTATATTTGATGGGTTGATTTAGATGCATGTTTAGGGGCTGATTTTATTTGAATTAAAAGTAGACTCTGATTAAATAAAGTTTACTTGAAAACTTGCGAATTTATTTAATCAATTATCACACCGAACCTATTCGATTTTTTCAAATTGGTATCAGAGCAGGTTGCGCTAATTTATCGCGTATTCCTATTTTCCGCAAAATTGTGTGATATTGATTTTTTTGAAAAATCAATTTTGTGAAAAATCGCAATTTTTCCTATGAAGCACTTATATAATCAGATGCCTATTTTTGACGGGCAAAAGCTCGTATGAAATCGATTTTAAAATCTATTGACGAGCGTGTTTGGTTGCTTTGCAAAAATGGTTGGACTCCTCCCACGGTCACTGTTAATAACATCGCCACTTTAAAACCCGTGTCAGTTTGGACTGAAGATGATTATAAATTGTCCAATTTTAATTATCGTGGTCTGAGTGCTATTTCTGGAGCTGTCTCTCCTGAAGAGTTTCGCCGAATTATGACGTGCATAATGTCTAAAGAGGCTTGGAATGTTTTGAAGCTGGCACATGAGGGTACGCACGCGGTTAAAGAATTGGCCACCCAATTTGAGACTATTACCATGTGTGAGTCTGAATGCTTTGATGATTTTTATGCTCGTTTGTCAGGCATTGTTAACACATGTTTTAATTTGGATGAGGTGATTGATAACACGCGTGTCGTTAAAAAGATTTTGAGATCTCTCCCAAAACGCTTTATTCTTAAGGTCACTGTTTTGAACTCTTTGGGAAATTTGAAATCACTTAAGTTGGAAGAACTTGTAGGAGATCTTCAAACCCGTGAGATTGACATGTGTTCTCAAAACCATTAAGGGTGGGGATAATGGCATTGCTTTAAAGACTCATTTTAAGAAAAAGAAAGAAAAAGTTTGTGAGTCCGATTCTGATGGAGATTTTGATTTTAATGATATCGCCTTGTTTGCGAAAAAATTTAAAAAATTTCTCAACATGAACAAAAATAATTCTTCCAATAAAAAGAATTTTTTTGAGAAAAATAAAAAGAAAGGAAAGGCCAAAGAAAGTGATGAGAGGGAAAAAGAGAATGACTCCGATGAGGAGTGTGAGGAAGATTTTGAGAATGTCACTTGTTTTTAATGTGGGGGTAAGGGGCATAAGTCGTTTGAGTGTCCTACATGGCTTAGAAAGAAAGAGAAGAAAGTAGTCATGCCTTCCACACTTAGTGATAATGAGGGAGATGAGTCCGATAAAGATTTAGCCCATGGGATGGTTGTCGCTTTTTCTAGTCGTGTGAGTATACCCACTTTGTCTCACGAGAGTGCACACGAGAGCGATGATAGTGATTTGTGTTCTTCGAGCGAGGGAGATAGCGAGAGTGAATGTGGAGATGAAAGTGAGATCCAAAAATCCTTTAGAGATTTGTACACCGAGACCTTGAAAACAAAGAAGTATAATCGAGATTTAGGTCGTCGGGTTTTAGATTTGGAGAGAGAGAATGAGGTTTTGAGAAAGGAGAAGTGTGATTTGACCAACACGTTGTCTAGTCTGACGACACGTGTATCCCAACTCGAGAGTGATCTCGAACGTAGGGAGGTCAATGTCAAGTTTGAGAATGCACCTAAGAAGGTTGAAAAGGTGGTTCTTAAGGGTAAAGGTGAGAAGTTTGGAATAAGTCATGACGGTGCTTCTACTTCCCTATTAGCACCCGAGTCGGTTCCCACTTTAGTGTTAGATTCATGTGAGACTCACCCTAACCCACCTAGGCGTCCCATTCCTATTAGGAGAGCGTATCTTAGAGTTTTTGAGAGAGGTGTTCTTAGGCCTATTTATGTTTGCTCACATTGCAAGAGGAGAGGTCACCTTAAGGAATTTTGTTTTAAGTTGGGTTATGTGTCTCGTTTTGCTTCTACATGTGTTTATGGTACACATGCACCCACACATGATACTTTACATGCTCCCGGAGACCACATGAGAGAGTTTGCACATTTAGGTGAGCAAGCTAAGTTTTTAGTCAAAACTTCACAAGAATTGATGGAGGTTTTTCATAAGTTGTCACCACCTTTGGAAAACCCCTCTGTACCTAATGATTGAGGTTTGACTTGTTTACTAGCATAGGATGATTTTCATGATGACATTGTTTGCCTATTGCTAGTATGTATCATTTTTGTATTAGATTTTTGTTTTTGAAAAATACAAAAAGATTTAATTTTGAAAAAATCCAAAAAGATTTTTGTATTTTGTTTGCACCGTTTATGGATGGAGATTTAGGATGACCGAGACACAAAATCATTCCATTATTTTCATGTGACTATTTGATAGTGTTTTGAGACAATAGGTCAATTCATCCTTGTGCTTTATAATGTTTGGAGTCATTAAGATGTAATTAAGTGTTAATTCCTATATGTTTGACTCATGTTTCCTTTATTGCACACATGCACGAATTTATTTGATTATTGCGCTCGTCTTATCACACGTTGGTTGGGTATTTTCACTTCAATCCTGTCCTTAAAACGAACCAAGCGCAATAAAATTTTGATAAGGAAATTGTGCATATAAGAACCGTTTTGTGAGTTTGTTTAAAAACGGGGAAGGGCTGCGAAAGGTTCATTTTGCCTTTGCGAATACTAAGCCACCGTTAAATTGGACCTAAAAAATGGAGGAATTTTATTATCCGGGGTCCAAAGAGGTTTAAAAGAGCCCGAAAAAATTTAAAGGCAATAATAAGAAATTCATGTCAATTATGGGCCATTTAGGTTTTTGCACCAATTCTCCAATGTTTGAGAATTTAGATCACCTCTAAAAAGAAAATATGTATGAGGGAGTTTGGTTGGAGATTTTATAACGGGTTTGCACGTCCTTGAAAATCTTGAAAAATCGTTAATAGTTTTGGACGTTATTGGTGTGGAAATCATTTAACTTTGATTTGTTGATTTGCATAAGACGATGTCATCTAAATTCAACAAATTTTTACACTTAAGGATACTTTTGATGTTCATTCGTTAGGGGTACACATATGCATCGTGCACATATGATTGATTATTTTTATTTACCTATCGAATGTGTTCACACCCATACATTCCGTTTCCATGACTTGATTGTTTGAGTTTAAATCCATGGTGTGATTTTTGTATCATATTTTTTCAAATTGTATCTTATTTTTTTTGTGTGTGAAAAATTTGAAGAATCAAAAAATAGTTTGTGAAGATTTGTTTGATCATCTCCTTGCAAGAGCACGTTTGCCATATTGATTGATGCTTTGTTTTGAATACCGTGACACCCCGATTTTGCTTGATTGATTTATTCTTCTCATTTGTCTATTTGGGGACATCTCATTTCAAACTCGATACGTCACTTGGCATTTTTTTCTTTATCTCTGTGTGTAGGTACTACATTGATGATCACTGAATTGCACACCCTGATGAGAAAAGATTTGAGATTTCTGATGATTTGAAGAATAAACGATGGAGACTATTCATTATACCTTTTCCAGTTTTGGGTTCATGGGAGGGTAGATTTGTATAGGCAATTTGGTATTTGATAATTCATTTTTTTATGTATGTGCCGGCATAGACATAGGGGGAGATTTGTAAGGATATTTTTCTCATGTCCAACATGTTACATTTGTATATGTCGTACGCCGCTACATTTGGCCCGTCACCTCAAGATCTCACACGACGGCCATAATTCAAATTCTAGGAATTAAGCATTTATTATCTCCAACATGTGTCCCTCATCTGCCTCAACGACTTCACGTTCCATGATTTTAGGCTCGTAATGCAAGTGGTACGCATGAGAAGTCAAAACAGTGAAAGAAGGCTCGATAGGGAAGTTCAAGGGAAATTTGGTAATTTTAATGTCATCGTCCGCAGGACTGGTCAACTAGAAATTTGAAGAGCTTGCCGCAACAAAGATACTGGAAGAAACGGCACCTCAATCCGAGATACGGTGAACAAGTTATGGACCGTTGAAAATGGAGATAATTCCAAGAAAAAACCTTGGAATTTTTGCTAAGTGTTTAGCCCCTTGCCCAGCGATTTTCCCCGAATAGAGGGGCCGAACCGGTTCGAGGTTCCTGTATGCTGGATAGAATTTCAGAGTTTTTATTTTGTGAAACTCTTCATTTGTTTTCCTATTTAAACCAACTTCGGGAGAGTTGTTTTACAAGATTTTGGAAGACGTTTTTTAGAGTCCCAATTACTCTAGTCTTCATTTCTTTTGAGTCCCAAGACTCATGTTTTGATTCACACAATTGCCAAACCTTTGTGAATCTTTTTGGTAATCCAAGAACACAACCTTGTGTTTGTTCAAACCTTTGTGGAGAGATCTTTTCAACCGAGGGCTGCTTGTCATTACTGAGAGAGTCTCTACAAAGTGTTATGACTGCGTGTCATTAAGGAGTGATGCGGTTCTTCCTTGTTAATTGGGTTGCGAGTCCTTGGAGGGTGATGCGTGTATTCTCTTGCTGAGTTCAAGACTGTGTGTCTTTGTGGGTTGGCTGCGCATTGATCCATTGCAGATTTCTCTATGTAATTGTAAATTGCGATTTGTATATTCATAGTGAAATAAAGGTTTTACCTTAAAGGATTTTTTTTCCTGAAATCTGTGTCTCAGCATATTTACTGTGTTACATGCTTTATATTTGATGGGTTGATTTAGATGCATGTTTAGGGGCTAATTTTATTTGAATTAAAAGTAGACTCTGATTAAATAAAGTTTACTTGGAAACTTGCGAATTTATTTAATCAATTATCACATCGAACCTATTCGGTTTTTTCAGAAAAAATCCTACTTTCATTATATTTCTTATTGCCTTGTATTTTGTTTTGACTTTCGTACTTTTGAATGGCTTGAACCTGCCCTTGATGAAGGGATTTACAATGTATTTATAGTCTCATAAGGAGATAGAGAGGTGGAATGTAAAAGGATAGAATGCCTTTATAAATTAGGCATTTACATCAGTAAATGACGTTCAATGCTTTGTTGACCATGTTGGTCGGCATTCTACATGTTGGTCGGCTTCCCATGTGTAGGTCGGTGAGTCTAATGACCAAGGTTCTAAAAAATGCGGGGCGTGATCGAGGCCTTAGGGTCAAGCTTTAACCCTAAGCGGACCTTAGGCGTAAAAAGGCGTGAAATGGCGTTTAGGCCTTTTTAATATATTTTAATATTTTTTAACCATAACTAGGCTATTAAAATACTAAAATTGTACATATCATAAAAATATGTCTGAATATTTGCAAATTAAAATTATTTTGGACGAGATAATGATCCGATTTATAAAAAAAGTCTTTAAAATGTAATATCGTTTCACTAAAGCATTGTTGTTTTTAGAAGAAAAAAAAAGTGCGTCTTAAGGCTTTTACCAAGAATAAGGCGTAAAAGCTTAAGGTGGGGCGTTTCTCCTGAGGTGCGCCTTTTAGAACACTGTTAATGACTAAGATTCTTGCCATGTTGGATGACACGTGTTCGTTTCTGATTGGTCCAGGTAGGTTTATTATTTTTTGAATCAACAAAAGCTCCCAATGTTCCATACTTTATGTTTGCTTGAAAGTATAGAGCATTTAGTCTTGGTGGTAGCTCGAGCTAGATTCCTGATGCTTGGTCGGTTGTCGACTTCCCACGCATGTAAAATTTTGTTGGTATGGCTTGTAGCGTGTATTGCTGATGGCATTTTTGTAAATATTCCGAACTTTAGCGAACAGTCTTAGGGCAAATACGTCTCTTTTCGCCTCGCAGCCAAAATTTCAATCTTCGTTTATCTTTAATCATTGCGCTCATCGATTTTCGAGGCAATCTATAAAAGGTGGTACATTTTTGGTTGTCTTTTACCTCAAACCTTCTAAGTTTTTGCTGCAAATTCTTAAGCTTTTGTGCGACCGTTCTTCCTGTCTTCTAGTTCTTGTAGAATCCTTAAGTTTTTGTAACAATTATTTCTATTTCTTCTTTTCTTCATATCGAATCATGGTTTACATTGTTATCTCTCTAGATGAGTTTAGAAAAGAATGGAATATACCAGACTGGGTAAACTTAGAATTCCCTAATCCCCCTATAGATGTTTTCTGATTGTCTGAAGGTCATTGGATTCCTTCCTTATTCATAGTTGAATGTGGCTTCACTTTTTCCCAAATCGTTTTTATTTAGAGTTTTGTCAATACTTTGATATTGTACCTGCTAGACTAGCCCCCAACACCTGGAAAATAATTAATAGTGTCCATAGGCTTAACCAAATCCTTGAGACCTATATCGGTATCCCTGAGATTATGTTCTGTTATAAATGGGTCACCAGTAACAGTACATATTATTTGAAAACTATGTCTGTTAATAAAACTATAATCATCAATCTAATTGATTCCAACATGGATTACTTCGATCATGGAGTTACTATAAAAAATTGGCAATATGTACCTCTCACTACACCAAAATAAGGATTTTGTAATGGATTCTTTTTCCTATTTACAACGGATTTAGTCCGTTATAAATTTGTAATGGTCAAAGTTTGTTACAAATAAAAAAATTCCGTTGGAATATATTGATACCCTCGTTAGAAAAAAAGAAAAAAAATAGACATGGGAAGGTCGGGCGGGATAATTCCCCCCAAATCCCAAACCCACTCTCCTATCAACCAAACCTATTTTCACCCACCCCTCTTTACCTCTTCCCGCTGAAAACCTCTCTACCTATCCCCGTCGGTAAGTGAGCAACTGAACAGGAGATTGTGGACCTCAAAGGAGAGTTATTTATGCTTCATCTCAATAGGTCGCCTTGTAATGAGTTTAAGACTAGCCAATTTTGTCGCATGAATCAAAGGGTACTCTCAAATTATCTATAATTGTTACATGTTTGACAGAAACAGAGTTACATTTTTGTTTTTTTTCCCAAAAAGTTGTGTTGGTCTGGTTCCCTTCTTAAAAACCCTCGACCTCTCCTCTAAATCGTGTAAGTGATTGTTGGGTCTATTCATAATTTATCATTTACAAATATTTTTAGGTATGAGTGTATAGTATTTATCAACTTATTTAGAGCTTTAATTTATGGTTGGTGGTTGGGTCTGTACATAAGTTGAAGTCATGTGTAGCACGAAGAATGCGTGGAGTTCAGATATGATATCCGTTTTTTTAATACAATGTTCAGGCCGAACTCTATATAAATGTGTTTGGTGATAAATGGTTGTTATATCTAGAGGATTTTCATATGTTCTTTGAGAATTTGTTGCAAATTTAAAGAATCCAACGGTATGTATTACATGAATATGAGTATGATGCTAACAAAGTCCCCGATGCTGATGTTAATTGATGGGAGTATGCTTTCCAATCATATTTATGTCTATAATTACCTCTTATTTTTTTATTTTGCTTTGCGATGACAATAAACCAACATATAAATGTGTTTGCTTGAGATAAGAATATTGTTTGATGCATTCAGTATATTTAATATATTATTTGTAGTATGTCTCCAAAATTATTAGTAAAATGACTCTGTAAAATTCCTTTGAAAAATGTAACATGACTACGAAAATTTGAGCATGTCTTCAGAATTTGGTAACTTTGCATATGGAAGTGTAGAAGAATCAATATTTTGTGTTTTTAATCTATTTGGGGAGGTATAAGGGTACATAGGGACATTAGAATGAGAAACCTTATCTAGGTTTGCTAGAACATGGTTGGGGAAGCCGCCAAAGCTTGACCTAGGATCGTCGGGAGGTCTGCCTTGATCCCACCTTGTCGGTGACCTTCACCGAAAGCTGGAGAGGAATAGGTAATGCCAACCTTACCTTTGCCAGATATAAGAAATTTTTTTTTTCTTGGTGAGAGTTTAAGCATGGAGAAACTTTTATTACAGTCGTTGGCGTGGGTTGTTAGCGAGAGTAAACAATGAAGTGTGTCACCCATTGTTTTGGAGATGTAGGAGTTATATTGGGTTCACTGCATATCGGATATAGAGTCCGCAATGCTAGTTCGTAGGTGTGGTCCAATATAAGGGATATCATGGCAATCGCGACCATCGTGAAGGGTCGTCGGTCCAATATAGCACTTTCATGTAAATGTTGCTGAATTTAATACACCAACTTTTCATAATTAAGGTCTTCTCTTATTCATTCATCTCTCTAAAGCAGATCCTTGTACTGCAAAGTCATCCCATGAATGAGCTGATAACACAACAAAATCAACCAGTTTTCTAGTAGATAATGAACCCAACTCCTCATCAAGAAAGCATGCGCGAGCAGCTGAAATAGTGTACGTATTTAATGCATCAGTCATCTCCATGGACTATAATGACATCCAAGCATTTTCCCAACCACGAGGTAGTCTTTATGCTACCTAAAGGATTTATGTCCTCCACTGGCCAATCTGAACCAAATGCCAAAAGTGCATTGCTACCAACGTGCGACTGAAATAAACAAGATCCTTTTCAAGCCCTCTCCAGCCCTAGTTTTTTAATAGAAGAATCAACATCATCCAGTAAATGATCTAGCACATTCAACTTGAATCGTATTACTCCTTTTCACGGCTTAACCTGAATAAGATATTTGTGAATTCAAACTTTATCAGGTGCATGGCCTAATCAAACTTACAAGTTATATGCAATCATAGGAGAATAAATACGTAAAGTGGTTTAGCTAAATGACATGCCTCTGTAAACTCAGAAATATGGTGACATGTCACTCTTGTTACTATGAATATCCAAACAACATCTCAATAATGCCAATATCCGGTATGCAATGCCAATATCCGGCATGCACATTGAACATTGTTTCTGTACATTATAATTTTTTTTCACCTTGCTGGATTTTACCCCCAACCTCCACCCCTCCCAACAAAAATATAAAATAAAATAAATTAATAAAAATAAAAATAAAAAAAGGTGTTGGAAACATGGAAGCAATCCAATCAGTAATAAGTTTGAGATGAACTCAATACACACCAGCACATTGTGTATGCTATCGTGTATCTGGGCATTGAACAACATCTCCGTAATTTTGTTGTTTGTAATCTCGCCAATAGTTAGTGTCATTAGTAGGGAAACTGGGGTGGAAAATGTGCGTGTGTAGCTGGGAAAGGATTATCTGCATGCATTCTTAATTTTTTTTATTTGGATGTCAACATGTTGAAGTTAACAGGGTTGTTAAGGGTCGACCGTTGGATAACCTGAAATTTTTACAATGTCTGAAATGCTAATGTGATTCTGTAAACAGTGACATCATGAATGAGTATGATACTTCTGGCTTTGGGCTTTGGGCATCATTTTATATGTACAACATAATATTCTTATCCTTAGTGTTATTTCTTTCATTTTTGTGAGTTTTCAGGAACTATAATCCTATGGAGTGTCGAAGTAAGGTGGTTAAGGAACGAAATTCAAAGGGATTTGCTAAGAACTCAAGGTCACTGCAAGCAAACAACTGTCATAATTCTCAGTCGGGGAATAGAATGAGCATTAACAAGATCTCTGGTGAGATTATACCATAATTTTTGCTGTGATTGATTATTTTATTCGTTTATTATTCTCTTCTTCGCATCATTGTTTGGTATTGATTTCTGTAGGGACCAAGCAGGGGAAAGCAGGTGTAGTAGCAACCTGGGCTAATTTTCAGGGGAAATTCAGGCTTTGTCCAAGTAGGTAACAACATTGTATATTTTTAAGTTTTCATTTCCCAAGCCCCTGGTTGGAATCTAGCATATCTGATTCATCGAGTCCTTTTCCTTTTTCAAAATTTGGAGGATTTGTACTTTAAGCAACCACACATGGAGGGTATTTCCTTCTTCTATCAAGTTATGATTCTCAAATTTGTTCAGGAGTTGGGTTTTTTTCATTTAATTCCTAAATATGGTTGACCTTAGAAGACATTTCGTCAGAAATTTGGGTCAGGTCAACCCGGGTCGTCTGTCACCTCAGCATCCTCTAAAGTCACTTTTTAGGGGACAAGCGACCTTGCTAAAAATAATGCAAGCAACAGTAGGTATGGCTTAAGAAATTTAAGATGCAATTCGCTCCTAGATGTTGTACCACAAGCCTAAGAATCAAACATGGGTAGGAAGAGGGATACGGTGAAGAGGAGTAATCCTGAAGGAGACAGAAGTAGTTCCTCTATTGGAGGGAAGAAGATGAGTTTACCCCTTTCTTCTTCTACTTCTAGTAGCATCTCTATTTCTAATTCGTCAGGAAGAGTTGGAAACCAACCTCCTCTTAACAAGGGAAGTTGGAGCTGCATCAGTTATGTTGATGTAAAAAACTAGATCGCTCTAATTATTCAATCACTGATAAATAAATAAGACAAAGATTTTTAAAGTGGTTCGGCTAGGAATAAAGCCTACGTCCACTGTTATGTTATTGCTGAGTGTTTGTGGAATTCTTGATTACAAGTTCTCTCAAGAAATTCCGGTCCCTTTGAATGGGATTGATACAAGGTATTTATAGCCTCAAGGCTGTACATGAAAGGTCCAATACATTAAATGATATACATATGAATGGGTAATACATTTAATGCAGCGTGTGCGTCAAGAATCTAATGAATAGTTGAACAGTTGTCCGTCTGATAATTGATGACACGGCCGAGGTGCAGTTCGGACCGCCTTAGTTGCTCGTTGATCAAGAGTTCCTCGGAGTGCTTAGAGTATCTCGGGATGATGGAGTTCCTCGGATGGAGTTCCTCGGCATGATAGAGCTCCTCGGTGTATTCTCGTTGCTCGGTACCAACCATGGTTGTTCAGTAAATGATCTTCCTCGCTGTTATTGTGCCACGTAAATTGACACGTGTCTTCATACTATTCGTCCACATCAGCATATTAATTTTGGTATCAACAGAAGCCCCCAATGTTTCATATTTCGAACTTTGAGGAGTATGGGACATTCTTTCTCGGTATATGGTAATATTAAATGACCTTCCTGGGTTTTAGGAGCATTGTATTCAAATTTCCTTCTCATTTCGCAGTTTCCGCCTTTTTTACAAGCGCTTCGATCTTCGTGCAACTTTTGTCTTTTTAGCCGCCGGAAGTTCAGTAGTTTCTTTTTAGTAATCATTTCTTTCGCCGCTTCCCAATGCAAAGTATTTAAACTCCTTTGGTAACCATACCGTCGTCTACACTTTCCATTTTTCTGCATTCAAGTTTTCTATTCTCTTCCTCTCTCTTGTGTGTTCATCATTGTTTCCGTTCGTTGTCAACATATCTCCTTTCTTTCTGTAAGATCTTCTTCCTTTCTTCTGCATCTCTTTTATTCAATATGGTTTATATTGTTGAATCTGCTGAGAAATTTCGTTCTGACTTTTCCATTCCTTCTTGGGTAATTCTAGAGGTTCTTTCTGAGCCTTTAGATTACTTTCGATTGGCTGAGGGACATTGGTTCCCCAGTCTTTTCATTGCTGAATGTGGTTTTTCTTTTCCCCCAAACCCATTATGTCTTGAGTTTTGTCAATATTTTGATCTTGTTCCTGCAAAAATAGCCCCCAATACATGGAGAATAATTAACGGGGTGCATAAGTTAAATCTAACTCATGGGACTCGTATAGGGATCCCAGAAATCATGTACTGCTATAAATGGGCCACTTTAGATAATGTTTATTATTTAAAAACTAGGTTTTTAAATAGAGCCCTTGTAGTTAACCTCCCTGATTCAAATAGAGATTATTTTGAGCATGGGTTGGTCATAAAAAATTGGCAACACGCGCCTTTATCTGGGAATGAAGTATACAACGGTCCCAGATGCCCCCCATACGGCAATGGGATAGGTTTATTTTTCATTTTATTTTACTTATGAAATTGCGTTTTCATCATGTTTGACAAAATGTATGACTGAGATTTATGTATTTATTTGCAGTTGATAGTAAAAGAAAAACTCCAAAAGAGTCGGAAGTGAATATCAAGCATTTAAAACTTATCTGGAATTTGCATAAGACGATTGCAGACGAGCATATTAGATCTGCATCATATTTGCTGCAGTATAAGAGCTACACAACCTCTTATACTGCTCGCCCTGTTGAACCAGCCTCAACACCAGAAAGTTCATCTTCAGATTCTCATATTCCCCTATCTCAGAGAATGGGCAAGAAAAGAGCTCCTCCTGCTCTATTTGGTGAAATTTCTTCTGCTGTTGGAGCAAAGAAAGGCAAAATTGATGTCCCAGAGGGGACTAAAAAAGTAGATGTTAGTTCCTCCAAAGTTGCCGAGAAGCCCCCAGTGGCCCCGAGCAAGAAAGCTGATGTAATTACAATATCTCCGACCAAGACTTCTTCCTTGGTTGATGCTGCTGACCCTCCTTTGAAGAGATTGAGGAAATCATCTTCGGTTAATCTTGCTGGAACTGCATCTTCTCTACCCGCTGGTGGTAGTAGTGTTTCAAAAATCCTTCTTCCGAGTTCTTCAACGAGCTCAGTTATACCTGAGGTTCTCGGGGTTGATGAAAAGATTCCTAGGGATACACTGACATCCCTAGCTGCTCGCCATCTTTCTTCAGTAAATTTCTCATACCTTTGGTCTTTCTTTTCTTTTTCCTGAACTCTTATATTTGTGTTGACTCTATTGTTTTTCTTATCTTTCAGCTGGTGAACTGTTTCAATACCATCGTGAAGAAAGATCAAGCTATTAAAGTTTCTAGTTCCTCGTCCGATGTTGACGATGCCCTCTTGGGTTTAGCCCAATCTGTGAAAGAATCTCGCCAGCAGTACGTCGAGGAGAAAGCTGCCTGGGAGAAAAAATTGGCTGCAGCTGAGGCTGATAAGATGAAGATGGCTGAAACCTCCAAGAATTTGGAGGAGAAGGTGAAAAGCTTAGAGGTCAATCAGCAAAGGTGCGATGACCAACTGAAGAAGGCAGAAGAAGAACTGTCTATCTTCCATGACGGTTGGGTAGCTGCTCTACAAGAGCTAAAAATCCAAGACAATTCTGAGCTATTCCAACGGCATATCCCTGGTCCTCCTCCACCAATTGTGGAAGAAGAAGAAGATGAACCTGCTTCAGATGAATCTTCCATGGCTGTGGATGTCCCAATTTCTGCTTCTCAACCCTCTGTCATTGAGGATATTTCTTCTATGCCTCTTCCTGCCGAGAAGATTTCTGTCGATCAAGTTGTTGTTATCACCGATCAACCGAGCTCCTCATCCCAGCCTCCCGAGAAAGTCTTGGGAGACAAGGAAAAGGTGTGAAGTTGTTCGGTATCATTCTTATCTTTTATCATTTGTAATCGAACACTGTAATCCTTTTATGATCTAATAAAATACTTCTTTACTCATCGCCGTTATTGATGATTCTTTGTTGATTGTTGTCTTTTTCTTGTCTTTAGTTTGTTGCTAGAATGGAACTAATCTCTTCTCATGATACCGAGCTGATGCAGCAATGTCACCAATACTATAGGGCTGGTCATACAGACCTTAGTTCTTCTGAAATTGCTGACATTCTTGGTCATGATGCTTCAGAACAGGCGACTGAGGCTTATCGGTACTTGAAAAATTTACTCGACCGAGCTGTAGCTAACAATGTCGCTTATTATGACTTGATTGAAGAGCTGCATTGTTCCTTAGAGGATCTCCAAGGCCAGCACAATGAATCGATGGCTTCATTACACGAGGAATATGAAAATAGATATCAACAACTTTCCTCTGATACAGGTCATAAAAAGATCATTGCTGCATATGACATTAGGGAAAGGACCCTAAAAGGTGAAGTTGAAGCCTGCCGACAAATTGCCGAGATCTTGGAACAAGAAAATAATAGTCTGCAGAAAAGATTGGCTCAATATGAATCCGTTGCCTCCTCTTCCACTGCATTAGTACCAGTTATTGATGAAGGTTTTTCGTTTCTAGAGGTTGAAAACGCCAAACTAAGGCAAGAGTTGGATGACTTGAAAAAGTCTATTATTCCTGTGACTGCTCGGGGACGAGGAAGGAGTTCTCGGGGACGAGGAAGAATCGTCGAGGAGCAAAGTTCTCCAGTTGCTTCTCGGAGCCGATCAAGAGTTCTTAGCCGTAGTGTTGAAGAATCTCGCACCCAATCTACTCTGGAAACTCAAGCATTCCAACTGAATGTTAAGGATCGTGCTCTGTCTGATTTGTCTAAGAAAAATTTATCTTTAGAGGATCAATTGGCTGCGATGAAGTCTGATCTGAATAATAAAGATGCTCTTATCAAGAACTTTCTCGAGCAAGTAGATAGATTAACTTTCCAATTCCATAAACAGCCTCGGGAGTTCTGGAATGCAGGCTATAATGAAGCTCTTTATCATTTGGATGCTCGCATTGAAAATGCTAACAACGAAGGTTATAAGCAGGGATGGTTGAACGCCCTGGGTGTATTAAAATTGGAACGAGGTCATTATTTATGGGATTATCATGCTCCTGGATTGCTAGACTTGCCTGTTCCTCCCTATAAATTGGATATGGCATGGATTCCTGCTCGTTCCATTCCTCGGAGTTTGATCTCTAAATATCTTGGTGATTATAACCTTCATTCTCAAGTTGAAGTATCTCGTCCTGAGCACCTGTTGGACACTCCTACAATAATGAATGTCAGAATGCTGAAGGACATGAACTTTATTAATTCTCCTCTTTGTCTAGAGGATCCTCCTGCTGGCGAGGAACCTGTCTCAAAGGATAAAGGAAAGAAACCAATAGAGTAGGAATCTTTAACGTAATAGTTAGCACATACATGTAACATGTAATACATTTTTATCTTAATGAAAGAATTTCATTTTCTGTTTTGCCAATAGCTATTTTTCTGTTTGCAAATTATATGGTTCATCAACCAACTTAAAATTTATAACAAGCATAAATTGTTCAAAATTGTTTCCAACTAACCAAGGTGGATAAATAATGTTTGTCGACCAACCACAGTTGATGGGTTTCTATCCCCGACCAGCCATACTTGGTTCAATTTTAAAATATAAACATGTGTCCGACCAACTAAGGTCAATACTTTTGTCCTCGTCGACCAACTACAGTTAGTGGGTTTTTATCCCCGACCAACCATACTTGGTACAGTTTGGAATATTTTGTTCTTCAAAGAACTTTTTGTAATAATGTTACCTCCCGATCAACATAATCTGTAATGCGAGAGTATATAAAGTCTTACCAACCGTAATTGATCATGCTGGTATACACCTCCTAATCAAAGGAGTAGTAGGGTTCTTTCGACCTTTTTGGCTCCTTGGAGCATGTCCTCCTAACCAAAGGAGGTTGGCTACTTATAGCACTTTTGCTCCGTAGAGCGCTCCGTAGAGCTTATCCTCCTAACCAAAGGAGGTTGGCTACTTATAGCACTTTTGCTCCGTAGAGCGCTCCGTAGAGCTTATCCTCCTAACCAAAGGAGGTTGGCTACTTATAGCACTTTTGCTCCGTAGAGCGCTCCGTAGAGCATGGCTCCGTAGAGCAGTCTGCAGTCTTCTTCTTGTTATCAAGCAGTGTAGTGTTCAACACTAATATTCCCCGAAAAACTTTCAACAGAAAGAAAATGGTGAACCATCCTCGTTTTATTCATAATGAAGGAAATACTTTACATTTTACATTACTGATAATACTTTCGCAGGTGTTCAGCATTCCATGCATTCTGAAATTCTTCTCCTTCTAGAGTTGCTATTCTGTAGGTTCCAGGTCGAACAACCTCTGTAACTCGGTAAGGTCCATGCCAGTTTGCTTCCAGTTTATTCTGTTTCTGAATGACTTTCTTCAGCACATAATCACCCTCCTTCAAATCGCATTTCTTCACCCTTTTGTTGTAGAACAGAGCTGTTCGTTGTTGATAAGCAGCATTCCTAATGGCTGCCTCTTCTCTTACTTCTTCGAGCATATCCAAATCCATTCTTCTCATCAAGTCACTGATCGGAGAGTTGAAATTCAGCACTCTATGCGTTGGGAGACCCAACTCGGCCGGTATCACAGCCTCACTTCCAAATGCTAGCATATATGGTGATTCTCCAGTTGCTGCTCGGGGAGTTGTTCGGTAGGCCCATAATACTGATTGGAGCTCATTAATCCAATTTGCTTTAGCTTCACTTAGCCTCTTTTTCAACCCATTTAGTAATGTTCTGTTCGTCACTTCAGTCTGTCCATTGCTTTGGGGATGGCCTGGTGCTGAATGAAACTTTAAAACGTTCGACTGATGACAATAGGCAGCAAATTCTTCATTATCAAATTGTGTTCCATGATCTGTGATGAAAGCGTGAGGGAGACCATATCGACAAATGATATTCTTCCATACAAACTGGTATACCTTCTCGTACGTCATATTGATAAGAGGCTCAGCTTCCACCCACTTAGTAAAATAGTCCACTACAACTACGAGATACTTGAATCTTCCTCGGGTGGTCGGCAGTGGTCCAACCAAATCAATTCCCCACATGGCAAATGGCCAAGGGGAAGTTATTGGTGTTAGCAATGCTTGTGGAGTTCGTCGGATGGAGGAAAAACGTTGGCACTTGTCACATTTCTTGGCATAGGCTATACAATCAGCCCTCATTGTCGGCCAGTAATATCCCTGTGTCATCACTCTTTGTAAAAGTGTTCGACCTACTACATGAGCTCCACAAGATCCTTCATGGATTTCTTCAATCAATTCTTTCACCTCGGTGGGATGTACACATCTCTGCAAACCTGCCATAATTCCTCGTCTATACAAAATACCATTAGTTAATACATACCGAGCAGCTTTATACTTCAGTTTCTTGGCAGCGAGTTTGTCCTCCGGCAATTCACCCTCTTCAACATATTTCCTGATTGGATCCATCCAAGATGGTCCTAAATCAAGGGTAATCACATTCGTTGTCAGATCTTCATCTATGCTCCGACCTTCTAATACTTCAATCGGTATGGTTCTTCGCATCTCGGTACAAGTAGCTGATGCTAGTCGGGCCAGTGCGTCTGCTTGTACATTCTCCATCCTCGGTATTCTCACCAATTGAATGGCCTTAAATTCTGTCAACAATTTCATCACCTTTGCATGATATTTGATCATTAAATCTCCTTTAACCGCATACATTCCCATCATCTGATACACAATTAATTGAGAATCACTGAATACCATCAATTGTTGTGCTTCCATAGTCTTTGCTAGATTAAGACCTGCTATCATGGCCTCATACTCCGCTTCATTGTTAGAGGCTTTGAATTGGAATCGCAAAGCATATTCCATGTCAATCTCGTCTGGAGTGATCAAAACAATTCCTGCTCCACAACCAGCTGTGCAGGATGATCCGTCTACATATAATCTCCATGTAGGTATTTCGTCTTCAAATTTCTTATCTGTCAGAGTTCCTCGATAAAATATCTGCTGTTTTCTTCCATCATCCCCCGGTATCTTTCGCTCCTCGTCAGTCATCTGCTCGTACCCTTTTACCAACCGTGGTTGGTCTGAGTTTGAATATAATGATTTCTCTACATCCACAAGTCCTTTTACCAACCTTGGCTGGTTTAGACCTATTTCTGCTGATCCTGTATCATCCACAGGTAGGTCAGCAAATGTTTCTGTTGATCCTGTATCGTCCACAGGTAGATCAGCAGGCACCTTTTGCTCCTCGGGGGTATCAGGGTACGTGAACTCTGCTATAAAATCTGCTACAGCTTGCCCCTTGAATGATGATCTGGGCTCATACACAATATCATATTCACCAAGTTCTACTGCCCAGTACATCAGTCTCCCTGATTTTTCTGGCTTATGGAGGGCTTGTCTCAATGGCATATCAGTATAAACGATGATGGTATGGGCTTGGAAATATGGCCTCATTCTTCTACTTGCTTCAATTAGTGCCAATGCCAATTTTTCTAGCTTTGGGTACCTGATTTCTGCACCTCGGAAAGCCTTACTTGTGTAATAAATTGGCTTCTGGACTCCATTCTCCAATCTGATCAACGCTGAACTGACTGCGTTCTCTGATACTGCCAAATACAAATACAACTTTTCTCCTGTTATTGGTCTGGACAACAGTGGGGGTGCTCCCAAATATTTCTTCAAGTCTTGAAAAGCTTTTTCACATTCCTCATTCCATTCAAAGGTTTTTCGAAGTGTTTTGAAGAATGGTATGCATTTATCAGTTGCTCGAGATACAAATCTGTTAAGCGCTGCAACTCGTCCGGTAAGACTCTGCACTTCTTTCTTCGTCGTCGGAGATCGCAGCCCTAGAAGAGCTTTGATCTTATCTGGATTTGCCTCAATACCTCGCTGATTGACGATGTATCCGAGGAACATTCCTTCTCGTACTCCAAAGGTGCACTTCGTCGGGTTAAGCTTCATTTGGTATTTATCCAATTGATCAAAAGTTTGACTCAAGTCAACCAAATGATCAGCAGCTTTCTTGCTTTTAGTGAGCATGTCATCGACATAGACCTCCATGTTGCGGCTGATTTGTTCGGTAAAAACCTTGTTCATCAACCGCTGATATGTTGCACCTGCATTTTTTAAACCAAAAGGCATAACATTATAACAATAAGTTCCCCTAGGGGTAATAAAAGAAGTACTTTCCCTGTCTTCAGGTTTCATTTTGATCTGGTTGTAGCCAGAGTAAGCATCCATGAAGCTGAGTAGCTCGTGTCCCGAGGTAGCATCCACCAGTTGATCAATTCTGGGCAATGGAAAATGATCCTTGGGGCATGCCTTATTGAGATCGGTGAAATCGACACACATTCTCCATTTGTTGTTTTTCTTCTTTACCATCACCACATTTGCCAACCAATCTGGATATTTTACATCTTCAATGAATTGGGCTTTCTGGAGTTTCTCGACTTCCTCCTGTATGGTCTGGTTCTTCTCGGGACTAAACACCCTTCTTCTCTGCTTTACAGGTTTAATCTCCTTATTCACATTGAGTTCATGACATAAGAAGTTTGGATCTATTCCTGGCATGTCTTCATGACTCCAAGCAAAAGTATTTTTCCTATTCTTCAAGAAAGTTATCAACTCCTCTTTTATTGACATATCCAACGATGAACCTATCTGGGTTATTCGTTCAGGATGTTCGTCGTCCAGAATAACATTTTCTGTAGATTCTACCACTTGCCCTTTCACAAGTTGGGACTCATCTCTAGGATCAAGAGTTTCAATTTCTGTACATTCATCCACTTGATAAGTAGTAGTCTTTTTCATCGATCCTTCTAGTTCTTCTTGCTCGGCCGACGAATAATAGCATTCCCGAGCTACTTTTTGATCACCTTTCACCACTCCAACTCCGAAATTTGTTGGGAATTTCAAACATTGATGTACTGTTGAAGGAACGGCTTCGAACTTCTTCAATCCAACTCTTCCCATGATGATGTTGTAGGCCGATTGCACATTCTTATCCATCACAAAGAATCGTATTCTTTCTGTTCGACAAACAGGCCAGGTTCCAATGAATATATCCAACTTGATCGTCCCCAGTGGAAAAACTTTCTCGCCAGCAAAACCCAGAAGGGGTCTGTGATAAGGTTCCAATTGAGATAATTTCAAATTCAGGCTATCAAAGCATGAATAGTACATGATGTCTGCCGAACTACCATTGTCTACCAACACCCTTGAAATGATCACGTCCTTCATTCTCATTTTGATCACCAAAGGATCATCATGAGGGTAAAGAACACCTGCCAGGTCATTTTTTGAAAAACCAATTACTAGCTTCTCTTTGTTTACCTTCCTCGGACGATCATCCTCGGCCAGGTTTATTCGCTGAATATATGAGCAAGCTTGAGCCTCTCCGAGATAAGCTTTTCTTTCTGCAGTAAGGTCTCCTCCTCCTGCATCTCCCCCTGTAATAACGTTACAATGAAATGATCCAAAACGTATGGAAAATACCTCTCGTTCAGGTTTTCTTGGCTTCTTGGGAAGATCGGGGTCATCATCTGGATCCTCTTCATGGTCCCTCCTATTTTTCTCCTCTGCACGACGAGGAGATCTAGATCTCTTTCTAATTCTGTCCTCATTTGTCCTCTCACCTCTGCGATCTACATACTTTGATAATTTTCCTCTTCGAATGAGTGTTTCAATCTCGTTCTGAAGGGCTATACAATTTTTGGTCATATGGCCATGATCTTTGTGAAACTCGCAATATTTGGTCTTATTCCTCATGTCTGGATCTGTCTTCAGTTTCTCTGGCCATTTGATTTCTTCGTTATTCCTGATCTCTTCTAAAATATGATTAATACCCATTTTCAATGGAGTATAATTATCATACTTCTTTAGGGCTTCCAACTTTATCCTGTTATTCCTGGAATGTTTGTCACCACCATTACCTTTCTGATCTTTCTTCTTAGAGTTGTCGACCTCCACTTTAACTTCTTTATCCATATTCTTCTTCGCAGTCATAGCCTCCTCGGCATTCATGATTTTGGCCGCCTTTGCCATCAATTCCGACATATTTTTAGGCGGATCTTTGGCCAGAGTATAGTATAGCTTGTTAGGCAGCAAACCACTCATCAAAGCAGTGATTGCTGTCTTTTCTTCATAATCTATGACTTCCAACTTCTCGTTATTGAAACGAGTTATGTAATCTCTAGTACTTTCTCCTGATTTTTGTCTAACACTTAGTAAGTGCGCTACTCGCTTTACTGGTTTTGCTCCAAAACAAAAATTACCAATAAACAGCTCGGCTAACTGAACAAAAGTTGAAATCTTACCCCGAGGAAGATTATTGTACCATATCTGTGCAGATCCGGTAAGAGTTCCTGAGAATGCTCTACACCTCATCTCGTCGGGGACAGCATAGATATCTGCAGCAGCTTGGTACTGTTCTATATGAAGTACGGGATCTGTCTTTCCATCGTACTTGGGGGTCACTACAGGTGCTTTGAATTTCGACGGTGTAGGGAAATCCACAATGGCTTGCACAAAAGGTGTCCCTTGAACAAAAGTTCTCTGTAAGGGGTTCCTCGCCTTAGCCATTTCTCCCAGTCTATCCTCCAATCGTTGAATGGAACCTTTCCATGCTTCATTCCCTTCCTCGGGCCGCTTAGTCCGAGCAACTGATTGCTCTGACGTAGCTTCCTGATATTTATCTCGACGAATAATTGGTCGTGATTGTGCAGATCCTTCTATCAAACCTGGTGGTGGTCGAAAACTTCCTGATGGAGCCCTAGGTGGACTCATGTTCCTCCTTGGTCCTAACCGACTGAAAGGAGACACCCTGCTTAATCTTTCTAAAGCGCTAGTTCTCTCCGGAGAAAGAGAGATATGTTGATCTGTATCCGTAGCCCGTATTGATGAAGTTCGCCCAGGTTGATAAGAAGAATCATTGGATTCCCCATTGCGATATGACCCAATACGTCTGGATCGTGATTGCCCATGATCAGTCCTTTGCCCTGAATGAGTAGGTACACCGCCTTGAAGAGTTTGAAGGAGTTGCCTCATAGATTCTTGCATGGCGGTTTGTCCCTGAGCCAGATTCATCATAATTCCGGCCAGATCTGGAGATGCAGATGGATTTGGAAGATTTCCAGTATTTCCAGCATTTCGATTACTGGATTCCGGATTATCTGCCATTGGTGATAAATGATTTTTATGAAAAACGATAACAACAGTCGTTTCCCACAGACGGCGCCAATCTGTTGATGTAAAAAACTAGATCGCTCTAATTATTCAATCACAGATAAATAAATAAGACAAAGATTTTTAAAGTGGTTCGGCTAGGAATAAAGCCTACGTCCACTGTTATGTTATTGCTGAGTGTTTGTGGAATTCTTGATTACAAGTTCTCTCAAGAAATTCCGGTCCCTTTGAATGGGATTGATACAAGGTATTTATAGCCTCAAGGCTGTACATGAAAGGTCCAATACATTAAATGATATACATATGAATGGGTAATACATTTAATGCAGCGTGTGCGTCAAGAATCTAATGAATAGTTGAACAGTTGTCCGTCTGATAATTGATGACACGGCCGAGGTGCAGTTCGGACCGCCTTAGTTGCTCGTTGATCAAGAGTTCCTCGGAGTGCTTAGAGTATCTCGGGATGATGGAGTTCCTCGGATGGAGTTCCTCGGCATGATAGAGCTCCTCGGTGTATTCTCGTTGCTCGGTACCAACCATGGTTGTTCAGTAAATGATCTTCCTCGCTGTTATTGTGCCACGTAGATTGACACGTGTCTTCATACTATTCGTCCACATCAGCATATTAATTTTGGTATCAACAAGTTACAACTCGGAGATCAATTAATTTTAGCACTAGAGTGGGTCAGGTAAACGGGAATAAGTCGCTACGTACAAGTGTGATCCCATAAATGCATCAACTTAAATTATCAATACATGAAAATATGTCTATTCCCTTACATCAGTTTTCCGGAGAAGGTTCCTCAAGTCGATCAAGTTATTACAGTCATTCTGATGATAGCAGCGATGGTTTATCCAGTTTGATGCCCAGTAGTCCTGCGGGACTTGGCATTTCCCGCTTAGCAAATCGTGACGGCTCACACACACATAACATGGCGGGGATTGCAGAGGTACTATTGGCGCTTGAGAGGATTGAACAAGATGAAGAACTAATATATGAGCAAATACTTGCTCTTGAGTCAAATCTGTTTCTTAGTAGCCTTAACTTCTTCAATTAGCATCGAGATATGTGACTGGACATTGATTGCATGCTGTCATATAAGGAATTATTAGCTCTAGAGGAGAAAATGGGCACTGTGAGCACAACACTATCAGAGAGGCAATGTGAAACTGTGTTAAATGAAGCATCTATCAGCCTACGCTTCCATAGGAAGGCACGATAGGATGCAATGGGGATCATGATAACATCAAATGTAGTATTTGTCAGGTTGAGTATCTGGATGGAGATGAAATGGGGAGGTTAGAATGTGAGCACGGGTATCATGCGGTATGCATAAAAGACTGGATGCGGCTTAAGAATTGGTGTCCAATCTGTAAGGCTTCAGCAGCATCGTCACAACAGTCAACATCCCTATCCTGGTGTTTCAAACACCAATTCCATCCTTGCTGTATGAACAAAGCAAATCATTATCTATTTCTTTTATTAATTCTCTCTTTCTCGTGTAGATATACATACATACATACATTCCTTTCTATCTCTATCTCTACCAACAAATAAACCCAAGCTTTCCGCTTTGTGGTGTGAACTCAACTTGGTGAAAAAATTTCATGAAATGGTTGGTTCTTCTTTAGAAAAAAAAATCCTAAGAAGTCTACATAAGAAGAACATGTAGTTTTATATGCTTTCTTCTAACTACTGAGCAGGCATACCCTAGGTAGAGTTTTTCATTTATGTGTAAAATAGAAAGGTCATTGAGTGTTGTAATACAATTTGTTAGATAAAAAATTACTTAGCGAAAGCCACAGGAATCATTTATAGCCAATTTGTTTAGTACACTGCATTTATTCAAACATATTTAGTGCAGTTAACGAGGCATCATTTATAGCCCATGTTTGGTTGACAATGACCTACGCTAATTGTTTTTTAGTGGGAGAGCTATTTTAACAGTAGTTCAGATTTCAGATAGTATTGAATAATGCTGAAGTATCTATTGGACTGTGTATTACTTATGCCACTGAATAATAAAGCGAAATCGGATGTGAAATAAAATCTGAGACTAAGTATATTAGAGGTCCAATTGTGAAATTTTATCCAGATTATGAATTTCACTGTTCACTTCACACTTGATGCCATTTCTTCATAGTGTATACACATAGTAGGTAATGTGGCTTTCCATATGTAATTCTTCGTTTATAATTTGACTACATACTGAAATAATTTATTTGCATAACATAGAATTTTGATTCGAGTACTGACATTGATTATAAAATGGTGTGTCATAACTGCTGCCTCCAATTATTGAATTACAACCGTGCCTTCATTGGCCTTTTGTGAATTGTCAGTGGTAATTTTATATGGTGTTGGTGAAGTGTATATATTGCTTAGTATAATTAATTTAGTCAGTTTTGTGGTGTGTTAACATGGAGTGTCTTTTGTAGTGGATCTCCAATAAATTCATCACTTCCATTTTTTTGTGTATTTCAGGTTATTTGAGTTCATATTCTCCTGGAATTGAAAGGGTGACTCAAAAACTTAAGAATGTTGGATCTCCAGGTACTTATAAAGCGCGTGTTATGAAACCTACGGACTAGGTGTTTGGACAGTTCATTTGGTCAGATGGTAAGCATTATGTGAGTAGTCCTATTGTGGTCAAATGGTAAGCATCCATGTTAGGTTAAGTTTTATACATGAATGGAGATTATGTCAAGTCACATTATTTTTTCATTAATGCTAGGTGGTAAGCTGCTCATTATTTTTTCAAAACTCCTAGTAAGGTTACCCAACTAAAATGAGCCAATTCCTAGCTACATGTGTTGATTACACGACCTTTTTTGCCTTGTTTCTAGTTTATGTTGTTTTAATATAGATAATAACTACCTGCAAATTGTTGTGCTTCACGTCCCTTCAGGTACCGATTGTCATCACAGCATGTTAAACACACGATCAGGGGTGCCAACCACAACAATGAACACCACTTGAAAGTATGCGCTGATCCTCATAAACACTGGTCCCACCAACACAAGCATGAACCTTCACACCAAGATAGTCACCGAAAGCTTGCATAACCTTATCAATTTGCTATGCAAGTTCTCTAGTGAGTACCCACTCCGCTTAAGACATGTAACCCTGTAATTTCTTTTAATTTAAGGTATACCTTTTTGCACTCACATGAGCATGATCTTCGAATACAAAACTATGCACTTGACCCTCCATATACTTGACCCACCATCTAAATATAGATTCAACTGGGATCTTTATCTATTCAACCATTTTTATAAATTAACAGTGTTTCTATTGGGTTTCTAAAATTCTCCTAAAAATTTTCTATCTTCGGGACTACCGAAACATATGCTCGATTTGATACTTTTATCCGTGCATTCACTCTCGCATACAAATGTACAGTTGATAAAGTGGTATTATGGCTACATGGCTTTGTAACCAACATCTTTTTATTTTACAAGAAATATAACATGTTTTGTCTTTACAGGAACTTTATGATTGGAATGCTCTTTATAGACAAAAGTTTGGATTTGTTTTTGTGATATTTTCATCTGGAAGGAGTACTCCTAAAATACTTGCTGAGCTTAAGGTAATGATAATTCTTTCTTGTTAGATGTGTTTGTTGAAGTGAGTTAAGGTATATCCCAAATTTCCAAGACTTCTCATGTAACACTTATTTTTATTCAATTATCCAAGACTTCATGTGTGATAAAATAACACACTTGACATTTAAAATCATGCCGTTAGAGGGCAAAAATCCAAAATAGTCCCCCCAAACATGTTATGATGTGGCATGTTATGTAGGAAATGTAAATATATGTTTGTGTGGGTGGGTTTTTAGTGTTTGTACGAGTATTTATGTATGTATTTTTTGTGTATTTATTTGTTTATATGCTTGCATTAATCGTATTATATACAGACATGTAGGTTCTTCGCACTCAACGCTCCAAACCACCCTTCCCCTCTCCTCTCTCCCTTCCCTTCCCATCCCATACTTTTTTTTGCGTGCTAATGGCACATGAATGTACTAGTCTTTTATGTTATTTACGTATTTATGCTTACAGATTTACTAATATTGAGTTTGTTCAACAGGTTCTTATGGGGAAATATGAAGATTCAAGAATGAAGTCTACTTTTTCAAGGAATATCATGAACACTAATTTTGGGCGAATAATAGTTAGTTAGGCCAACTGAGAGTCGAATGAGAATGAATTGTTAGTCAGTTAGGCAAACTGAGAGTCGAATGATGTTAACGAAGTCTAATATGTTTAGAACTTTAATGATGTTAGACTTCGTTTTAAGTTATGGTTAAAATCTAGATGGTTTTTCTTGTAGTACATTTTGTTTTGAGAACTTTAATGGTTATGAATGAAATATAGTTTTAGATCGATTTAATATCACCGAAATGTAGTGGTCATTCATTGTCACGTGTGTATTAAAATTATTGTTTCGATGAAATTTGTGGGCATTGGTTCTGTATTTCCATTGGTTGAGCACAAGTTTTTACTTAGTGTATTTATATCTACTTGTTTAATGAAAAATTAATATTTTTTAAAAAATAAAATAATATTGCTAACGAGCTTTAACTGTTACAAACAAAAATATTTGTTACAAATATATGACATTCTCGATCCGTTGCAATGTATTTTGTAACGGTTTTTATCCGTTACAAATTCTATATTTGTAACGGATAAAAACCGTTAGAAGTTAGTACATTCGTTACTAATATATGAGATGTGTACCAAAGCTAAATATGTTACAAAAATTTTGTAACGGATTTAGACCGTTACAAATATTAAATTTGTAACGGAAAAAATTCGTTACAAATTTCGTTGGTAAAATAAATAACGCCAATTTTCTAACGGATTTAATCCGTTACAAATATTTTTTGTAACGGTTTTTGCCCATTACAATTGACCTGTTTTGGTGTAGTGTCTTAAAGGGGAAGAAGTATATACTGGACCAAGATACCCTCAAGTGGGTCATGGCATAGGTTGTACTAAATATATTTTATATGTTTATGTTGTTGAAATGTTAATTAATATTGGTTATTTGTTTACTTGTAGTTGATAGGAAGAGAAAGTGTCCCAATGAGGGTGATATTAAGCTTGACGAGCTCAAGTTTTTATGAGGCCTTCACCAAAAAATTGGTGAAGAGCATATTATGTCGGCCTCATACTTGCTGAAATACAGGAGCTCTATCACCTCCTTTGTTGCTCGGCCTTCTGCTGTTGCTCCCACCATTATGCTTGACTTGGACCAAGACCTAATGTCCACTTCATCTGGTAGTGGTGAACTTGATGTTGTCCCTTCTTCTTGTAATGCCTCGTAATTTTATGACTTTTAAATTGAGAATAATTAAAAGTTAATGGGCCAAATTATTGTGGATTAATTGGAATTAATTAATTAATTTTGATTAGTCTGGATTGAATATTACTGCTGATAAGAGTAATATATTATTGAAAATTACTTAGTGATATATAAGTAATATGTGAATATGATAATTATGAATATTTTCGTGAGATAAAAATACAGTAATTATAGAACTTAAGTCGGGACGCGCTTATGAGTCGTATCGGGACTAAAGTTGGGGAATAAAATATAAATTACTTAAATATAATTCGAATGATCATTTTGAGTGCGGCGTTGAGTCTGGAAGGGTCGAAATAGGCAGAAAAGTATACCCGGGTGTTTGATTTAGATCTCGGGTCAATTAAAAGATGAAAGGACACCCCGAACGAGCATTTTAGTCATTTGGGTTGGGAGATGAATAGTATCCACATTTTTTTTCTTTTAGCTAGCCTTGGAGACTTGTTAAATAAGTGGGTTTACACTCTATGTAAGGTTCACTTCATCTATTTTCATTTGTGAATTCTTTGAGATAACGTTAAGAGACTTTGAGAGAAAAGAAAAGTCACCTTGTGGAGAGGAAGAGTTGCCTTAAAGAAGAAGAAGAAGAAGAAGAAGAAGAAGAGTCATATTAGGCAATCAAAGGGGACAACCACCACAAACCACCATCTCTACATCTTGCACCATCTTTGAAAAGTCACCGGAAAAAGGAAAGAGGAGGTTTTAACATTATATTCTCCAAAGGTTCAAACCTAAACTAAGAGGCAAGTGATTCTTGCTCTATTTCAGTGTTTATAATATCCATGTTCGAATATGATTTTCTTTGGGATAATGAACTTATGAATTTGGATATGCAAGTGATTGATAAATCTTGTTTAATGGATATGCAAATTCATGTAGTTTATTATTCACATGTAGAGGTTCTGAACATGATGAACTTATTAGGATGAACATGTAGAAAAAAATATATGTTTATGGAGAAAATGAAAAATGATGATAGGTATTGCATGTAGATGAATCCTACTCATGATTGAATTTGAAATTTGATGATTTAGAGAAGGAATCATAATTCTAAATTCTGGGTTTTTAAGGTGTATAAACATGGAGAATTTAGATAAATGAAATTTTGAGGGTTAATTGGGTTTGATGTTAATTCTCATATAAACTTGGTGATTTAGATGTTTTTCCTTGTATTATAATTACCCATAATCATGTGAAATGATGTTGAGATATTTGGGATTCGTTAGAATATATTTCATGTGAGTTTGGGTGAAAGAAACTCGATAAAACACATAAAAAGATTGTTGAAAAAGGACGAACATTGCATGATAATTTTAGGACTGTTTTAAGAGGAAATTGACAGTGTGTGCGCGAGTTTTTGTATAAATCACGTTCTGCACAACTTTCTAGTTTAAGTTTTTTCAAAATCGGAGCAGAAAAGCCTCAAATTGTAATTTTATATTTCTGGGCAAAATGTACCTTTATCGAGAAAAAAAAGGTTTGGAAAATGGTAATTTGGCCCATGGTGAGATTTTATCAATTTTGGTACATTAACAAGGAGTGAGGGACTTGGGTTGATGTTGAAAAATTATTTAGATTTGAGGATTAAATTTTGTGTGAGATATCTACATAATTATATTACGATTTAGAGGAGAATAATCGTTATATCAAGTACGGGTAATATTTATGATATATTTGCGGGTACTTGGGTCAGATAAAATATTATGTGAGTGATAACTACATAATAAAATCTACGATGATAATCGTGATTAACAAGTACGGGTGGTATTCAAGAAATACGACAGGTACTTGGGATAGAATGAATTCCTAATATGATATAGGTCGTGTGAGTACCTAACACTAAATAGGTAGATAATAATGCATATTTGATTGATTGATGATTATGTGTATGACATGCCTAGCTTACTTGCTATCGGGGGAGGTCTGCATGTGAGGGCAGTCACATCCTGATGAGCCTATATGGGGGGATCTTTGACTTGTCGCTCGAGAACATAGGACTTAGGTCGATTACCATTAGTGAGAACAATGGTATAAAACGGTCATGTGGGTGCGTAGGTATATGCGTAGCCCAAAGGCTTAAGACTATGTTCGCCTCCATTATTTGTGATTTAATATTTATGGTTCGAGGGATCTTTACCGGACCTATAGTCCCATATATAGTGAGGAGATGGATTGGGACATGATAGTAGAGTAATGCAGTACCGCAGCTGTGTCTCGGGGTGCAGTATTGTATATATATAATAGAGTGACTGCATATATATGTACATATGATGATATCTATTGTGTGACTAAAGTAGAATTGAAAGATAATGATATCTAGAATTAATTAAGTATGAGAATACTTAATTGAATTGAATCAATAAGGGGCTTATCCATGTTGAATCTAAATGTATACATATAATATTATTACATGTATTACGAGAGTAATACGTGAGAACGAATTGGGATATGATTAGTGGATACACTAGGATGAACTAGTTAGCATGAGACTGTAACTAGTATGGTTTAGAGGTACGATTGGCGTGCACTCTAGATGAAAGGTGAGAATTTCAAGAGAGAGTTCGATAAGCTAACATGTATATAATAACTGCTAATCTAGCATTTACTCACTTGTTGTTTTTAAAACTATTTTCAATTCGGGCTCTGATCCGTTTACTTGCACATTCTCCTCTCTCTCTCTCTCTCTCTCTCTCTCTCGATATATATATATATATATATATATATATATAAAATAAAGTAGAAAACTTATGTATGTCATAAGATTAAATGATGATGTCATATATATGAGTCTTTCATGTATCACCTATTTTCCCTTGAAACATTTGAAATCCATCTCTTTTTTCAGACTCAAATTTAATTTTCACTTTTGCTCAAAATTCAAAAACAAGGTTAAAATAGTATTTGACCCATCGGAATGTGTCAAAAGTTAGGAAAAGACCTACTTTCCTCTCATTTAATCCCGTCCCTCAAACCAAAAACCCTCCTTCAACTGTCGACGCCCTTCTTTCTTCACCCCGCTATCGGCCTACTCTTCGCAGCTCCCCAGCTGAACTTCGTCTGAGGTTATAGCTGGAAGACTCGATCGATTTTTCTCTTGGTTTTATCTATTTCCAGATTTGGTGAGACAATACCCTCTTTCTATTCAACTGTGAAATAAAATGGTCCAAAGATATTGCAAGGAAAACTAAAGTTTCGTGTTGGCCATTTTATTTGATTGTTCAGAGATAGTTATCTTTGGTGGATATTGCAAGGAAAAATTAAGTTTGCAACAGCTCTCTAAATCTCTCCGAGGCATGGTTTTTCGATATGCACATGTTTCTTTTTAATGGTTCAGTCAGTTTTTCGATCTCTTTGCCAATTTGTATTATTTATATTATTTATTGATGATATCTTTGTTTTGGTTTATGTACCAGATCTTTGGTTCTGAGTTGAAATTTGTGGAGAATAAGCAGACCCAGTTTCTGTACCAGATCTTGCAGTTCAACCCTTCACTGTAAATGTGTACAAAAAACCCTTAATAATATATTTTTTACTCTCGAATCATATTGTATTCATAATTCAGCAATTGTACATCATTTTGTAAGGAGTTTGGAAAAATTTTGGTCAAATTTGTGCATTTTATTGAATGTGAGGTACAAATATATTGAGGTATGGCATTCATGTGGTTCCGCTATCCACTTCCTTTTGAAGCCAAAAGCAAGGAATGTATTTTATTTTCTCAGTTCACAAACATGTATTTTCCCCATAGCCTTTTTGTTTTATGACATTCTTATTTTGATTTCTTTTTTGTTTTCTGATTTAGATTATATATTATTTTTCTTTGTTTACAAATATATTTGATTTCAATGTTTACGTTAGTTGAAATTATTTGCAGCAGTTTTGATGTTGGACGGTGCCGCTATAGGTGAGTTCGTTTCTTAGCTTGAAATCACAGGAAATGGGTCTCTGTTTCGAAGCTTGAAAACACACAAAATGGGTACTTCTATGGAAAATTAAAATCAACATTTTACTTTTTGAGATTCCACTAGAAGTTCTCTGCCTACAAGTTCATATTCTCTTTCACATTTATAGTGTTACTTTACATTTTTTTCGCTCTTAATGATCTAGATTTGTTTGGTACTCATCTATTTGTATAAGTTTTTAAAGGTATATGTGCAAGAATTTGCAGTCATTGCCCCAAAATACTATTTTTCCTCTTCTATTATTATTAAAAGCAAAAAAGCACGAGCTCATATTGAAACTTCTCTTAGCTTCACTGTAGCCCATGATATGATTTGATAAGAATTCGTTTAATATTCTCCGCTGTCTTGACATCACAACTGACTTATATTGAAAATAATAAAATTCTGTGTGATTAGTGACTTCCAGACTATCATAGGCTTTGTAACAGGTATATCTCTATTTTTCTTCTTATGATGATAATCGGTAGAACAATGGATGCATTTTTTTTATAAATAGTAACTGTTGGGCATTATTTTGGTAAGTTTAGTAAACTTTAGTAACTTTTGGGGAATACTACTGATGGGCATTATTTTGGTAACTATAGTAACTGTTGGTGAATACTACTTCAGTAACTTTGCTGTTTGAGTCTTCTTATTTTGTGAAGTTGGAAAATAAAATTGTATGTGCAAGCAGTTATGTAAAAGTCTCCTCTTGGTAGAACTTATAATAACTGCTGGAGAGAATGCAAACAGTACTAATGTTTTTTTAAATGAAGATGAATCAATGTATGACCTAAATTATACTTGCATGCAGTATTTTCTGACTAGATATCTCATTAAACAAGTATCAGTCTCATTGGGTACATAAAATCCTAAGCCACTGCACCCATGCATCGATTACTAATTTTTGATATTTTTTGAGCTGCTAAAGAAGTTGGGAAATGATTATTTTTGACAGATTGGACAACGAAACTCATGTTTACACAGAGGGGAAATGGTTATTACTGAATGTTTTTTGACATATGTTGTGTGTATGCATATTTAACTAGGAGAATTTTATGGAATAAGTTAGGAATCCATCAATTTTCCAATCATAATCGCTTGTTATACTGTAACATCTGTGATGGAAAGTTTCTAACTTTTATGCTATGGGAACAGGTTTTGGATTTTGGAATTTCTGTTGGTTTTGTTGTTGGTAATTTTTAATGTTTTTCTCAGTTTCATTCAATTATGGGTTTTGACACGAGGGAAAAATTTGGGCAGGTATCACGGAATGGTTTGCTGTAGCCTGTTTCCTGTTGATTAAGACCAATCTAAGGAGTACATGATGCGTTAGAGAAGCTGCAACTTAATGATGCGGCATTGAAGTTTGAGCCAGAGATGTCAAGTGCCATTGAAGATTATATTGGTCCACTAATGGAGCTTGCTCAACATCGAAGAGGATTTCTTTGATCAGCTGAAGTCAAGAAGTCAATGTTATGCCAACATGGAGTATTATTTTCTCGGGTACAAGGAAAGTGGATTGATCAAGCTTGACATTCTAATTAATGATGATCAGGTGGAACCTTTTGTAAATATTATGCATAAAGACAAGGCATACGCTGCGGGAGGGATTTAATACAAAAGCTAAAACAACTTATACATGACAAATGTTTAAAGTACCAATCCAAGCATGCATAGGTTCTAAATTGATTGCTAGCGAAGCTTTGTCAGCTATAAGAAAGGATGTTAGCCAAATGCTATGGTGGATACATCACAAGGAAAAAGAGATTACTTATCTATTTTTTTGAAGTATCTTGGAATATTTCAACTACTCTGTTTTTTGTTGCTCATTATGCAATTTAATGTTTCTTCTCACCTTCTCTCAGCTCCTCTCCATCCACGCGAAGTAACCAGTATGTAATTTTTACTATCTTATGCAGGAAGTACATCTCTTTAAAATTTTCCCTACCACTGGGATGGGGCAGTATGCAATCACAGCAGTATGCAATATAGTTATTGGAGGGCTTATGTGAATTATCATTTAAGAGCTCCGACACTAAACCATCTTGTAGACATGGCTCGATCTCCTCGCATTCTCAGTCGTCACAAAATGTTTACTGTCATTTAAGAGCTGCCTCCTTAGGTTTGAAATTGCACCGTCACAGTTATTGTAGAAGTTGGGCAGGTTTGACGGGTTGGAATATCATACTTTAGAGAACTCTTGGTCACGTGTATCATGTGCAGGTACATCCATTATCTCTCCGGTACCATAGCTGCACAATACACTTATATTTAACCATCACATTACTTTTACTTCTTTATTTTTTAAAATGTATATAAGACTTGAGGCTGTGTTATATTTTCATAGAGATACGTTTAGCTGGGCACATAATTAGTGTTTATTTTGGGCTTTTTATGTGGTGTTGGGTTGTGATTTCAATATTTTATGAGTGTTAATGTTTGTGCTTTTGGTTGGGTCAAGATAGTGTTGCTTTGTTGCTTGGGGCGTGCTGTATGAACAGGTACACTTAGGGTAAATTATGATTTTTGGGTTGATTTATTAAGATAATCCTCGGATATTAGGCGAAATCAATATATCTATTGGTGTAAATTTCATCAATTATTTTGCACCTTTTAATACTCTTCGGTTACAAATGATTATTTTTTCTCTTGAAAGGTATTGTGGGAAGAATGCAAGTTTCAACCACTTTAAGGTGAAAAAGGGAAGATGAGCAAAATTTTAGTAATTACGGAATGACACACCAAGGGTTATATCATCGTTCCAATTGGCACGAGATACTGTGGTTTTGTTATCCTTACTTTTGGATAGTATAAAAGGTTGGATGTGCTTGATTGTAGAGAGTTATGGTGTTTGTTAGACGTTTGTGAAACAAGATTCTTTGTACCATTTTCATAACTGAGTAAAAGTTAATGCATTGCTTTATGTAAGTTCGTTTTGTTGTGAGTAAATTGAAATGGTGCAAATGTACACTTTTGAACCGAACGTTATATAAAAATTTTAATTTTCTTCTTATATCAGGTCAACTTTTATTTAAATTTTTAGGTTTTGCATTTTATGGATATGGAATATTATTGAATAGGCGACATAGTTTATACAAGGTTCATGAGTGATTATTTATTTAGTTGTTGAAGTGTTTTTTATACCTTAAACAGATGGACAGTCCTATAAATAAAGTTAACTTTGTCCATTTTTTTTTTAAAATGGACTTATTCGTATTGAAATTACGTCGAGTCGACCATTATTTTGTTGTGGTTTTGTTAGCTTTCCCAAATATCATCGTGCCTTCAGGCACGGGCATATATATATATATATATATATATATTATGGGTGGCAATACGGGTTAGTTGTGTCATTTTCGGGTCGCGTTGCTTTTGACTTGAGAATAAGTTTTTGGTACTCTTAAATCTATATAAGCTAATCGTGTCATATTCGGGTCATTACCAAAAACGGGTTATCGTGTCAAAAATTGTCAGCCCTAATATATATATATATAGAGAGAGAGAGGCCCTCTCCTGTAAGGACTCCTTATAGTGCAGAACTTGGTACATACCATTTTTTTTAAATAGTAAAAAAATGAATTTTTTGATGAAACTTCATGGATATGATCTCCACGGTGGGAAGATCATCTCGAATTTTTTTCATAAAAAAATTCAATAAAAACCCGTTGAGATGAGGTGATATGTAAAAAAATGATATAAATATGCATTTTCGATCGTTAAAATGTTGGCTATCATCTCACCCACTTTTTGATTGAATTTTTTTATAAAACTTCATAAATATGATCTCGATAGTGAGAAGATCATATCCATGAAGTTTCATAAAAGAATTCAATCATTAAAGCGGCTGGCGCCGACCCAACATTTCAACGGTTGAAAATGCATATTTATACCATTTTTTTACATATCACCTCATCTCAACAGTTTTTTTACTGAATTTTTTGACGAAAAAAATAAAAGATGATCTTCTCACTGTGGAGATCATATCCATGAAGTTTCATAAAAAAATTCTTTTTTTTATTATTTTAAAAAAATGGTATGTACCGGAGTCTGCACCATAAAGAGTCCTTACAAGAGACTTTCTGTATGTATGTATGTATATATATATATATATACATATATATATATATATATATATCAGGTGCCCAGTCGCAGGGATGCCAGTCATAGAGGATTGGGTCTATTAACGATGCTATGGATGATTTGGAGTTGTGGACCTTGTTTAGACGCTTTCATATTCTTGATACATACTCTGTAGTAGTTAATCTTTCATTTAAGGCATGTCGCCTAAGAGGATTCTAGTTATTTCCTTTCTATCTGAGTCGGATTATATTCTTATGTCAGTTTGATACATTTGGTATTGTTGGGATTATTGTATTAAGATATTTTACTGGAAAGTTTATTCCAGTTGCAATTAAATTCCATTGTGATGTCTATTCAGTTATTAATTCATTGTGTGAATGGTTTGTATTAAATGTTTTATGTTATTTAAAATGGAATTTTTATGAAATTAAATTGGAAAAGTTTTAACAACCTGCTTACTTGTATATTAGGTGATTAAATATTAAGGAAAAAAATGTTTTTCGATGGTGATTCTAAGAATGAACCAACTGTATAATCCATTTTAATTGGGTATAGGACTGATCACCCGGTATTTAATTAAGTGGGTTATTACAGGTGGTATCAGAGCATCAGGTTCTAGAGTCTTTTAGGATCTTAACGGTTTATTATGCTTTCTGCTTAGTGTCCTTTGATATAGAGCCTTATCATTAGGAGTGTTGCATTCTTATTTACTCATATGCGTTCTTCAGTTATTTTGTGATATTGAATACTGATGGTATATTCTCTAGCCAATGGAAGAAAGATTTCCAGAGGCACTTGAGGATGTTCGAATGTATGGAGGTTCAACGATAGATGCTGGCTACGTTTAAGCTAGTAGGGGCAGCTTTAAAGTGGTGGGAGGCTATTACCACTGCTGAAGAGAGAGATACGATGACTATCCAGGACTTCTGGGTGCGGTTCAATCGCAAGTAATTTCTCTCTGTCGTTCAAACTAAGATGAGGTAGAACTAATTGACTTGACCCATGAGGGGAGGACAATGGAAGATTATGAGGATGAGTTTACTAGGCTGACTAATTTAGTGCCAGGAGAGGTACCTACTAAAAAAAAGAATTCAGATGTTCATTGATGGCTTGAACTGGAAGATTCGCTAGCACTTATTGGGCAATCTTTCACTACATACTTACGCAGATGTTCTAAACTTTACGATGCTTCACTGCCAGGATAACTGCCTACATGTTAAGGGTGGTAAGCGGGGTTTTAAGTCTGGTCAACAGGTCAAGACTGGTGGAGGCAGTTTCAGTGGGACACAATCAAGTCAGAGTCAGCAGCGTGAGGGTGAGCAGGATTTCCAGCCTGGGGACTATGCTAAGAGATTACGACCCGAAGGATTTTGATATGGGAATGGAGGTAATAGACAGGGTCAACAGAGCCAAGGGAGAGGTGGTAACGGCCAGCAGGGTCGTGGTTCGTAGGGACGGAATGGGGAAAGTTTACTAGCAAGTGTTTCGTGTGTGGAAAGACTGGCCAAAAATGACAGGATTGTCCTGATAAGGGCAAATTACCTCAGCACCAGGGTATTTAGAGGCCAGTGCTTCCACCATCCACTCTCCCAGCACCAGCTCAGGTGCCAGCATTACCTTTCATTCCAACAGCTCCAGCACAGCACGGTCAGTATGGGCGTGTATACAACGTCCATCAGGAAGCGTTTTAGCAGCCATCGTCCGCGATTGAGGGTATGTTTTCTATCTATGTGGCTACGGGGCGCATTCTATTTGACACGAGGGGATCACATTCATTTATAGCCACTAGATTTGCACTGGATGCAGGGTTATTAGATATAGCGGATAGCACTATTACATATGTAGACTCACCATTGGGTAGTGGTACACATATATATTTTATATGTCGTAGAGTGAGTATAGAGATTGGGAGTCTAATTTTACCGGTTGATTTACTTGTTCTGGACATGTCCAAGTATGATGTGATTATCGGTATAGATTGGCTCGTTGTATATAGGGCCATGATTGATTGTTATAGCCGGTGTATTGTTTTTGCTATCCCAGGACATGAGATGTTCCAAGTGGCGATGCCTCGTTCTGAGGGAGGATCTTATACACATTTATACTATATAGAGGAGGAGACCTTTACGGGAGTTATGTTATCCCTTGATTTGTTACTGGTAGTTTGTGAGTTTGTGGATGTATTCCAGGAGATACCGGGGCTGTCTCCCAGCAGGGAGATTGAGTTTTTAATAGATTTAGCATCGGGCACTCGGCCTATTACTCGTGCACCATACTGTATATCTCCAGCAGAGATGAGGGAGCTCAGGGATCAAATAGAGAAGTTATTGGGTCAGGGGTTTATCTGCAGGAGTACGTCGCCTTGGGGAGCCCCTGTGTTATTTGTAAAGAAGCGAGATAGTTCTTTACGGCTGTGCATGGATTATCGGGAGCTTAACAAAGTCACGATACAGAATAAGTATATGTTTCCTAGAATCAATGACTTATTTGATCAGTTGAGAGGAGCAACCTATTTCTCAAAGATAAACTTGAGATCTGGGTATCATCAACAGCGTATCAAGGAGAAGTATGTTTCTAAGATCGTTTTTTGACCAGATTTGGATCGTATGAGTTTCGAGTTATGCCTTTTGGGATAAGTAATGCGTCGGCGGTATTTATGGACTTGATGAACAGGGTATTTAGAGAGTTCTTAGATCATCTTGTCATTGTCTTTATAGATAACATTCTGGTTTATTCTCGGACTGAGGAGGAGTATGCTGAGTATTTACGACGGGTCTTACAGACATTGCGTGAGCATCAGTTGTATGCGAAATATGAGAAGTGTGGATTTTGGCTTAGGGAAGTTCAATTTCTAGGGCATATTGTGTCTAAGATGGGGAAATTTGTGGATCCTAGAAAGGTATTAGCGGTGAGGGAGTGGGGACAACTCACGACACCGATAGAGGTGCGAAGTTTCTTGGGATTGGCTGGGTATTATCGACATTTTATCTGGGGTTTCTCAAATATATTGGGTTTGTTGACTAATCTAACCCGTAAGGGCATACCGTTTACATAGGATAATGCGTGCCAGTTGGCATTCGATGAGCTAAAATATAAGTTGACTTCATCACCGGTACTAGCACTACCCAAACCAGGAGTGGAGTACTTAGTTTATACTGACACGTCATTATAGGGTCTTGGTGGAGTATTATAGTAGGAAGAGAAGGCTATAACTTATGCCTCTAGAATTCTTAAGCCTCATGAGAAGAATTACCCCACCCACGACTTGCAGATAGCAGCAGTCATGTTCGCTCTTCGAATATGGAGACATTATTTGTTGGGGGAGAAGTTTCATCTATTAACGGATCATAAGTCACTGTAGTTTTTATTCACTCAGCGGGAGTTGAACATACGTCAGCTCAAGTGGATTGAGTTCGTGAAGGATTATCAGTTTGAGATACATTACCACCCAGGGAAGGCTAACGTGGTAGCAGATGCGTTGAGCCGAAGGACATTAGATGAGTTGGTTGTGGCGTGGAAGGCGAAATAGAAGGAACTGGGACATGAGGATGCAGTTGCCCGATCTTTTATGTTAGTTATAACTGTTACACCTCAGATTGTTATGATGGTGGTTAAGGCACATGCAGAGGATCCATTTTGTCAGGAGAAAATTCGATAACTTTTAGACAGGGAGCAGAGTCTTACTCATTGAGTTTTGATGGGGGCATGTGCTTCAACGGTAGGATGATTGTTCCATAGGGTGTGGATTTGCAACATGCAGTGATGACGAAGTCGCACGAATCCAGATTTGCGGTACCTCCCAATGGGGATAAGATATACCAAGATATGCGACGGTAGTATTGGTGGAGCGGGATGAAAGGGACATTGTTGAGTTTGTCTCTAAGTGTGCCACTTGTCAATTAGTGAAAGTGGATCATTAGAAGCCAGCTGGGTTTCTACAGCCATTAGAGATCCCATTGTGGAAATGGAAGGGCATTTTCATAGACTTCATCACAGGGTTACCTACTTCTCAGATGGGTCACAATTCCATATGGGTGATTGTGGATCAGTTGACTAAGGTAGCTCACTTTTTTTCAGTTTGGACTGATTACTCTACATGATAATATGTCCAGATTTTTATAGTCGAGATAGTGAGGTTACATGGGGTACCGCTTAATATTGTGTCCGATCGGGATAAGATTTTTGTATCCCAATTTTGGAAGAGTTTTCATGAGGCCATGAGTACTGAGGTTAGATTAAGTACGGCCTATCACCCACAGACAGATGGGCAGGCGAAACGTACTAACCAAATGTTGGAGGATATGTTACGCACGTGTATCTTGGATTTTGGGGGAGGTTGGGAGCAGTATCTTCCACTTGTGGAGTTCGCATATAATAACTCCTATCAGTTCACCATCGATATGGCTCCATTTGAGGCACTGTATGGTAGGCCTTATCGTTCTCCTGCGTGTTGGTTAGAGGTGGGGGACAACAAGCTACTTAGGCCAGAGGTGATAAAAGATACGTCTGCTAGGATTGAGATGATTCATAGACGGATAGCTCAGGACAGACAGAAAAGCTATGTCGATGCGAAGCGGTTCTTTCAGAAGTTCAGTGTGGGGGACTAAGTATTATTGCGGGTATCTCCTATGAAGGGAATAATAAGATTTGGGAAGAAAGGGAAATTAGCGCCACGATACGTTGGACCATTTCCTATTATTGAGAGGGTTGGATCGGTTGCTTATAGATTGGGGTTGTTGGCGCACTTGCATAGGATTCATGATGTGTACCATATATCTTCGCTGAGGCGATATCTCCAAGAAGAGTTGGCTTACACTCATGTAGCATTGAAGGAGCTTGATTTGCAGCCTGATAGCTCATATGGGGAGAGACCGATATCGATCTTGGACCATAGCGAGAGGCGATTGAGATCGAAAGTAGTTCTGTTGGTGCATGTCCAGTGGGAGCACCATAACATTGAGGAGTCTACTTGGGAGCGCAAGAATGAGATGCGTGACATATACCCGGAGTTATTCGTACCAGGTATGCTTGATTTTTTGAATTTCTGGACAAAATTTCGTTATAAGGGGGGAAGTATGTAATACCCCGTAAGTTTATGACTTTTAAATTGAGAATAATTAAACGTTAATGGGCCAAATTATTGTGGATTAATTGAAATTAATTAATTAATAAATTAATCGGGATTAATCTGGATTGAATATTACCGCTAATAACAGTAATATATTATTGAATATTACGTAGTGATATATAAGTAATATGTGAATATGATAATTATGAATATTATCGTGAGATACAAATACGGCAATTATAGAACTTAAGTTGGGATGCTCTTATGAGTCGTATCGGGACTAAAGTTGGGTAATAAAATATAAATTAATTAAATATCATTCGGGTGATTATTTCGAGTGCGCCGTTGAGTTCGGAAGGTTCAAAATAGGCAGAAAAGTATACCCCCGGGTGTTCGATTTGGGTCTCGGGTCAATTAGAAGATGAAAGGACACCCCGAAGGAGCATTTTAGTCATTTGGCTTGGGAGACGAATAATATACACGTTTTTTGTCTTTTAGATAGCCTTGGAGACTTATTAAATACGTGGATTTGCACTCTACGTAAGGTACACTTCATCTATTTTCATTTGTGAGTTCTTTAAAAGAAAGTAAAGAGACTTTGAGGGAAAAGAAAAGTCACCTTGTGGAGAGGAAGAGTTGTCTTGAAGAAGAAAAGTCATATTGGGCAATCAAAGGGGACAACCACCACAAACCACCATATATACACTTTGTACCATCATCGAAAAGTCATCGTAAAGTCATCAGAAAAAGGACATAGGAGGTTCTAACATTATCTTCTCCAAAGGTTCAGACCTAAACTAAGAGGCAAGTGATTCTGGCTTTATTTCAGTGTTTATAATATCCATGTTAGAATAGGATTTTCTTTAGGATTATGAACTTATGAATTTGAGATTAAAATGATTGATAAATCTTGTTTAATGGATATGCAAATTCATGTAGTTGATTATTCACATGTAGAGGTTCTGAACATGATGAACTTGTTAGGATGAACATGTAGAAAAAAATATACGTTTATGGAGAAAATGAAAAATGATGATAGGTATTGCATGTAGATGAATCCTACTCATGATTGAATATGAAATTTGATGATTTAGAGAAGGAATCATAATTCTAAATTCTGGATTTTTATGGTGTATAAAATGGAGAATTTAGATAAATGAAATTTTGAGGGTTAATTGGGTTTGATGTTTTTCCTCGTATTATAATGACCCATAATCATGTAGAAATGATGTTGAGATATTTGGGATTCATTAAAATATATTTCATGCGGGTTTGGGTGAAAGAAAATGGATAAAACGCATAAACAATTGTTAAAAATGGACGAACATTGTATGGTAATTTTAGGACTGTTTTAAGAGGAAATTAGCAATGTACACGCGAGTTTTTGTATAAAATCACGTTCTGCACAACTTTGCAGTTTATGTTTTTTCAAAATCGGAGCAGAAAAGGCTCAAATTGTAATTTTATATATCTGGGCAGAATGAACCTTTATGGAGAAAAAAAGGTTTGGAAAATGGTAATTTGGGTCATGATGAGATTTTATTAATTTTGGTACATTAACAAGGAATGAGGGACTTGGGTTAATGTTGGAAAATTATTTGGATTTGAGGATTAAATTTTGTGTGAGATATCTACATAATTATATTACGATTTAGAGGAGAATAATCGTTATATCAAGTACGGGAAATATTTATGATATATTTACGGGTACTTGGGTCGGATAAAATATTATGTGAGTGATAACTACATAATAAAATATACGATGATAATCGTGATTAAAAAGTATGGGAAGACTTGGGATAGGATGAATTCCTAATATGATATAGGTCGTGTGAGTACCTAACACTAAATAGGTAGATGATAATGCCTATTTAATTTATTGATGATTATGTGTATGACATGCCTAGCTTACTTGCTATCGGGGGAGGTCTGCGTGTGAGGGGCAGTCACATCCTGATGAGCCTATATGGGGGGATCTTTGACTTGTCGCTCGAGAATATAGCACTTAGATCAATTACCATTAGTGATAACAATGGTATACAATTGTCATTCAGGTGCGTAGGTATGTGCGTAGCCCAAAAGCTTAGGACTATGTTCGCCTCCATTATTTGTGATTTAATATTTGTGGTTCGAGGGATCTTTACCAAACTTATAGTCCCCTATATAGTGACGAGATGTATTGGGACATGATAGCAGAGTAATGCAGTACCGTAGCTGTGGGGTGAAGTATTGTGTATATATATATAATAGAGTGAATGCATATATATATATATATATACATATGATGATATCTACTATGTGACTAAAGTAAAATTGAAAGATAATGATATCTGAAATTAATTAAGTACGAGAACACTTAATTGAGTTGAATTAATAAGGGGCTTATCCATGTTGAATCTAAATGGATACATATGATATTTTTACATGTATTGAGAGTAATACATTGGAACGAATTGGGATATGGCTAGTGGATACACTGGGATGAACTAGTTAGCATGAGACTGTAACTAGTATGTTTTAGAGGTACGATAGGCTTGCACTCTAGATGAGAGGTGAGAATTCAAGAGAGAGTCTGATAAGCTAACATGTATATAATACCTGCTGAATCTAGCATTTATTCACTTGCTTTTTTTAAATTATTTTCATTTCGGGCTCTGACCCGTTTACTTGCACATTCTCCTTTCTCTATTTTATCCTCTCTCTCTCTCTCTCTCTCTCTCTATATATATATATATATATATATATATATATATCAGTTACCCATCCACAGGGACACCAGCCATAGAGGATTGGGTCTATTGACGATGCTATGGATGCTATGGAGGTGTGGACCTTGTTTAAACGCTTTCATATTATTTATTCATACTCTATAGTAGTTGATCTTTCATTTAGGTCATGTCGCCCAAGAGGGTTCTAGTTATTTCCTATCTATCTGAGTCGGATTATATTCTTATGTCAGTTTTGTACATTTGATATTGTTGGGATTATTGTATTAAGATATTTTACTGGAAAGTTTATTCCAGTTGCAATCAAATTCCAATGCGATGTCTATTAAGTTATTATTCGTTGTGTGGATGGTTTGTATTAAATGTTTTATGTTATTTAAAATGGATTTTTTATGAAATCAAATTGGAAAAGTTTTAACAACCTGCTTACTTGGATATTAGGTGATTAAATATTAAGGAAAAAAAATATTTTTCGACAGTGATGCTAAGAATGAACCAACTGTATAATCTGTTTTAATTGGGTATAGGACTGATCACCCGGTATTTAATTAAGTGGGTTGTTACACTTCTTTCCTTGAGTCAGACGTTCCTCTTTCTGGATCCATGGGCAAAAGAAATTTTCCCAATATTTTTCGTGCTGCTACTACTGCTGGCACCCACAAGCCTGTGGATGGTGGGGCCAAAAATAAGGATAATGTTGGGAAGAACCCTTTATGAGATGATTCTCTTTTAAAAAGATTGAGGAGAGATCCTATTGCTAAGTAGGTTGAAGAAATTATTGATGCCAACCAAAACAGCTTGGTCTGTGTTACTTCATCTGTTGTTGGCTCCTTTGTAGCCATAGGTCCTGGCTTGGCCAGGAAATTAATTAAGTCTAGTACTCTTACAGACCATGGGGTATTGCTTCTTCTATGCCCCGATTTAAAATTTCTGAAAGGGCTGCTCAAAGTCTTGTTATGGTGAGAATTCTTCTTTTATTCTATCGTACTTTGTACTGTGTCTTTGCCTTCTCGTACTGATTTTTTCTTTCTTCTTTGTAGTTCCTGATTGATTTTAACCAGATGCTGAAGAAGGACAATGTTATTCATTCTTCTTAAACCGATGTTGAGGAGGCCTTTGTTGGTCTCACGAAGTCCTTGATTGATTCCCAGCAAGCATTAGAGAATGAAAGGAAAATTTGGGACAAAAAAATGAAAGCTGTTGAGGAAGCTCGGTAGAAGGCTAAAAATGATGCTGCTGAAGCTCAGAAACAAGTGGCTTAGCTAGCTAAGGGCCTAACTGCTGATAATGCCAAAAGGAAGAAGGCTGCAGAAACTTCCTCTAATAAATCATCGTTGCCTCTGCTCAGATTGAGTATACAAAGAAGATTTTTTTAAGGATGGCTGGTCGTTTGCTCTAAAGGAGGTTGGCACAATAGAAGACTCTGAACTCTTTCAAATGCATGAGCCTGGCTCTCCCCCTAACATGGATGATGAAGTTGAAGATGATGTTAGTTCTGGGGAGTCATCTCTGGTGGTGAAGTCTTTAGTTGATCAACCTAAGAATGTTGTTGAGTCAGTCCTCCCATCCACCGAGCAAGTCACTCAAGTCATCCCCTTTGGAAACCAAGCTGGAGTTGAAACTGACAGAGAGAAGGTGTAAATTTGCTCGATAGTTGGCCTCTGTATTTTTTGCCTTTCTTTCATTTCTTTTCTACTGTACTTGTAATTTCCTTTCATATTAATAAAAGGACTTTTTTCTTCATACTATTTGTTGTTCATTATTTCTTGATTGCTGTCATATATTCCTTTTCTTGTTATTGATTGGATATTTCTTTTTTTTAGTTCATGGCCAAGATGGAACATCTCTCTTCCAATGATTCAGATCTACTCAAGTGCTGCAATAGTTTGTTCAAGGCTAGTCATATGACTTTGTCTGAGGAAGATTTATCAAAATTTCTCGGGGCTGATACCACGGATCAAGCCAAAGATGCGTATACTTATCTCAAGTTTATTCTTGATCGGGATGTGGCCAATAACATGGCTTACTTTGAAATGATTGAAGAACTTTAAGAGGATCATAATAAATCTAAGGCTCTTCTTCATGTGGATTATGAGTTCAAGTACAAGGCCTTAAGTGGAGCTTGGGGCTTTGAGGAGAAAATAGAGAAGTACATTTCTTCCTTTAGGAAGAAGGAATTCTTTCTCAAATGTTAGGTTGATGAAGCTAGAGCCATTGCCAAGTTATTTGGGGAAGAAAATAACAAGTTAATGAGTGAAATGGACTCCTTGAAGGCTCATTCTACAACTTCTGCTGCTGATGAAGGGGTGTCATTCTTGGAAACTGAGAATGATAGGCTAATGGAGGAACTGGAAGCCTTGAAGAAATCCAAAACTTCTTTTACTTCCCTACCAAGATCTATATCTAACCAACCTATGACTGATGAGGCCAGAACTCAATAAACGCTTGCCAATCAGGCTCCACAGATAAAGGCCAAGAACTTAGCCATTGCTGAGATGTTTGATTCGGCACGAATATTATATTTTTCACCCCTTATACTTATGCATTTTAGCCCCTTGGGTACCTTAATTCCTATATTTATGCTCTATAACTAGACAACCTCCATTTTATATGTTAACATACTATATGAGGTATAATTGAGCTTTTATAGATATTTCGGTGCTTAGTGTGAAGTTCGATAGCTTTTCGAAAAACTTTTGTTGAATTTTACAACTTTGGGGGCATTTTAATAATTTTAGAATACGGGTTTTAATCCCTAACTCTGCATGAAAGTTTAATCCCTTTCATTTCTCTTCGCGTGGTCGTCGATGCTGCATGATTTCGTTGTATAATGAAGGAATAATGGCATTTTTAGGATGGTTTTGACTTCAAAATCACACTCAATGGCACGTTTAAGGGCATTTTAGTCATTTCATCATTTTTATTTTTGGCCTATTGTCTTCTTAGATGTTGTATCCCTCCTAGTCATCTTCGCGTAGCCTTTGACCGTGCCTCATTCTGAGTTATAACGAAGAAGTTACGTCATTTTTTGTAAAGTTGGACAAAACTGTAGCAACCAGACCTGTAGGGTGCGAATCGATTCAGACAAGTCCGAATAGATTCGATTTGGCAATAGAATCTACTTTTTTATTTCCTCTATTTTCGAATCGATTCGGTTTCTTCTGAATCAATTCGGTCCTGCAGATTTAGAAATTTTCTTTTTACACGTTTGCCACTAGACTTTGTATATATAAACAAATTCATCTCATTTTGATAAAATAATATTCATTTTAATTAGATTTTAGGGTTTGTTCTTGGGAGCTCTTTTTACCCTCCTCCCTTTTCATTAGGGCTTTGCCCATTTTGTAAGTTTCTTTGTATTATCATTGTTGATACCAAATTTAGTCTGCTGACATGGACCAATCGCATGAAGACACGTGTCAATTTACATGGTAAATACGAATACTGCAGACAAGCAACTCAAGATCTCCGAGCAACAAATGAGTTCCGAGAAACTCAAGTGTGAAAAGCAGCTCTTGATCGTCCCCAAACAACTCAAGCTCTCCGAGCAACTCAAGCGTGTCGAGCAGCTTAGGCGGTCCGAGCTACATAAGTGTACAACGTATCCAAATCAAGAGAATCCAAGATATAATTGCGCATTAAACGCTCATTAATATAGTACAGATGTACATGTCTACTGGGTAACAGCGCGTTGTCCTTTCATTTGTACAGCTTCAAGGCTATCAATACATTGTAACCTCCTCATTAGCAGGGGACTCGAAATTTCTTGGTAAATCCTTTATCGAGAATTCTGCAAACAGTTAGCAATAACAAATACAGTGGATGTAGGCCATTCTTACAAGGTTGAACCACTTTAAAAATCTTTTGTCTTATATTTATATATTAATTTTTATCTGTGATTAAATAATTAGATCAAATCTAGTTTTTTACATCAACAGATTGACGCCGTCTGTGGGAAAATAATTCATCACCAATGGCTGATAATCCTGAATCCAGTAATCGAAACGTTGGAAACCCCCCAAATCCATCTGCTCCCCCAAATGTTCAAGATCTGGCTGGTATAATGGCTAATCTAGCCCAAGGCTAGACATCCATGTAAGAAACTATGCGACAACTCATACAAACTGTCCAGGGTGGAGTATCTACTCATTCAGGACAATAAAGCGTTCAAAGAAACACCCGTTTACCTTCTTCGCGTACTAGGCGAACGTTATTCCCAGAGGAATCTCGATCCAGACGTACCGATTCATATCGCACTGAGAGATCTAATGATTTTTCTTATCAACCTGGTCGAACTTCATCAGTACGACCTACAGATACTCAACAAAACATCACTCTCTCTCCAGAAAGGACTAGTGCATTGGAGAGGTTAAGCAGGGTCTCTCCTTTTGATCATTTGGGCCCTAGGAGGAATAGAAGTCCTCCTAGGATTGTGTCGAGGAACTTTTAACGACCATCCGATCTAAGGGAAGGTTCTGCCCAATCACGACCACCTGCTCATAATGAAAGATCCCAGGAAGCAAATTCAACACAATCAGTTGCTCGAACCAACAGGCCCAAGGAAGGAAATGATGTATGGAAAGGCTCTATTCAAAGGTTGGAGGATAAACTAGGGGAAATGGCTAAGGCCAAGAATCCTCTACAATGAACTTTTGTCCAAGGGACACCTTTTATCCAGGCAATTGTGGATTTTCCCACACCATCAAAGTTCAAAGCACTTGTTGTGACTCCTAAATATGATGGAAAAACTGACCATGTCCTTCATATAGAAAAATATCAAGCTGCTACCGATATCTATGCTGTGCCAGATGAGATGAGATGAGATGTAGGACATTTTTGAGAACTCTTACCGGATCTGCTCAAATATGGTACAATAATCTTCCTCGGGGGAAGATTTCAACTTTCTTTCAACTGGCCGAGCTCTTTATTAAAAATTTATGTTTTGGAGCAAAACCAGTTAAATGAGTAGCACACTTGTTAAGTGTTAGAAAAAAGGCATATGAGAGCACCAGGGATTATATAACTCGTTTCAATAACGAGAAGCTCGAAGTTATTGATTACGAGGAAAAGATAGCAATTACTGCTCTGATGTGCGGACTGTTGCCAGATAAATTGTATTACACTCTAGCCAAAGATCCGCCTAGAACCATGGCAGAACTAATAGCAAAGGCAGCGAAGATTATGAACGTCGAGGAGGCTATGGATGCAAAGAAGAATATGGATACCAAAGAGACCAAGGTGGAGGTTGATAAGGCTGAAAAGAAAGAGCATAAGAACAATGGTGGTAACAAGCAGTCAAAAGCAAAGCCAGCATAGGAACTGTTGAAGAAATTATACTCCTTTGAAAGTAGACATAAACCACGTTCTGGAAGAAATCAAGAACATCGAGGAGCTAAACTGGCCAGAGAAAATAAAGACAGATCCTGATAAGAGGAATAAGACCAAATATTGCGAGTTCCATAAAGACCATGGTTGAAATTGAAGCACTCATCAGACGAGGAAAGTTGCCAAGTATGTTGATCGTCAAAATGATGGAAGGAGAAACGACCGAGCAAGACAGAGGTCTAGATCTCCTCATCGAGCAAAAGAAGATAAGAAGAGAAGTCACGAAGAGGATCCGGATGATGACCAAGACGACCCCGATCTCCCCAAAAGACCAAAACATCCAGAACGTGAGGTGTTTTCTATCCATTTTGGATCATTTGAATATAATGTCATTACAGGTGGAGATGCAGGAGGCGGATATATGACTGCTGAGAGAAAATCCTACCTCAATGAGGCTCAGGCTTGCTCGTATATTCATCGGATAAATCTGGCTGAAGATGATCGCCCGAGGAAGGTAAATAAGGATAAGTTGGTCATTGGTTTCTCTAAGAACGACTTGGCAGGTGTACTATATCCTCATGATAATCCATTGGTGATCAAGATGAGAATGGGGGAAGTGGTGATTTCACGAGTACTGGTGGATAATGGTAGCTCGGTAGATATCATATTCTATCCTTGCTTTGACATTTTAAATCTAAAGCTAGCCCAGTTGGAGCCATATCATAGGCCCCTCCTTGGTTTTACTGGCAAGAAGGTTTTTCCACTTGGGACGATCAAGTTGGATATGCTTATCGGCACATGGCTTGCTTGTCGAACAGAAAAAGTACGCTTTTTTGTAATGGATAAAAACATCCAATCAGCTTACAACATCATCATGGGAAGAGTAGGTCTGAAGAAATTTAAAGCATTACCATCTACTGTGCATCAATGTCTAAAATTCCCAACCAATTTTGGGGTGGGAGTTGTGAAAGGTGACCAGAAAGTAGCTCGGGAATGCTACTATTCATCAGCCGAGCAGGAAGAGCATAAAGAATTTAGAAAGAAGACTACTACCTACCAAATAGAAGATACGAAGATTGAAACATTAGACCCTAGAGATGAGTCCCAACTCGTGAAAGGGCAGGTTATGGAGGCTATTGAGAATGTCATTCTGGACGACGAGTATCCAGAACGAACAACTCAAATTGGTGCATCCTTGGATGAATCAATAAAATAAGAATTGATAGCATTCCTAAGGCGAAGAAAGCAGACTTTTGCGTGGAGTCATGAAGACATGCCAGGAATAGATCCTAATTTTTTGTGTTACGAGCTCAATGTGAACAAGGAAATCAAGCCAGTAAAGCAGCGAAGAAGAGTGTTCATCCCTGAGAAAAATCAAGCTATATAGGAGGAAGTAAAAAAGCTGCAAAAGGCCTCTTTCATTGAGGATGTTAAATATCCTGACTGGCTAGCAAATGTGGTAATGGTAAAGAAGAAAAATAACAAGTGGAGGATGTGTGTAGACTTTACCGACCTTAACATGGCATGCCCAAAGGATCATTTTCCTTTGCCCCGAATTGATCAACTGGTGGATGCTACCTCGGGGCACGAACTATTAAGTTTCTCGGATGCTTATTCTGGTTATAACCAGATTAAAATGAAGCCTGAAGATAGGGAGAGTACCTCATTTATTACCCCAAGGGGAACTTATTGTTATAATGTTATGACTTTTGGACTTAAAAATGCAGGTGCTACCTATCAGCAGTTGATGAACAAGGTGTTTGCAGAGCAAATCGGTCATAACATGGAGGTTTATGTTGATGATATGTTAACGAAGAGCAAGAAAGCTACTAATCATCTAGTTGACTTAGGCCAGACCTTTGATCAACTAGAGGAATATCAAATGAAGCTGAACCCCACCAAGTGCATATTCGGAGTACGAGAAGGCATGTTTCTCGGATATATCATAAATTAACGAGGAATTGAGGCGAACCATGAAAAGATCAAAGCTCTATTGGAGCTACGATCCCCAACGACGAAGAAGGAAGTACAAAGCCTCACAGGGCGAGTTACAGCACTTAACAGATTTGTGTCACGAGCAACTGATCGATGCCTCCCATTCTTCAAAACACTCCGAAAGACTTTTAAGTGGAACGACAAATATGAGAAGGCTTTTCAAGAATTGAAGAAATACCGGGGAGCACCTCCATTATTATCCAGGCCAGTGATGGGAGAAAGACTATACTTGTATCTGGCAGTCTCAGAAAACGGAGTAAGCTTGGCGCTGATACGAGTGGAGGATGGAGTGCAAAAACCAATCTATTACACTAGCAAGGCCTTCCGAGGAGAAGAGATCAGATATCTAAGGCTGGAAAAGTTAGCACTGGCATTGATCGAAGCAAGTAGAAGAATGAGGCCATACTTCCAAGCTCATACTATAGTTGTGTATACAGACATGCCATTAAGGCAAGCTCTGCACAAACCAGAGAAATTAGGAAGATTGATGTATTGGGCTGTAGAATTGGGTGAATACGATATAATTTATGAGCCTAGGTCTTCACTTAAAGGGAAAGCAGTGGCAGATTTTATCGCAGAATTCACCTATCCAGATACCTCAGAAGAGCAGAAGTTGAATACCGACCAGCCTGTGGATGTTATGGGATCATCAAACTTAAACTCCGACCAACCTCAGTCGGTAGACGAGCAAGAGAAGATGGTAGACAAGCAGCAAGAAGTGCTGGAGGAGGATATAATGAAGCATCAAATATTCAACCGAGGAACTCTGTCTGACCAAAAGTTTGATAATGAGGTACCTGTGTGGAATTTGTATGTAGATGGTTCTTCGTGCACTACAGGCAGTGGAGCAAGGATTATTTTAAACAGCCCATATGAGATCGATGTGGAATATGATCTGCGCTTTCAATTTAAAGCTTCTAATAATGAAGCTGAATATGAAGCAATGATTGTTGGTCTTAGTTTGGCAAAAACCATGAAGGCTGAGCAGGTTATCGTATTCAGTGACTCACAATTGATCGTAAATCAAATGCTGGGGGTATATGCAGCCAAAGGAGAATTAATGATCAAGTATCATGCAAAAGTAATGGAGATTATATCAAGCCTGATCGCAGTACAGTGAATTAGAATACTAAGATTGGAGAATGCAAGAGCAGATGCCTTAGCTCGATTAGCTTCAACAACACGTACTGAGCTAAGAAGAACAATCCCAATAGAAGTCTTGGCTAGTCGGAGCATAGACGAAGATCTGATGATGAATTTTATTATCCTTGATTTAGGACACATCTTGGATGGATCCCATCAGGGCATATATTAAAGAAGGGGCTTTGCCAACTGATAAACTCACAGCCAAGAAACTGAAGTTTAAAGTTGCTCGTTATGTATTGACTAATGGTATTTTATATAGACGAGGAATTATAGCAGGTTTGCAAAGATGTGTGCATCCCTCCGAGGTAAAAGATTTGATTGAAGGGGTCCATGAAGGGTCCTGTGGAGCCCATGTAGCAGGTCGAATGCTTTTGTAAAGAATAATGACGCAGGGATATTATTGGCCAACGATGAGGGATGATTGTATAGCCTATGCCAAAAAATATGACAAATGTCAACGCTTCTCTTCTATCCGAAGAACTCCCCAAGCATTGTTAACACCCATTACTTCCCCTTGGCCATTTTCCATGTGGGGAATAGACTTGGTCGGGTCACTTCCAACGACCAGGGGAAGATTTAAATAACTTTTGGTCGCAGTGGATTACTTTACTAAGTGAGTGGAAGCTGAGCCTCTTATTGATATGACATATGACAAGGTGAATCAATTTATTTGGAAGAATATCATTTGTAGATATGGTCTTCCCCATGCATTCATTACTGATCATGGAACCCAATTTGACAACAAGGAGTTTGCTACGTATTGTCATCAGTCAAACATATTGAAAACCCACTCTGCACCAGGCCATCCCCAGAGCAATAGATAAACTGAGGTGACAAACAGAACGCTGCTGAATGGTTTGAAAAAATAACTGAATGATGCAAAGGCAAATTGGATTAGGGAGCTACATTCTGTGCTGTGGGCTTATCGTATAACACCACGAGCAGCAACAAGAGAATCTCCATACATGCTAACATTTGGAAGTGAAGCCGTCATACCAGCTAAATTGGGTTTTCCCACACACAGAATACTGAATATTAATTCTCCTATCAGTGACTTGATGAGAAGATTAGACTTGGATATGCTCGAGGAAGTTAGAGAACAAGTAGCAATCAGGAATGATGCATACCAACAATGAACAGCTATATTCTACAACAAGAGAGTAAAGAAGTGTGATTTGAAAGAAGGGGACCATGTGCTAAAGAAAGTAATTCAAAAGCACAACAAACTGGAAGTTAATTGGCATGGACCCTACAGAATAACAGAAGTTGTTCGACCGGGGACATATAGGATTGAAACCTTAAAAGGAGATGAGTTTAAGAATGCATGGAACGCAGAGCATCTGCGCAAATATTATCAGTAGTTAAAATCCCTATGTAATGCAGTTTTCTTCAATATGAATAAAGTTTTGGATGTTTTACCTAATTCTCTCCTTTTGTTGAAATTTTTCGTAGTACTAGTGCTACACACTACGCATCAAGTTCAGAATAATCACGCACTAAGTCCAGATAAAAAATCCACCAACTCCGGTTGGTCGGGAATAAAAATCCACCAACTTCGATTGGTCGGGAATTAAAATCCATCAACTCCGATTGGTCAGGAATAAAAATCCACCAACTCCAGTTGGTCGGGATTAAAAATCCACCAACTCCGATTGGTCGGGAATAAAAATCCACCAACTCCGGTTGGTTAGGAATTAAAATCCACCAAAATCCACCAACTCCGGTTGGTTGGGAATAAAAATCCACCAACTCTGGTTGGTCGGGAACAAAAATCCACCAACTCCGGTTGGTCGGTAAGCCAATTTCAATCAACTCCGGTTGTTTAAATTAAGCAATACCATGGAATGTAAGTTGTTCTATTGCTTAGTATTAAAAAATCACTACAATGAGATAAGTATGTCATAAACATATATATACTTACCAACCAACAAGCAAAGACATTCTGCAAATTACTTAGAAGAAAATGAAATGACAAAAGACCAAAACTTTTCATTCAAATCGAGAAGGATTACATATGCTGAAAAAAGAAAAAGGATTACATAAAAATCATATTCTACTGGTTTCTTTCCCTCTGCCTTTAAAACAGGTTCTACTCCAGCAGGAGGATCATCTAAGGCATTAGGGGAATTTATAAAGTTCAGATCTCGAAGCATCCTGACATTGATTACAGATGGCCGATCAAGCAAGTGCTCCGGGCGAGATATCTCAAAATTAGAATGAAGACTGAAGTCACCGAGATACTTGGAGATTAAGCACTGAGGAATTGCCCGAGCAGGAATCCAGCTCATATCAAGTTTAAAAGGTGGCACGGGTAACTCGAGCAATCCAGGGTCATATTAATCCCATAGATAATGGCCCTGCTCCAACTTTAACACCCCCAGTGCATTCATCCATCCTTGCTTGTAACCCTCGTTATTTGAATTCTGGATTCGATCATCGAGATGATAAAGGGCTTCATTATATCCAGCCATCCAAAACTCTCTGGGCTGTTTATGAAACTGGTAAGTTAACCTCTCCAGTTGCTCGTGGAGGTTCTTCACTAAAAGTTCTTTATTCTCCAAGGCAGAGCTTTGTGTGGAAAGTTTCTCGTTGAGGTTCAGAATCTTCTTGGACATCTCTGACAAAGCTTGATTCTTCGCAACCAACTGGAATGCTTGATTCTCCAAGGATGCCTGCGTTCTAGCTTCTTTAACAGTAACCCGAGCAGCCCTTGCTCGTCCCCAAGAAGCTCTTACTCGTTCGAGATCAGAAGTAGAGGGTTCGATCCTCTTTAAGGTTTCCAATTCATCTCTCAAATTAGCATTTTTGACCTCCAAGAAAGAGAAACCTTCGTCATTGACAGGGACCAAGGCTCCCGAGGTAGATGCTGTAGATTTCAGTTAGGATATTTCTCCTCATAAAACATTATTTTCCTGCTCCAGCAGTTTTGCGATTTGCCTATGCTCCTCAACCTCAACCCGTAGAATTTTCTCTTTCTTCTCGTAAGGAGCGATGAACTTATCGTATCCTTTGTCAGCATTTAGTTGCTGATATTTTTTCTCATACCCATGATGCAAAAGGGTAGAAGATTCCTTGTATTGTTGTTGGAGTTCCTCGATGGTACCTAGGAGATCTTCAATCATCTCGTAATATGCTACATTGTTGGCAACTGCACGGTCGAGAAAGCACTTCAAATATTGGTAGGCTTTAACTGCTCGTTCAGCAGTATTTGGACCAAGGATGTCAATGATTTGAGATTCATTTAGGTCAGCATGGCCAGCCTTAAAGTAGTCATTGCATTTTTTCATCAGTTCAGTATCGTGAGCTGACAAGAGCTCCATTCTAGCCATAAACTAGTAAAGAAAAGAGATAGAAAGAATTAATAAGAATGCAGACAGAGCAAGAAGAGGAAGAAGTCAAGATAAACAACCAAAAGCTTGAATTTTCATTTCGTCATAAAAGAAAATACAAAAGTTGAGGCTACATCCAATAAAGTGACAAAACAAACACCCAAACTACTCTACACCTTCTTTTTATTTCCTATAACTTCCTCAGGAGATTTCGAGGAAGAGGCTGGTTGCTCGGTGGACATGAGTAGCTGCTCGGTAGGAGTAATAGTTGGTTGGGGTTGCTCAGATCACGATTGAACAGCTGTAACAGTAAGGGTCTGATCTCCAAAATGACCCATGAAGGAATTGAAAATTCAGAACGAAATTTATCAAGCGATTCAACAACATAAACCATGATGATCAAAGCAAAATAAAAGAGAAGAAAGAAGATCTTACAGGGGAAGAGTGAACCAGTTGACAACGAACAAGGAAAGAAACGAACGCCCAAGGTAGAGAGAAAATGAAAAGTTCAGAGAGACAGATTTGAAAAGTGAAAGACGATAGGATTTCTGTCTCATTTAAATACTTTACCTCAAGAATAGAAAAAGCAATGATTACCAAGACGGACGTTTGCGTATCCGGCGGCTAAAAAGAAGAAAAGGGGCACAAAAAATAAAGCGGTTATGGAAATTTAAAATATTTAGGAGGTCTGATACTGTGCATTTAAAAAGGAGCTACATACAACGAATGCTTTCCTAAAAACCATACAAATCGAAAATCTAAGCAGCAGAATGTTCCATACTTTTCTTCAACATCAAACTACGAAACATTAGGGGCTTCTGTTGATACCAAATTTTGTCTACTGACATGGACCAATCGCATGAAGACACGTGTCAATTTACATAATAAATACGAATACTTTATACGAGCAACTCAAGCTCTCTGAGTAACAAATGAGTTCTGAGCAACTCAAGTGTGACAAGCAGCTCTTGCTCGTCCCCGAACAACTCAAGCTCTCCAAGAAACTCAAGTGTGTCGAGCATCTTAGGCGGTCCGAGCTACATAAGTGTACAGCGTATCCAAATCAAGAGAATCCAAGATATATGTGGTCTTGTCCCCCTTGTTATCCAAATCCCCCATCATCCCCCCAAAAATTTTAATCGGCGATGGTTCATTTCTTACGCCTCACACATGACTTCCGTTGTTCAAATGGAATTCATATCTTCCGAGAGGCATGTTTTCTTTGGAGGGTCCATCGTTGATATTTCAAAGTCAAATCCAAATTTGGGTGGATCGTCAACTATTTAGACTTCTAGTGTATTGTTAGTGTGAAGTCCAAATAGTAGGATATAAATAGTTAACTTTTTATTCTTTCTTTCTTTCTTTCTTTAATTTTTCTTTCCTTTTTAATTTAGTCTAGTGTAATTAGTTAAACTTTTTTTTATTGCTTTTCGTTATGCTCGGTACTAACTTGTTTTGTAGATTCAATGGACTTGTGCTTATTGGGGATCGCTCCAATTTTGGGTAATATCATTCTTTTTCTATCTGTGTGTTATGTTCTTAATGCGCATTGAGGACAATGCAATATTTAAGTTAGGAGGTGTGGGATATTCTATCCATTTCTTGTTTTGTCCATTGATTTTATCACATGTTGTTACTAAGCATGCCTTTTTGTTAAAGAATTGAAAATTTTCATTTTTTCTTTATTTCTGATGATAAATTTTAATAATTACCCGATCTAATAGACAACTCAATGATGCATGTTCTCGATTTTAGAAGTTATTAGACTTTAGTCCTCAAATCATTGATATTATGAATAACTTCATGAATTAAACTTTATCCCATGAGCACATGCGCTTTTTTTTTTATTGATGTGGTTTAAGATTTTTATAACTCGGTAATATTTTGTTGCATTGTATATACTTACACTGAGTAAGATTTATACCTTTCGTAGTTTATGAGTGTATACACTATTCTTTCCTTATTTAAAACGTTGATTTCGTTGGTAATCTCTCTATTCTTTCATTTGATCGTTCATTAATTGAGTTCATATCTTGGAATGTGTTACTTGAGCATGATTTTCAAAATTATTTTGACTCGAGAATTGCGTAAACTTTATGAAATGATCATGGGCCATCCTTATTACTAGCCTTGAACTCGCCTTAAATGCTTCCCTAGTCAATCGCTTTGAGCCTAAATATTAGCTTTTCGTTTCATCACCCAAAATCCTATAACCAACTCCACATTGGATTTATAAACCATACATATTACTTTCCATACCTTTGTTTGGAATGATACTTGGGATTGAATAATGTTATTGTATTGTGGTTGTAATTTAAGCATGTGAGAGTGAGAAAAGTGAAGAAAAAAGTGAAAGTGAAAAATAAAAAAGAAGTGAAAAAGAAAAGAAAATGCAAAAAGAAAAAAAAAGAGAAAGAGAAAGTTATATATGTGATGTATATAGTTTGAATAAGCTTTGATTACTCTCCTATTGTCATATTTAATGGTTGTTATGAGAATCATATTCCAATTTTGAAATTGCCCAATATTTACCATTATCCTGAGTTTTCATCCCCGAATAACTCTGAATTCATACATATAACCTTCATTTCGTACCTTAAACCCAAACCTACATTACAACCCTATAAAGTCCTATGTGATCTTAGGGTGAATTTAATTTAAAAGTTTAAATAGTTTTGATAATCGTTGAAAATAGATTTCGCCTCCTTTAATGAGCGATATCTTTTATTGAGATTACAATTTTTTATTTTCAATATAGCATTCTTTAATTGTGACATGTGCGGGGCCTTGTTTCCATTTACATTTACTCTTTATGCCTGCATGTCCCGTGTATTATCTCCCATTTTCATAGTGATTTCATTTGTTGAGCGTAATGCTCGTGAGGATCGGATTATATGCATGCTTTTATGTTTATCCAGTTTATATAATTTTTTGCCAAATCATACTATGCATGTGCTCGCTCCCCTCCTACTTTTAAGGTTTTAATTCTTTGAGGTCCGTTCTATAGTGTTAATAACTATGAACTTTTGTTTGAATTCGTTCAATATGCCCAGAATTTAATTCAATACCTTTTGGCAGAAAGTTTTTTCTCCAACAACAATTTAAGGTTTCAAATATTTGTTTAGTTTTCAATTCACAAAAATTGCAATTACTTTTATGTTAGTTATTTTGTGGAACCCAAGAACATATTTTTCTTTGGTTTAATCTTTGTGGGGAGAACTCTACAACCGGAGAGTTGCGTGCTATTGTGGAAGGAGTCCTTATAAAGTTCACAACTTGTGGAGAAGCCGTTTTCTTCTTCATTGTTGACCACCTAGAGTTCTTGCGGGAGATTCCAGTCGACGACATTTCTAGTCGTTGCTTTGAAGGTTTGACGAAGACACCATGCGTTACACTTGTGGGCGATTATCAGGTTGTATGTAAGTCAATGGTCTTGTGAATTGTTCAAAGTTTTAGAAATAAAAAGGTTTTGCCCTTCGGGGATTTTTCCTGACATATTTGTGAGGATAGGGTCCTATTTTTAGAAAAGGAATTAGAGGACCTTAAAAATTCGATGGTTTGGGTTTGTGCTAAAGAGGATAAAAATATTTTAATCAATGAGTTTTTGGCATGTGAAAAGACTCTTAGGGAAAAGTTTATTTTTATTGAGGGAGAGTGAGATAACCTTCTAGGTTTGATTGATAATTTGAATGAGTCCCTCAAATTTGAAGAGTCTAATTCTTTGTTTGAGTTAAAAATTTTAAGTTAAAAAATGATTTGACAGACTCAAGTAGGTTTGATAGTGATGGTAATGGCTCATCTTGTTCTCATGCTTCTAGTGATAAAGCCAAAATTATTATTTATTTTAGAGGGTCAACCGTTCCCATGGACTTTAGAAAAGGTCAACCCATAGGTGTCGATCCAACCGTTTACACATGTTCATATTGTGGTAGGAAAGGTCACCTTAGGAGATTTTATTTTGATCTTGGAAGAGCTCCTAGTAAGTTTATGTCTAGTGTTCCCGTGATTCCCAAAGCCCCCACATGACGTTTCACATCTATTTGGGTTAGGAAATCACTTTTAGAGGCACTAGATTTTAGACAAGTTGATTCCCATTTGCTTACACATGATTCTTATCTTGTCATATCATATAGATGATTGTGTTTGCATATTTGTCATACGCTAGTTTTATGTTTTACGATATTTATGTTTGCTAGCGTTGTGACATGTACTTTTTGTATAAATTTTTGCTTTTGAAAAATTTTGAAAAATACAAAAAGATTTTATTTTGGAGAAATTTTTTGAAAAAAACAATTAAAGAGTTTTGTATTTTGTTTGCACCGTTTAAGGATTGACACTTAGGATGACCGAGTCACAACATCATTCCATTTTTTCATGTGACTATTTGATAGTGTTTTGAGATAATAGGTCAATTCATCCATGTGCTTTATAATATTTGGAGTCATTAAGATGTAATTAAGTGTTACTTCCTACATGTTTGACTCATGATTTCCTTTATTGCACAAATGCACGGATTTGTTTGATTATTGTACTTGTCTTATCACATGTTGGTTGGGTGTTTTCACTTCAATCCTGTCCTTAAAAGGAACCAAGCACGATTAAACTTGATAAGAAAGTTGTGCATATAAGAGTCGTTTGTGAGGTTGTGTGTTTTGTTTAAAAACGGTGAAGGGCTACGAAAGATTATTTTTTTATCCTTTGCGATTAAGCCGCTGTTTAAATTGGACCTAAAAAACTGAGGAATTTCATTATTCGGGGTCCAAAGAGGTTTAAAAGGGTGCGAAAAAATTTACAGGCAATAAAAAGAAATTTATGCCAATTATGGGCCATTTAGGTTTTTACACCAATTCTCCAAAGTTTGAGAATTTAGTTTATTCACCTCTAAAAGAAAATATATATGAGGGAGTTTGGATGGAGAATTGAAACGAGTTTGCACGTCCTTGAAAATATTGAAAAAGCGCTAAATAGTTTTGGACGTTATTGGTGAAATCACGTTGACTTTGATTTGTTGATTTGTATAAGACTATGTCATCTAAATTCAACAAATTTTTACACCTAAGGATACTTTTGATGTTCATTCGTTAGGAGCACACGTATTCATCATGGATATATGATTGATTGAGTTTATTTACCTATCGAATGTGCTCACACTCATACATTCCGTTTCCATAACTTGGTTGCTTGAGTTTAAATCCATGGTGTGATTTTTAGTATCTTATTTTTGTATGAAAAAATTGAAAAATCCAAAAATAGTTTGTGGATGTTTGTGGGATACTCCTTTGCATGCGCGTTGATTGATTCATATTTGCTATGCCATTTTATCGTGACAATCCATGTTTTGATTTTTTTTCTTCTGATCTGTTTATTTAGGGACATCATAAAAAGGGGGAGAAAGAATTATCGTATTATGGGGGAGTTTTTGCATAATGGGGGAGATTTGATTATTAATGCCTTATTCTTATACCATTTCAAACTTGATGCGTCACGAAGGTTTTTTCTTTATCTCATGTGTGTAGGTACAAAGATTGAAGATCATGATGTTGCACACCCTGATGAGAAAAGCATTGAGAGTTTTGATGTTGAAGAAAAATTTGAGAACTTGCAAATTTTACCTTTTCAGTTTTGGGATTCATGGGAGGGTAGATTTGTATAGGTATTTTGGTATTTGATAATTTGGATGTTTTTATGTATGTACCGACATAGACATAGGGGGAGATTTGTAAGGACATATTTTTATAAATGTCCGGCACAATTATTTATATCATATACCGTTACAATTATTGAAGAATTGAAGAAGCTTTCATCTACAAAAGACGAATCCGAATTACAAGTTGTCTTCAACATTCAAGCCCAACAATATGATCTTTGGTAAGATAATGTTTTAAAGTTTCATTTACATTTCATATTAAGCGTGTTGGGATATTTTTAAAAAGGAGTTTTAAAAAATCTTTTATATAAAAATGTTTTTATAAATGTTTTTTATAAAAAGGTTTCATTACTGTTTTAGAAAAATATGAATTGAAAAGGTTTGAGAAATTTTCTAAGGCAGCAAGCGTACCTGGGTTTCGGCGCCAAGGTCTTTCAAGCGAGATCACCATCTCGTTCAAACGACATTGAGATGTCGCTCGTAGTCGTTCGAATGACACTTGTATCTCGTTCGAGCGAGATGGGGTTTTCGTTCGAACGACGCTACTTTTCGGCTAACACGATAACCTCATGCTTATCCTTTGACCGACTTAACTCTTTTATAAAAAGGGGTCTGGAAACCTTTGTTTTAGAAGAGGAGAACACTTTTCTACTTTAAAGAGTTTTATCCTTTGAAAACTTTTGTTTATCTGCCCATAATTTAATTTAATACCTTTTGGCAGAAAGTTTTTTCTCCAACAACAATTTAAGGTTTCAAATATTTGTTTAGTTTTCAATTCACAAAAATTCCAATTACTTTTATGTGAGATATTTTGTGGAACCCAAGAACATATTTTTCTTTGGTTTAATCTTTGTGGGAAGAACTCTACAACCGGAGAGCCGCGGGCTATTGTGGAGGGAGTCCTTATAAAGTTCACAACTTGTGGAGAAACCGTTTTCTTTTTCATTACTGACCACCTAGAGTTCTTGCGGGAGATTCCAGCCGACGACATTTATAGCCGTTGCTTTGAAGGTTTGACGAAGACACCGTGCGTTATACTTGTGGGCGATTATCAGGTTGTATGTAAGTCAATGGTCTTGTGAATTCTTCAAAGTTCTAGAAATAAAAAGGTTTTTCCCTTCGGGAATTTTTCCCGAATATTTGTATCACGTGCTTTATTTATTTATGGTTTGACACACGCACACACATAGTTGCATGTTTAGGGGCTGAATTAATTTGGTTTAAATAGACTCCGAATAAATAAGGTTTAATTGGAAACTTGCGAATAATTTTAAATCGATATCACACACCGTGTTTATTACGGTTTTTCAAGTAACACATTTCAAGATATAAACTCAATTAATGAACGATCAAATGAAAGAATAGTGAGATTACCAACGACTGTAACGTTTTCAAAGAGGAAAGAGAAGTGTATAACACTCACAAACAACGAAAGGTACAAAGCTTACTCGGTGTAAGTATGTACAATGCAATAAAAGATTATCGAGTTATAAAAATCTTAAACCAAATCAATAAAGCAAGAAAAGTGCATGTGCTCATGGGATTAAAGTTTAATTCATGAAGTTATTCATAATATCAATAATTGAGGACTAAAGTCTAATAACTTCTAAAATCGAGAACATGCATCATTGAGTTGTCTATTTGATCGGGCATTTATTAAAATTTATCATCGAAAACAAAGGCAAAATGCCCAACAAAGGATAAAAAAGAAAGAAAAATCTTTTTAAAATTTTTCTAAGAAAAGCATACTTAGGAATAACATGTAATCAAATCGAAGGACCTACCAATGAATGGATAGAATATCCCACACATCCTAACTTAAAACCTGACATTGTCCTCAATGTGAGTTACTAACCAAGTTAAAGAGAGGCAAAGAGCGATATTACCAAAAAGGGAGCGATCTCCTAAAAGTATAAGTCCAATGATTCTACAAAATAAGCATAGCAAAAATGAAGAAACAAAAACTTTAATAATTACACTAGACTATAAGTAAGAATAAAGAAAAAAAATAAGAAATATAAAAACTAACTATTTACAACCTACATTTTTAACTTCTAATTAACTATACACTAGAAGTTGAAAATTTTGAGGGTCCACCCAAAATACGATTTGGATTTGAAAGATCCACGGCGGACCCTACCTCTCATGCATGCCTCCCACAAAATAGGAATTTCGTTTGAACAACGGAAGGAATGTGTAAGGCGTAAGAAATGAACCATCCCCAATTAAAAATTTTGGCGGGAGGATGGGGGATTTGAATAAAATGGGTGACAAATACACATGGGGGCCAAGAAAAATGAAATCATCTCCCAAGTATTTTGAAATTGGAATGGGAGGGGGCGCACAAGGAGGCAAAAATGCCTTCATGGAAAGCACCTCAATCAAGTACTCCTTATCGGTGAATGGGTTGAACGTTTTAAAGTTCGGCACCGATTCATCGGGTACTTGTGACGGTGTGATAATGGAGACTGAAAAGGGGGAGGAAAGAAATTTAAACTCAAGAGATGAGTTATCATCACTCAAAGTTGGAATTTCGAAAGAGATAGGATCATTTTCAATGAAACTTTCTTCTTTGGGATCCAAAGACGAAATCATTTCATTGCAAATGGATACTACATCCATTTGAACCTCACTTTCATTTTCTATTAAACCACGGGCCAAGTCAAGAATGGTTTATTCCAAAGTAGGAAAAAAAATCCTCATTTGGTTCAAAAACTTCAAAAGTTTCAAAAGAAAAATCATCATTGAATTCAAATAATAAATCCAATTCATGTTCCTACAAACGATTTTCTTCCCGATAACGGTCTTCATACCTCTCATTCTCAAGCATGAGCAAACCCTCACCGAAAGTCATAGGCTGAGGTACGGATTCTTGAAAAGAGAAGTTTGAAAATTATTATTGGAACTATACTCAAACTCATTATTATAAGAATTTTGAAAGCTATAGAATTTAGTTTCAACATTCTTATTATAAAGAATTAGAGGCCCAAAATCGTTATCATCATCCTCAAAATACACACACTCTAAAGTTTGACTTTTGTAATACTCGCCCAAAGTCATTTTTGAATTTACAATTTTTTTGGACTTTAAGTTTACGGGAATTTTAAGAATTATCATAATGATTACCGAAAGGATTGGAATAAGACATGCTTACCCCAAATATGGCTCAAAATGGCGAAATCCATAAAGTGATGCGCGCGCAAAAAATTCAAGCGGTTCTTAGTGCTCAAATGTAAAAGTGCTGCAAAAAGGTTTGAAAAAAAATACAAATAGAAAAAAAATACTTCGAAATACTAAATCAAATAAATTCTAAAACATCAAGTCCCCGACAACGGCGTTATTTGATAGACAGGGTTTCGTCGCGGTGCGAGAGTCACCTATGCGCCGGTCGTTTGTTATATTCGGCTCACCAACTCTATACAAAAATCAAAACTATGACTACACTCTTTTAAGGGAGTATATCGGCCAATTCGGGTATCGAATCCACAATGACAAGTTGCTAGAATTTAATTCGTTTAATATTTCTAAAGTAAAAGTGTAAAAGGTGATTTTTTAACTAAAAAGAAATAAAAGATAAACTAGGCATGAGTGTATTTAAACTACATTAACATAAGAATACAAATTATAGGTTGCATCGGATATCCCTCACCTAAAGTTAATTAGTATAAAATGGTTACATGGATCGATGAGTTATTAAGATAGAGTCTCGTTTCGACAGTTAATTAAACCCAGAGTTATCACACCCCTAAATTTGTATAAAAGTTTACTAAGATTTTGGCGTCAACAAATACCTCATAAATTATGCACGCAAGGTCGTAAATACGGAGCATACATAATATACCCGGTTAAATCTCCTAGGCATAATAACTAGGACAACACACTCGAAATAAATCCGTAAACTCCATCACCAAACCAAAGCAACACGTCAACCCTAGGTGAGTTCAATCCGACACAACCTAATTTAAATTAGCCCCTAAGCATATTAAATGACATTAATTAAAGCACCTAATTAATTAAAACAAATAATTAAATTAACAACTAAAATTAACTAGACATGGAAATAAATAAAGCATGGAAAACTAGGGCATACAAAGCTTAACAAAGAGAGAGATAATGAATAGTACAAGAAGACTTACAGTAAGGGTGCAAAATGAGGAGAGGGGAAACACTCCACAGAAAATCCCCAAAGTTTCTCTAACCTAGGTCTCAAAACTAAGTAAAATGAAGATCCCCCACAAAAATAACAAAGTGCTTCTTTTTATACTAAGTTACAAGAAAATAAAATAAAAGAAAAGAAATAAGAAAAAGAAAAGGATTTAAGTTCTCTAATTATACAATAAAAGAAAAGGAAAAAGAAAATCGGAAAAAGAAATGGGAAAGTTGGCTACAGAAATCTCGAATAAAATAGCAGGACCGATCGATTAGGGAGGAGAGGCCGGTCGATCGTTGCGTATGGAGGGAACACACTGGAAAGAATCAAAGGCAAATATCAAATCACCGGTCAACCGCCGGTGAGAGGCTGGTCGACCGGGCCTGCTATCACAGCCCACCTTCGCACAACACCAGCACAAATCGAAGCCTTAATTTCTTTACAAAAATCAGCAGCTCACAAGACCCAACAATGGTAAACCAGATACCTGCAATCAGTTCTAATGGCCAAAAACTGCCATAGTTGCAATATACAGAGACCCACATCCATGGTAATGGCCAAGACCCATATGCGTGGCCATGGCCGAGACCCACAATTAATACACAAGACCACACCCATTTGTATTCAAGCTCTAAACGAGACCAACATCCATCCAATACAAAAATAAAAACCCACCATAACCAACAATCACCAAAAACCCAAAGACCCATCTCCACCATTAATGGCCAAAACTCAAGCTCCAAACATGGTCAAAGAGACCCCTATGCGCGTGTGGATCAAAACCGAGCTCCAATTTCGAACAAAAGTCCTCAATTTGGGACCGGCCCAAAATCCAAATCGCCATAGAGTTTGCTGCCAAAATCGTGTTAGGGACAAGGATGTCATTTATGAAATTGTTAATAAAGAAGAAAAGGGACACAATGGGAATTATATAAATTGTTAATGAATCTCTTATAATTCTTTCCAATTAAAGGTCCGTTTTTCCTTTGTTTGGACTCCGATTCGTGTACAGTTCATGGCCACGCAAATCTTGGCCCGAGGGCTACAACTTCGGTGAAGACTTCGGGCAAAAATCCCGAAGTGTTAAATTATCAAAATGCCTCCGAACGTGCGATTCGCGACGAAACTTAACTAAAACATGCTCAAACTTCATACTAAGCACCGTAACACCTATAAAACCTTACTAATAGCTTAAATAACATGTTAGCAAATAAAACGGAGGTTTTCTGGTTATCGAGCATAATTATAGAAATTACGATACCCGAGGGGGCTAAAATGCATAGGCTCGAGGGTAATTAAATGCAGTATTCGATGCAAATCAACTATCAGGAGACTTGAACAAACCCTCCAAGTAGGAGCACTTGCTCTATATGCTCAAGGAAATATTCCACCACCCCCACCAAGAGGTGGTTGACGTAGACACTCGATATCAGTAAGAGATGTCTCCTACCATCCAAGGTCAGCTTCATTACTCAGGACATCAGAATCTTTTCATATGTAGTCTTATTCTCTAGAAAGGCCAAGCGCCTTAAAAAGATTAAGTCGTGAATCTCCCTTTGATCGTTTGGGACCCAGGGGGAACATAAATGTTCCTAGGGAAAGATTTGGTAATACTAGACGACCATCTGATCAAAGGGAAAGTACGACTCAATCTAAATAAAAAACTTGATGAACTGTTACTCGGACTGAGCAACGACTTCAGGAAGAAAGCTCAGCAACTAATAAAGTTGCAATGCATAAATACAGTGCTGCCAATGATGCATGGAAAGGCTCCATACATAGATTGGAAGACAGATTGGGAGAAATGGCGAAGATAAAAAACCCACTACAAAGAAATTTTGTAAAAGGGTCTCTATTTGTGCAAGCAATTTTGGATTTCTCTACTCCAGCAAAGTTCAAGGATCCAGTAGTAATGCCCAAATATGATGGAAAAACTGATCCAATCCTCTATATAGAATAATACCAGGGAGCGGCTGATATTTATGCTATCCTCGACGAAATGAGGTGTAGAGAATTTTCTAGAACCATTACCGAATCTGCCCAAATATGGTATAATGGACTTCCTCGGGGATAAATTTCTAGCTTCAACCAACTGGCCGAGCTATTCATTAACAACTTTTACTTTAGAGCAAAGCTCGTGAAAAGGGTGGCACACTTATTTAGTGTGAGACAGAAAGAAGGAGAGAGCACCAAAGATTATATCACTCGTTTTAATAACGAGAAACTAGAAGTAGTAGATTATGAGGAGAAGACTGCAAAAACTACCCTCACAAGTGGATTGCTCCCCGAAAAACTGTATTACACTCTTGCTAAGGATATTTCGAAGACAATGGCAGAATTAATGGCTAAAGCAGCAAAGATCATGAATGCCGAGGAAGCAATGGTAGCCAAGCGTAGCTCGGGCAAAACAGTTGATGGAAAAATGATAAGAAAGATCATAAAGAACCCAGAGAACATAGGGAATCGAGACAAAAAGGAGTTTTGGAGCGACTCAAGAAGTACAACGACTACACTTCGCTAACTATGGGAATTTACCATATTTTGCAATAAATCAAGCATAATAAAGATGTGCGCTGGCCTAATAAGTTGAGAAGTTCGCCGACAAAGAGAGACAAAACTACGTACTATGAATTTTATAGGGATGACGATCACACGACGGAATATTATATAGCTCTTCAAAATGAGATTGAAACTCTCATCCGAAGAGGAAAACTGAATCATTATGTTGATCGGTAGAACATCGTAGGAGGTCAGCATAGATGAAAATCTCCTTGCAAGCCCAGGGAGGAGAAGAAAAGAACTCATAAAGATGTTCATGATGATGATGTCAATCTCCCTAAAAAACCCGAACAACCAGAACGTGAGGTATTCTGTATCAATTTTGGCTCTTTTGATTGCCAAATGATTACAGGTGCAGACACGAGAGGAGGAGGAGATCATATAGCATAGTAAAAAGCTTACCTCTATGAGGCACAAGCTTGCTCGTACATACAGAGGATCAACTTTGTATAGGAGGATCGACCAATGAAGGTTAATAAAGACAAACTAGTAATTGGTTTCTCTAAAAATGACCTTTCAGGAGTACTGTATCCTCATGACGACCCACTGGTAATCAAAATCAAAAAAGAAGAAATCATTGTCTATAGAGTTTTAGTAGATAATGGTAGCTCGACAGATATCATATTCTATCCTTATTTCAGTAACTTGGATTTTAAACTTAGCCAATTAGAGCCTTATCATCGACCACTAATAGGCTTTGCAGGTGAGAAAGTCTTCCCTTTGGGAACCATTAAAATAGAGGTGATGATAGGCACGTAGATAGCTAGCCGAACAGAGAAGATCTATTTCTTTGTAATGAATAAAAACATCCATTCAGCTTACAATATAATCATGGGAATAGTAGGGCTAAAGAAGTTTGAAGCATTACTATCCACTGTTCATCAGTGTATAAAATTCCCTACTAATTTTGGTGCAGAAATTGTGAAAGGTGATCAGAAAGTTGCTCGGTAGTTTTACTATTCTCCTGCCGAGTAAGAAGACTTGGAAGAAATAAAGAAGAAAACCACTACCTACCAAGTGGATACTCCCGAGCTTGATGAAGAATCTGAGGTTAAAACCTTAGATCCGAGAGAGGAAATAGAGCTGATAAAGGGACAGATTGTGGAAGAAACTAAAAGCATTATGTTAGATGATTATAAATCGGAACGTACCACTCAAATAAGGACAATATTAGATCTTATTCTTAAACAGGAACTAGTGAGCTTCCTTAAACAACGAAAGCATGTGTTTCCCTGGAGTCATGAAGACATGCCTGGGATAGGTCCTAATTTCCTTTGTCATGAGTTCAACGTAAACAAAGAAGTTAAACCTGTCAAACAAAGGCAAAGAGTGTTTAGCCCCGAGAAGAACCAAGCCATACAGGAAGAGGCCAAAAAGCTTCAGAAAGAAACTTTTATTAATGAAGTGAAATACCTAGACTGGTTGGCCAATGTAGTTATGGTCAAAAAGAAAAAAAGCAAGTGGATAATGTGTGTAGACTTCACGGATTTAAATAAAGCATGCCCAAAGGATCACTTTCCTTTGCTCCGAATAGATCAACTCGTGGATGCTACATCATGACATGAGCTTCTCAGCTTTATGGATGCTTATTCTGGTTATAACCAGATAAAGATGAAACCTGAGGATAGGAAAAATACTTCTTTTATCACTACTCAAGGAACATGTTGTTATAATATTATGCCTTTTGGTTTGAAAAATGCAGGTGCTACATATCAAAGGATGGTCAATAAGGTGTTCGAGGAAGAGATATGCAAGAATATGGAGGTCTACATAGATGATATGCCTACAAAAAGCAAAAAGGCACCCGATCAAATTGTCGACCTCAGCCAGACTTTTGATCAACTTGAGAAGCACCAGATGAATCTGAATCCGACCAAATGTGTTTTTGGAGTGCAAGAGGGAATATTCCTCGGGTACATAGTAAATCAAAGGGTAATTGAAGAAAACCCAAACAAGATCAAGGCAACAATTGAAACGTACTCTCCAACTTGCAAAAAGGACGTGCAATGACTGATCGGATGAGTAGCAGCCTTGAACAAATTTGTTTCCCGAACTACATATAGATGTCTGCCGTTCTTTAAGGTGCTCAAAAAAAGCTTTAAATGTAATGAAGAATGTGAAAAAGTTTTTAGGGAGTTGAAAAAGTATTTGGGGTCACCTCCATTGCTCTCCCGACCAATCACATGTGAAAATTTATACTTCTACTTAGCTGTTTCTGAATCGCCAGTAAGTTCCGCATTGATTCGAGAAGAGAATGGAGGTCAAAACCCCGTCTATTATACCAGTAAGGCTTTATGAAGAGCAAAAATGAGATACCCTTATTTGGAGAAATTGGCATTGATTGAAGCATCTAGACATATAAAACCCTATTTCTAAGCCCATACAATCATAGTTTACATTGATATGCCTCTAAGGCAGGCTTTGTATAAACCATAGAAATCTAGTAGATTAATATAGTAGGATGTGGAATTGGGGGAGTATGACATCATATATGAACCAAGGTCTTCTCTGAAAGGCCAAGCAGTGGCATATTTCATAGCTGAGTTCATTTACTTTGAGGTCCCCGAGCAACAAACTGATCAAGAATCAGGAGAAAGTAATGTTACAAAAAAAGCTCCCGAAGAACTTTCTTCATAAGAAGTAAGTGCAGAACTACCAGACCCCTTTTCTTGAACATAGGACATGACCAGGAAGTATGAAGAAGAAAAGAGAAAAATATTCCATTACGTGAGTTTGACAGATCAAGCATTCGACAATAACGTCCCCATATGGAACTTATACATTGATGGGTCATCTTGTTCAACCAACAGTGGAGCAGGTATAATACTTAATACTCCTGATGGTATTGGTATTAAGTATGCACTATGTTTTCAATTCACGGCTTTAAATAATAAAGAAAAGTACGAAAATCTTATTATAGGCCTAAGTTTAGCCCACTCATTGAGTGCCGATCAAGTTGTGGCACACAGTGACTCTCAGCTGGTAGTAAACCAAACACTGAGTTTATATGAAGCCGAAGGAGAATTGATAACCAGGTATTTATCCAAGGCGATGGAAGTCATTGGAAAATTACCATCCGTTCAGATGGACAGAATCCTAAGGTTGGAAAATTCCCGAGCTGATGCCCTTGCTCGGCTAGCCTCTACTCCCAAAATTGAACTCCGACGAACTATCCCTATTGAGATTTTGGCCAATAGGAGCATAAATGAAGATTTTATGATCAATTTCATTGCTATAGATATGGGGCCCTCCTGGATGGATCCCATCAAAACATACATTGAAGAAAAAAATCTACCAATAGATACGGTGGAAGCAAAGAAGTTAAAATACAAAGTAGCTAGATATGTATTAGATAAGGATATTGTGTATAGGAGAGAACTAACAATCAATTTGCAATACAGTGTGCATCCATCAGAGGTCCAAGATCTAATTCAGGAGGTGTATAAAGGATCATATAGAGATCACATAGCAGGGAGAATACTTCTGCAATGAATCAGTACTCAAGGGTATTACTTGCCAACAATGCGATTAGACTGTGCAACTTTTGCCAAGAAGTTTGATAAATGTCAGCGATTTTCTACAATTCGTAAAACTCCATAGGCCTCTCTCACTCCAATCACTTCACCATGGCTATTTTCCATGTGGGGTATAGACCTAATCGGGCCACTGCCAACCACCTGAGGAAGATTTAAATACTTAGTGGTCGCCGTTGATTATTTTACAAAATGGGTGGAGGCAGAGCTTTTGATTGATATGACTTATGAAAAGGTATATTAATTCATATGGAAAAACATCATTTGTAGGTATGGGTTGCCTTACGCTTTCATTACCGACCACGAAATACAGTTTGAAAATGATGAGTTCACAAATTATTATCGCCAATCCAATGTTCAAAAATTACATTTTGCTCAAGGACATCCTTAGAATAATGGACAAAATGAAGTTACGAACAGAACCTTACTTAATGGGTTGAAGAAAAGGCTTGATGATGCCAAGGTAAATTGGATAAACGAGATACACTCTGTCTTGTGGGCATACAGAACCACACCGCGAACAATAACTGGAGAATCCCCATATATGTTAGCATTTAGGATTGAAGCTGTTATTCCTGCCGAGCTAGACTTACCATCTCATAGAGTTTTAACTTTTAGTTCTCCTGTAAGTGACCTCATGAGAAGGTTGGATCTAGACACGCTGGAAGAAGTAAGATAAGATGCTGCCCTACGCAATGCGGCTTATCAGCTAAGAATAACCCATTTTTACAATAAAAGGATGAAATCGACCAACTTGAAGGAAGGAGATTATGTGTTGACGAAAGTGCTACAGAAAAATAACAAGCTTGAAGCCAATTGGCATGGGCCCAATCGTATTTCAGTAGTGATCCGACTTGAAACTTATCGAATTGAAACCTTGGAAGGTGAAGAATTCAAAAGCCCCTGGCGTGCAGAGAATCTACGAAATCATTATCAATGATGTTGTAATCAGTTTTCAACTTGCAATATTAATAAAATCTTCAGTTTCTTTCCATTTTTATTGTTCATTTTTTGGGAGCACTCGTGCTATGCACTACACTAGCTTGATAAAAAGTTATACTTTGTTGCTTGGTTCAAAAAATCATTGCTCGGCTCAGCAAATATTAAATTGAAAGTTGCTCGACAGAGTTAATAAGTTGCTCGGAGAAGCCACAAACTTGATAGTTGATACATGAAGTCCAAGTTAACAGGATGTTAAATCCTCAAGAAACTTGGTCCAAAAACATAAGGGATGAATAAGATCTTTATCCTACTGAGCAAAGTACAGGAAAAACATTGCAAAGGTTCCTCAAAAGGAACGTAAGCACGTATTCCATAAACACCTGGTCACACCACTGGTATTTAATGCAAAAATCCAATACTTGGGTGCATTAGTAAAACCTTCTGAGACACACGGGTAACTAACTCTAAATTTAAATTTTAATCTAAGTATGCTGGTAAAACCTATGTATCCATTTAATTAGCTATAAATTTAGATTTTAATCTAAGTATGCCAATATAACATCTGCACTCATTGATCATTGATAGTCAACTTAATCAAAGTGTATAAATAGAATTAATGATAAAGAAAGAATTAACATTCAACATAAGATAAGTTAATCAAATTTCCATTTCATTCAATCAAAGTAATTACATGACTGTGTTAACAAAACAAAGTACAAAGCGTCATTTTGCTGGCCATTTCCCTTCAGCTTTTGAAATAGGATTCATTCTAGCAGGAGGATAATCTAAAGTATAACGAGAGTTGATAAAGTTAAAATCCTGAAGCATTCTGGTGTTACTATTACTAGGACGATCAAGCAAGTGAGGAGGTCAAATGATCTCTAGTTCATCATGAAGTTCATAATCTCCCAAGTATTTTGAAATCAAGTATTGAGGAATACGATGTACAGGAATCCAATTGAGATCTAATTTAAAAAGAGGATTATGAAGATCAAGCAAGCCTAGATCATACCAGCCCCACAATGAGTTATTTTGATCCACTTTTATCACTGTCAAAGCATTTGTCCAACCCCATTTATAGCTCTCATTGTTAGCTTGTTTATTCTTATCATCAAGATGCCCCAGAGCTTCATTATACCAGTCCATCCAGAATTCCCTTGGTTGTTTATGGAATTGAAAGGTTAATTTATCAACCTGAGAATGCACTTTCTTCAACACTTTATGCTTAGCGTGTAATTGAGAAGATTGAGTGGATAGTTTTTCTGACAAGGTCTGTAGCTTCTGGGACATCTCAGAAATAACTTAATTTTTAGCTTTTAATTGCACAGCTTGATTGTCATGGGCCTGTTGGATCTTGACTTCCTCTATAGTACATTGACTATTACCTCTGCCAGGTTTGACTCTAACTCGAGAAGATGAAGAAGCATGTTTATTTTCTTCAAAGCCTCCAATTCCTCAAGTTATTATTTTCTTCTCTAGAAGCTTGGTAATGTCCCTTTCTTCATCCACCTCACGTTTCAACATAAATTATTATCTCCAAAAATGAGAAGCAAATTTATCCAACTTTTTCTCAAAGCCCCAACCTTCACTAAGGGCTTGGAATTTCTTCTCATAATCCTCATGCAAAAGTGCCCTAGATTCATTACGCTCCTCCTGTAACTCTTAAATGATTTCATAGTGAGTAACATTCTTGGCCACTACACGATCAGGAAGACACTTCAAATGAACATAAGTCTCTTTGGTTTGCTCGGATACCCCTTTCCCGAGCAACTGTAGTAGGTCAGCATCAGTAAGAGATAAGTGACCAACTTTGAAAATCTCATTACACCTCTGGAGTATCTCGGAGTCAATAGATGGGAAGTATTCCAATTTATCGATAAACTATTAAGAAGAAGAAAGTCATCAATCAACAAGGTGCAAAGTATTGAAAAACAAAAGTAGAGGAACATAAATATCTCTATTTTCATTAATAAAAAGGGAAGAAAAAATACATCTTCAAAAAAGAAAAAAAGTACAACTATTAAAAAAAGGAAAAGAAAAGTTGCTTGGTTTTACACCTTCTTCTTATATGCCTCAGTTTTAGTTGAAGAAGAAGCCGGAGGTGAAGGAAGAGGAGGATTAACTTTAGAGGGTGCAGTAGAATCAACATCTTGGTGTTGATCGATAGACTCGACCATTATTAAAGATTCACTGGAACCCCCACTTCCTCATACAGATTTGGAAGAGTCCCGGGATCATGTCACGAGAATGGCTCGAAATTCTTTAGAGTGCCGACCTCCACCAGAGCAGCAGACCATCCATCTTTGAAGAATTTTTTCTTTACAAACTCAATTTGCAAAGAAGCTGCATAAAAGTCCTTGTCCCGGCCTTTGTTGAAGCCAGCCTCTCTGGCCTTAGCCTTCTTCACCTTCTCAGTGCCCAGGTCCTTCTGTAGCTGAGCAGACTTGACTTTCTCAATATCTAAGTCGTTCTACAACTTATCAGCCAGACCCCGAGCAGTCTCATCAGCTTCTTCAGCAACGTTTATCCTCTCCTCCCATTTCTTTTGTTCATTAGACAATGCTTATTCGAAATCAAGCAATCAATTTTTTTACTCGTTGAAAGCTTCTTCAACTTCACCAGAGGAAGAACCTCTCAAATCCTCATCTTTATTCAACATTTTATTGAAGTCAATGAGGAAATGCACAAGAATAATAAGAAAAGTCAATATTGTAAAGAATAAATCAAGAGATAGTAATTAAAGAAGGTAAAAATAATATACCAGAGCAAGGCTTTGAGCAGCCCCGTCAGAACTCTTAGAGGGAAGTAATGCAGCAACAATACTCCTGTGGTCTGGCAAAGTCCCAGACTTTATTAATTGTCCATCCAATCTAGGACCAAGGATCACTAGAGAGGCAGAAAAATATATGTCGACCAACTCACATTGGTCGGGATGAGCAGAAGAACCTTCTGCTAATTTAGAAGACAACCCTTTCTTTATTCTATTCAGGGATCTCTCTTTAATTTTCTTAGTTGGGGGATTCTTCTCAGTCTCATTTTTATTTTTGACCCTTGTATCAGCTCGTTTGGAAGGGGGATTTGCAGTTATGTCCCCCAAAGTGTTGGGATTCTTTATCTTCCCCATGGATATAGCAAGGGGCAAATTTGAATCTAAGGAGGAAGGGTAAAGGTTAGCAAGATCACCACTGCCATATGCAGTGGATGAGGAAGTAAAATGAGGTTCTTGTTAAAGGTCAATTATAGGGGAAGGAGTAGGACGAGCAATAAAGGAAGAGATTATGTTCTTGTATTGCAGCAAATAAGATGCAGACTTGACGTGCTCCTCGCCAATCCTTTGATGAAGTCCCCAAATGAACTTTAACTCCCTCAAATTCACTTCACTTTCCTTGGGGAACCTTCTCTTCTGATCAACTGCAATAAGAATTTATAGAGCAATAATTCGTGTAACATTTAAATAGACATGTACAAGGAAACACAGTTAAATGAGGAATAACCTATCCCATTGCCAAAAGGAGGGCACCTAGGCCTATGATACTCAGCATTTCCAATCAAAGAGGCGTATTGCCAGTTTTTTTACAACAACCCCATACTCAAAATAATCCCTATTGGAGTCTGGAAGATTAACTACGAACACTTTATTTACAGCCCTAGTCTTTAAATAAAAAGTGGTGTCACTAGTCACCCACTTATAATAAAATAATATCTCTGGAATCCCTAGATGGGTTTCATGAATTTTATTTAACATATACACTCCATTCACAACCCTCAAAGTATTGGGGGCTACCCTAGCTGGGACAACATCAAAGTATTGACAAAATTCAAGGCATAGTGGATTGAAAGGAAAAGTAAACCCACATTCAGCTATAAAAATAGATGGAAACCAGTGACCCTTAACAAGTGAGAAAAAATCAGCAGGTAAAATAGCGTGTTCCAAAATAACTTAAGAGGGAATCTTAAATTCATTTCTAAATTCATCAAGATAATCAACTGAGTAAACCATGATGAAGAAAAGAAGAAAAAAGAAAGAATTCTTACAGGAATTAAGGATTCTGCAATAACTGAAGAACAAAAAATGATCGTTTGAGAAAGTAAGACACTGTAGTCCAGAAACACTTAGAAAATTTGAGACAGCAAAAGTTCGTGGCCTTTCCCGCTCTTTATAGGTTTCCTAGAAAACTGGAAAAGTAATGATTAAAAAGAAGCATCGATTGAACTGGTGGCAGTTAAAAGACATAAAAGACGGATTTGCCCAAAAACGATTCGTTAAAGTTGTGGATAATTTCAAAAATTCCACGCGCATTATATTCCCATAATTAAACCATAAATTTTTACAAGTAGGGAAAGTCGGAAACTGAACAGGCCTAAATATGTTTCCCGAGCAACTTTAAGAGCCAAATGCTCCATACTCTTATAAAAGCTTCAAGCATGAAACATTGGGGGATTATGTTAATACAAAAAATTATTTATTTGCATGGACCATTTAAATACTGACATGTTTTATACAGTGGGAGATTAATCCTAGTCATTAAGGATGGAATACCGACCAACTCTAGGGATACCGACCAACACCAGGGATGCTGACCAACGATGACATGCAAACACTAACAGTTGTATACATTAATGACTGTACATATGTAAATGTCTATGATATAAAGACATTCCATCCATTGATATTCCAGCTCTTTTACACCCCAACGGGGGATATAAATACATTGTAAACCCTACATACAGGGACACATGAAAAGAGAGGCAATTGAACAATCCCAAAGCAATACACAACAGGGGACGTAGGCTTTTCCATCAAGCCGAACCACTTTAAAAATCTCTTGTCTCTTTTATTTCTTTTTATCTGTGATAAATTAATAGCCTAGTATAGTTTTTTTGCATCAATAACCACTTTATAATATCCTAATGTTCCTAAATTTTGCCTTGGGTAGAATCTGAAAGCGGCAGAGACATTTGGGGCGAAAAATGAGATTTTATAAAGATAAAAAACATGCGTTTTTAACTTGATCTTTGCCATACGCGTGTTGAATTCATAACGGCTTAGATTGTGTTTTCTCCCACTCATATTCCTGAGAGCCAATTTGGGATGTTGGTTGGAATTCATCAATAGCCTGCATGCATTTTATCTCAATCCATGTCTAACCTAATTGATCCAATCAGAAGGTGTTTAAATGCGGTGCATTGTAGACCGTAATATTTACAACCATTTGGTAGAATCAATCCTGGCCTTTGATTTCAAGCCTCATTCTAGATCCTTCCATAGCTCATTATAAATAGGGCCTTAGGGTTAATCATTTCTAATTTTTGTAGAGTCTAAGAGTTGGGATAAACTAAGAGAGAGAGTGAAAAGAGAGGGAAAAAAATCAGAGAGAAAGAAAAACCTAAGCTAAACTCTAGCTAAAATTTTCCAGAATTTTTTTTGAAAGTTTGAGAGTTCTTACTTGTTCGTGATCAAATCCTCTCTGGTTTACCCAACAAATCTCTTTTTCTGTTTTCAAGTTTTTTTAGAAAAATAGACTTTAAGATTTTTCCAGATCTAAAGATGTTTATGTCTCCCAGTTTATATTTCACATTTTGTGAAAAAAATTTGTAAATAAATAAGATTGAGACATATAGGATCTTGGCTCTTTTTAATACCAAGTTTATTTTCTGATCTAACTTTAAAAAGAAGTCTATTTTTTAAGAAAAGTTGATTCAGACTCTTGCATGTCATTTTGGAACAAATTTGTATATTTGTAGGAATATCGTCTGTATAAGCGTGAGTGAGTTTCATGCATGTCTTAGGCACATCACTTCACTAAACTTTCACACAACATCACTAAAGTTGTGTTGGTATAGAGATTTTTACCATCAAAGTTGACGTAAAGAAGGGCTAAACTAGTAAAGCTTGGAGGATGGTAAAGACAACAATCAGAGCCAGAAAATTCAAAGAAAAACTAGGAGTGATGGTATAATTTCTTGATTTTGTTTTAGGTATGATTTGTGTGGATAATACGTTGCTTGCTTGTACTCTAAAGCTCATAATAGTGGATTTTTCGTTTAACTTCGTAAAGGGAGTCGTGGATGTTTCCCCAGTTTGATTGGGATTTTACCACGTTAAAATCTTTGTCTTGTGTGAATATTTTTGATACTTTCTTTACTCTTGCTATTACTGCTATAGGTGTTTAAATTTCTTTTAAACCCTTAAGATTCCAACTAACTGAAATTTCTTGTTCAAAAATATTTTTAACACAACTTGTGGTTGCATTAGTGTTATTAAAAGAGTTTCTTCTAGAAAATAATTCGAACCCTTCTTAACTGTTTTAACTTTTGATTAAACGAATTAGTAAGGGATTTTCAATCGGTATCTGAGCGGGTTTTTCTTTTTCTAAAACAGCTATTCAGAATCCTGTGTTTTTTGAAACTGTTTTAAAAACACCTCATGGACGAGAAATTTGAGAGACGGGGAAACTTATCCCGACCTCCCTGTGACACCCCGCCTAATTAAATACCGGGCGATCACTCCTTTATTAAATTAAATCAAGGTAAACAGTTGGTTCATTCTCAGAATCACTGTCGATAAAAATAAATTTTCCAATTTAACACCCTAAATAATTAAGCTAAGTGTCAAAACCATTTTCATACATACTTTCCAAATTTTAATTAAAGAAAAAGATTTAATTATTTAAAAACAACATTTCTACAATTAAGAATCACACCACAGTAAACCAAATAATATAATACATTCGACAATCGAATGTCAACATATGAAAACTAAAGTCACAAATCCAAACTCAATAAATCCCATAGAACAATACAGGAAACAACTGAAATATAAATGTCCCAACAACAATGAAATAATGAAAAGGGCGACACATGCCCAATAAATGAGAATACTAGAAGTGGAGTCAATAAAAGAAGCCGTCTACTCAAGTGACCTGCAACTCCCACCTAAGCTGCAGCACGTTCCTCTCAAGGGATCCTAAGCAAGATGCCCCTGTGGCTGGGCACCTGAAATATATACATATATATACAAGAGAGAGAGAGAGAAAAAGAAACGGGTCAGAGCCCGAAAGTGTTTTTGATTTTAAAATACATTTAGCAAGTATTTAAATTGATACAGGCCAATGCAACAACATATTAGTGTGTCACTCTCTTGAGAAATACTCACCTCTCTTCTACTATGCACACCTACCGCACTAACCTTCCCAACAGTTTCTTAACAATTTTATCATATTAACCTCTTGTAATAATTTAGCGTATCTTAACTTACTCATAAGATTTCAAAACCGAACAATATTTTGTTTAAAAAAAGTTACTTCCAGATTAGTAGCACAACTCTCGTTTTAGCTTTTATTGATTTATAAAGTTTCTCGGTAACATATTATACTTTCACGAAACAAGTATTCACTATCTGAGTCATCAACCAAGTCCTACTTATCAAATCACAGTAGGCAGTTTTAAATTTCAAAATCTCATATATATATTAACTACTCGTATAATATATATAAAATAACAGCACCCCTCATAAAACTATGGTGCGTGCATTCTCTACTATCCAGAACCCCATATCACTCATATTAAGGGGAATACAATCGGAATCACTCTCGAATTGTATTAACATAAATACACAAACAATATTGAGGCGAAGCATAGATTCCAAGTCTCTAAGAGGATGGCACATGCCTGCGTCTCTTAGGACCGTCTGAACTATCACATCGATAGCCTGTACCAAGGATATCTATCTTCTAGGGTACAAGTTAATATCCCCCATAAAGGTCCCATCGAGATAAGACTTGTCCCAGCGCGGTAACCTCAGGGATAGCAAGTAGCGTGGGCATGATTTTCACAAGTATATAATATATGTACACACAATCATATAAATATACCACTTTATCATATTAATATAGGTTCTTCTCGTCACCCATAATTATACCATTTATTCTACATTTCACATTATTAGTATTACGTATAAGGTTTCATCTCTAACCTTAACTCGAAGGGTTTTCTCACTTAATACGTGACATTCGTTGACTCTATCCTTCCAAGTAAGAAAATTCAGTAGGTATACCTCTATTCACTATCGTAGCTATTCGCCGCATTCTCTCACTTGAAATACGTAGTTTCATAGTTCATTATATAATTATCCCAAAAATAAGATTCTCATCTTATAATAAAGTTCTCAACACTTATTCAAATGTCCTACTGGTCTTTCCTATCTCCCAAAACATTTCATTAAGGATACCCAAGAATTATTTCATGATAAATTCAATTCGACTAAGTAAATAAGGGAAATAAGAGTCTGCCAGGAGGGGTCGATCGATCGAGGTCTGGGGCTCGATCGATCGAACCTTCGATCGATCGAAGCTCTAGGCTCGATCGATCGATCAAGCAGGTCTGCGAAAATTCTGCAGAAATGCAGTTACGGGTTCTACCAAATTTCTTCATCCAAAACCATGTTTTTCCAGTCTAAACGTCCCAAAAATCCTACATTATCATTATAACGTTATACCAGATGTTTTCAACGTAAAGCATGTGTATATCTAACATTAAACATGGATAATTAACCCAAAATTCCATCTAATCATCAAGAACCCTAGAGTTTTTCTTAATCAAGGTTCTAATCTGTTTTTACCAAAATTTCCTTCTAATATATCATCAAAATTTCGTGGGTTATATTCCTCTACATGGCAAGGATTCCAGAATTTCATATAAATCATTTCTACATGCATTTTCCTAACACAAATTGGGTGTTCTTCCATATTTATCATCTCTAATCAATCCTAAACCAATATGAAGATTGCATTAACGAAAATATGCAAGTTAAACACTTGCCTGGGATTTTTGGTATTATGATTTACGGCTGATATTGGTATGGCTGCGTTCCTCGTCTCGCGATCTACGCGGTGGTGGTGGCGGCGGTGCAAACCGGTGACTTTTTGGCCTTGAATTGCCTTGGAGCTCTCTCCTCTCTTCTCCAATGGCCGTCACTTGTGTTCTGAATATTCTAACCCTAAAAGACTAACCTAAATGGCTGATATAGGTTGCTGAATTTCGTGGGTTTAATTACCCAAAAAGGTGGAATGACTAAATTGCCCTCCCGGGGTACCAATTAGGCCTAAAAACACCCCGAGACCCAAACTAAACCCCCGGGTACACTTTTCTGACTATCTCGGCCCTTCCGGACGCGTTGGTGCACTCAAAACGACCATACGAATAACTTATAAAATATTCACTTTTTATTTAACAAAATTAGTCCCGACGTGACACGGGCACGTTCCGATTTAAATTTCCTAAATTATCATTTAATTCACTCATGACATTCAATATAACCAATATAATATATTACTTTGCTCATTAGTAATATTCAACAAATTTCCCATAATTACTAACTCTCGTCACGTTAATAATTATAACATAATTAATTTTTGGATTTTTATTAAATAAATCATTCACGTTAAATTTAATAAATCCCCAAATTAATATAACATAATATAACATAAAAATACGGGGTATTACACTCCCCTCTTCGATGGAAATAATTTTCCTTACTGGAAAGTAAGGATGATTGCCTTCATCTAAGGAACATTTGGAGATTAAGTATGGGATGCCATAGAAAATGGATACTTTCATCATACTAAACCTTTAGCAGAAGGCAATTAAATAAGAATAAAAAACTTCTCACTGAATTTACTAAAATGGAGAAACAGGCCTCCCTCTGCAATAATAAAGGCAAGAATGCAATATTTATGTCTGTAAATGAGCATGAGTTCAAAAGAATCTCTATATGTACCACTTCTAAAGAAGCCTGGGACACGTTGGTCACAACCCATGAGGGTGATACACGCGTTAAGGCTGCCAAGACTCAAATGCTCATTAAGTAATTTAACACCTTAGTTATGACTGAGATTGAGACCTTCGATGATTTTTATATCAATTGACTAATGTTATAACAAAATTACATGCAAATGGCATTGTCTATGACAGAAGAGAAATTGTCTCTAGAACCCTAAGATCACTTCCACAAAATTTTGATAGTAAAAGATATGCAATTAAGGAAATAGAAGATTCAAATCTTACCCTGAACTCCTCACTAGGAAATTAAGAACTGTTGAAATGGAATTGGATTATAAGAAACAACTTACTAGAAGTCATAAGAAAAACAGTAGTCCCAATGTTATGTTTCAATCCAAAGTGATGCGTAATCTTGATATTCCATCTGATGATGACTGTGACTTGGATGATTTGGATAACCAAATAGCCTTCATGTCTAAACGCTTTAAGAAAAAACTGAAGTTTAGAAATGATGTTGCTGCTAAACAAGGAAAGGCTCCTCATTCAAATCAATCCAATAATAGACCTCATGAGAGGAAACTAAAGAAACACCACAACAATAATAACAGACTTGACAAAGACCATAGCAACTATGAATGCTTTAGACGTGGTAAAATAGGTCACATTTCCATTAACTGTAGGGTTAACCTGAAAAAACATAATAAGGCCAATTTATGCAAAACATGGGATGATTCAAGCGATTCAGATTATGATAAGCTTGAATCATCTAACATATTTGACCCCTGTATGTCATTTTTTGCAAGATACAATATTCTGATGAAAATATTGATGAGAGTGTGCCTAATAATGCTTTGATTGTGCCTGTTAATGGTTCATCTGCTTTGTGCCCTGAGAATGCTTGTAATGGTTATGCTGATAATAGTATCTCTACTGCCGTGCGTGTGAGTCAAAAGAATCGTATGAATGGCGAACTGAATGTGTGTGTGAGTTCAAAAAATGAATCGATAGGGGATAAATCATCCACCACACATAGTGAGTCCTATAATGATGACCTTCTAGACATCCACACACTGTACACTAAAACGCTTAGGAAGAGCACTAGATTATAAATAAGCATTAAAGACTTGATTGAAAAGATAGAATCTCTTGGTCTTGTGGTTTAACAAAATACTGAAGACTACACTAATCAATGTCTAGCCCATGAAACACAAACTAAAGCCTTTAAAAAAAAATCAAGGATCTTTCTGAATCCAATTAAATTATGGAAAATAAATACAAGGCCACATTGTTAGAATTGGAACAATCAAAAGAAAAAGCTTCAATAGTCTTTAAAAAGTTTGCAAAATTTGAAAACTATTCTAATTGTTTTGAAGACTTTGTCGCATCCAGTAAAACCAATTCCGAGGACAGAACTGGAATAGGATTTAACACTGACACACAAACTAAAAATTTATAAACCATAAAGTTTATGTCAGGAGGAAAAAAGGCCTATGGAAACTTGTCCAGACTTTCAGGCTATAAAAACTGATTTTGATAAAAAAAATAGAAGGGGAAAGACATTTTGATAAGTAGTGAGTCTAAGGAAAATGTTCATTCTAAGAGTAGATACGTCTCCCCTCCCCCATACGGTAAGGAGAGTCCTCGTTCCAACCTATCGATATGAGACATAGGACTAAAACCCCACTTTTAGACAAACCCACGTTTAAAGGTCTTCAAGACATTAAGAAACCTTCGAGCCACCTTTACTGCTCCTATTGTGATGTCTAGATACATTCACTTGAAACCTGTTTTCAAAAGCGTCTATACCAATCCTTTTCATACACTCCTGCGTATAGAAACTTTAACCCACAAGAAATAGTTAGAGGTCTTCCCAAAATTAAACCCATTTCCAATATTGTATGTGGGCCTTGTCAAAAAGGAAAGATAGTGAAAGCTCCTCATAAGAAAGGTAAATAGGTTCTATCCACCAAACCTCTAGATCTCATCCATATGTACCTAATGGGTCCTTCTCCCACTGTTAGTCTTTGTGGCTACAGTTACATCTTGGTTATGGTTGACTATTTTACTCGATTTACCAAGGTTGCTTTTTTGAAACAAAAATCAAAAACTTTTCGTAAGTTTTTGAAATTTTTATTACAAATTGAAAATGAAAAGGACGCCCAAGTAAAAAGAATTCGTAGTGATAGAGGAGGTGAGTTTACAGATTTAGGAGTTATCGAATATTGTGACTACAATGGTTACAAAACATAAATTTTGTGCCCCTAAGATGCCTCCACCTACCAGATATTTTGAGAACTTTCTCATCCTTAGATTTTTGTCGTTAAATTGGGCCCCAAGATTTGAAACAAACATATTGACATGGTCCGTAGGATTCTCCCCTTTTTTCATGTACTTCTCAAAGATAGGTGGGATCTACCCCACTGGATAAGGTTCATTATTATACTCCTCTGGATAAGGAGTACAAAAATCATCATATATCCAGGAGGCTTACCCTCTAGCCTTAGAAGCCACCATCATTTTCAATAGCTCCTTTTTCATTTCCTCCATGGTAGGTGGAGGAAGACTAGGATGTACAGGAGCCCCCACAACAGGTGTAAGTCACACAGTTAGCGCGCTTCCTCCCGAACAAGTATGGGAGAGCATGACTGGTTCAACAATAGTACTTTTAGTAGCTTGAGCAGTTGCCCCCATAAAAAGGGGAGCAATACTGGGTAATGTCGTTATTGGAGCGACATTATTGATTATGGCCTAATCAACTCCTCCTAAGAAAAAATGAGTTTCTAATACTGCTGGCGATGTTGTAAAAGAACTGGGTCCTCCCATGACCCCCAACACTGCCTGAGCATCTGGAGTTTTAATAAACTCAGAAAAAGTACTCATTAAATCTACCGTTTGACCTAGGCCCTTGCCGACCTCCATACTCGCTATACTGGCCACACCAGCAACTGATAAACTAAGATCTGCTTATGCCACTCTCGCCCCTTTCGATAAAATAGTGAGATTAATTTCTTCCTCTCTTTGTAAAGTCTCAAAGTCTATGTTCTTGGCCACATTATCATTTTCCACCTTTCAAAAGAGAATACCTCCCCAACAGAGTCACCAAATGCAAGATGCGGGTTCTTGAAATACATTTATTATTTAATGAGGCATAACTGAAGATGATAATTAGTGTGCACAAAATAATCACAACCAACAATAAAAACAAGCCACAATAAATAACCTCTAATATCAAAAGCTTATATTAAATGAGATTCTCTCAACATAAATGCTCTTGAAATATTTTAAATGAAAGGGATCCCACAATCTACTTGGTTGGAGGGAGAGGTAACAAGCACCCTAGCACAATAAAGGAAAGTCAGTAATCCATGAAGAATAATAAATGCTAAGGTATGTGAATTGGTGGAGTCAAAAGGAATAAGCATTTAATAATGGACTCACAACAAACTCGCTTGTCTAGAAAAAATTCAACATCAATTCTAGAGATAAAAATTACGATCCTTTGAAATGATACAACGAAAAGTATTTATAGGAGGGAAAAGTTACTCGAGTGACCTTGGTCGCAATAAATGCACCTCACTATATTTAATGCTAATAATACTGTGCAATAAATGCCAAAGATAGTGCATTAAATGCGTAAGATATGATAATTTGGAGGGAGAATCGTTTGGTCTATTAAGAGTCATTTAGAATTAACTAGAATATGACATGGCAGCCCAAAGGTTTATCCTACGACGGATGAAAGGACAATCATTTTAATTAACTTGGTTACCCTAGGAATAAATCCGCTTGAGTGCTACCTTTTCTTGATATCCTAAAATGTTGGAGATCATGACGTCATGATAGTTAGTGAACAGTGACATGTATGGGGAAAGTTGTCCGATTAGCCAAATGTGGTTTTTTGGGTGATGGTCGTTCGAATGATGGTTGTTCGAGCAACCTAGAACTTTTTGTGAGGAACTGAAAGTTAATCTTTAGATGACCGTTTAGGTTGAGGTCCCTCCAGGGATAGTATCTCGAGCGCCTACTTAACTGTGCTTGTTCGAACAAAAGGTTTTTCCCAAGTGTGCTAACGGGCTTGGTATTTATTTCCCACTGTTGCCTTGTTTCCGATTCTCCAAAACAAATCCCTGTAAGGTTCCCAAAATGAGCGTTTATTAATCCCGCCAATGATAGCTTTGCTTTAGTTAAATTACATGATAGAATACTAGTAGTCATGTTTATCCCACCTATGCAAGTGAAGAAGTTATATAATATTACACTATAAGGGGGATGTAACTAACTCATAATTATCCACTCTTAGAAGGTAAAATGTGTAATTTTATGACCTATAAAGGCACTCTACTTGTCCCACTACCCTCGCTCTCTCATATAATGAATTATAAGCATCACGTAATCCCACATGGTAAGGGATTTAGAACATCTCCTACCTAAGGCTATAAGCAAAACCCTAAAGAGACTTTTGAGAGCATGCATCCATTCCTTTTATGCATATTTCCATTGAGATCCGTACAATCAACACTTCACCCATGGACGTAGGCACTACTTTGGGACTAATCACATATTTCATTATTTTCCTTCTTTGTCTGTCATCCCTCTCTATTCTTCCAAAATTGGCATATTGGTAGTGATGATTTCTTTATTTTTTATTTCTTATTATTAGTATATTATAGCTAAGTCCAAAAATTCATATACTAGTTTTAGAGGATAACATCGTCTTTGGGAAATTGATAAGCCATTTGTTGTTTCCTACCATTTTCTGTTCATGAATACAAATTTTAGAAAATCACCACAGTACTATTTCTCCCAATTTTGGGTTCCTCCTTTTCTCCCGAATCTGTATGATACTTTATTTTTGTCTGAAAATTCTAAAAAATAGGGTAAAACCCAGAAACTAGTCATGTAGTAAAGTAAAATCCTCCCTAAAAAATTAGCAATCTTCAAGTAATCTTGATGAACCTATCTAGGGGGCCAAGAGGCAATGCATGAAATCTTAAAGAAGTTGATGCAAACACTCGAAGCCAGGCAAATCAGACTCATAATAGATCTAGTAACCCCAGTTGGCGATAAACCTGCCACTATCGATCACTAAAAAACCCAAGAAGGTTGAGTTTGGGTTTTCAAGATGAAAGAAATAGATATAGGTGCTCTGGATCGCAAGATGAAAGGTCATACCGCTCAGGGACCACCTCATCCCTTGGGACAACTGGTTACAATGACGAACAAACCTAGTCTGAGGAGAGGCCAAGTGCGATAAAAATTCTATATAGAGGTTCTATTCTTGATCATTTGGGCCCAATAGAAAGAAGTGGTAAATAATTTAGAGAGCCTTAGGGGCCTATAAAACACTGAAAAGATCTGAGGAGGTCGATCAAAGGAACAACAAAATGCTCGACCAATTCTAGGATGAGTGTATGGTTATCAACTCGAGCCAGTCAGATTTCTAAGGAAGGAATATCTTCAGAAAGACAAGGCCGAGCAAGATGACCAACCCTAGAAGGGGTCAATTCAATGTTTGGATGATCGTTTAGGAGGAATTCTTAAATCAAAGAATCCTCTACAAAGAGGTTTTGTGAAAGGGTCTATATTTATTCATCCATGTTGGGCTATTCTACACCCGTAAAGTCCAAGCCACCAGTTATAATCCCAAGATACGACAATAAAACTAACACAGTATTGCACGTGGAGCAATACAAAGGAGTTCACGACATATATTCAGTTCCTAATGAGATGCGATGCCGAGCATTTTCTAGTATAATCACAGGGTGGAACAAATTTGGTACAATAGTTTGCCACATGAGCAAACCTCTAAATTTTAACAAATGGTCGATATTTTTATTAAGAATGTCTGATTTGGATCCAAGCTTGGAAAAAGGGTGACTCATCTACTATGCATCTGCCAAAAAGCCAACGAGATGACCTATAAATTCATCATTCACTTTAACAAAAAGAATATTGAGGTGATATATTAGAACAAGAATACGTCAATCACTGTGTTGATGGGTGGTTTAATGCTTGGGAAGTTGTATTAAGTGTTGGCTAAGGATCCACAAAGGATATTGACTGAGTTATTAGCTAAAGTATGCAAGATTATGAATGGCGAGGAGGCTATGACTATTAAGGAGTTGTTCCATTCCAAGGCCAATACTAGAAGGAGTATATAGGAGAAAGAGCCAAACGATTAGAAGGATGATAAGTAGAAAATATACTATGAGTATATCCTTCTGATCATTATTATCCCCAGCAGACAAGAAGGAGATTTAGTTGCTAACGATACGAGTTGCCTTACTAAACAGATTCGTTTTAAAATATATCAAATAGTGTCTTCCATTATTCAAAGTGCTACAAAAGAACTTCGACTGAAGCGATAAGTATGGGGATACATTTCTAGTATTAAAGGAATATTTAGGTTCTAAACCATTGCTATCGAGGTCTTCAGTCAGTTTGGCATTGGTCAGGAAAGGAGAAGAGTTCTAGAAAATAGAGTTCATCCCTAAATATGACTAAGCAGACTTCTTCGTAAGAGAGCTTAATAGAAAAAGTATCAAAATAGACTTCTATGGAAGATTACTCCATAGTTCGACCAGCGAAGAAGAACTCTTCGAAAAAGAGCTCAATAATAAGAACAGTAAAGAAGATTTCTATAGAAAAGAGCTCAGTAATAAGAACAACGAAGCAAACTTCTACAATAGAGATCTCAATAATTTGACCAATCGAGCAGACTTTTGTGAAATATAACCTAGAAGTAAATCTGTCTGACTAAATCATTGACATACTAGATTCATTGGGCGTCAAGAAATTTTTCTCACAACCTAGAGTAGATGAAAAATTATTTAAGTATAGAAGCTTGATCGACTAAAACTTTGGAGAGGAACCTCCTTATCTTTGGATAATCCACTTATAAAGATTTTACCAAATTTAGGAAATATGTTATAGTAATATGGATGACAAGATCTGCCATAATCGACTAATGCAGGGATGGATTCTAGCATATTTGGTCGACATTGGTAACCAATGCTGACACATGGTCAAGATGATAAGATTTGTCCACACGACCAGTAAGTTGGCGCAAGCATTGGTAAAACCTATGTCGGGACAAACCAGGTTTGCCCAAAAATGGTAGCTAGTAAGGTAAATCGGGTAGAAAATATCCGACCATATGATTATAAGACTAAACTGCTAGCAGACCATATCAAGAATTAAGTAGTTAATAAGCGGCCTTGAAAAATAGGCAAAAGACACTTAGGGACTGACAAACTCCTCATTGTTGACATGCGACCAAGATAACTTTAAAAGAATAACTCATGCGCTCCGAGAAGATTTAAGACAATTAGAATTCAAGAGGCTGATGAGATTCTCGTATTTAAGAACTCACACATCCAAGTCACCTAGCAACTGATCAGAAGGGCCAACACTTCATAGGACCTACTACAAGTTCCAATCATGAAGGACCTACTACAAGTTCCAATCATGAGTGAAGCATTGGGGGCTTTTGTAGTACCATAAATATGTTACATCTTAACAGCCACTCAAAAGATGACACATGTCCCCATTTAGGTCAGAGAATGAGATTGGATTGACAAAGAATCTGCTCAAATATGGGAAATATGGTTAGCTCAGCTATAAATGTGATTGGCCCAACAATATAACTGACTGTCGCATTACTATTAACATGGTATTAGTTAACATCATTTATTAACCCCATTACTGCTAATCTTTCTCTATTTAGATCATGTGATGGAATATGAACAGTCGTGTTTATCGCACTTGTAATCGTGAATAAGTTGTATAATATTCCACTTTTATTGTGTTGTAACCAACTTATAATTATCCACCCCTTGGAATTTAAAAGGTGTAAATACTTGACCTATAAAGGTAGTCCACTTGTCCCACTAGTCTTTCTCTCTTTCTCTCTCTCCCCCCTATAAAGACTTGTAAATAACACGAAATCCCACACAACATGAGATCCAAAAATCTACTACCCAACGCCCATAAGAAAAACCCTATAGAGACTTTTGAGAGCTTGTATTCGTTCCTTTCATGGATTTTGCCCATTAAGATCCATACAATCAACACTGCACTTGTGGACGTAAACACTGCTTTGGGCCGAATCATTTTAATCAAGGTTTTCCTTATTTGTCTCTCATCCATCTCTGTTCTTCCCAAATTGGCATGTTGGTAGTGATAATTTCTTTATTTGTTCTTTCTTATTATTAGTATATTACAACTAAGGCCCAAAAATTCATAGACCAGTTTTAGATGATAACACACCCATAAAGCTAGATGTATAACCCTATTTAGAGCATGGATTGTCAAGCACAATTAAATATTAATTAACCATTACTAATTAAAATTAACATATATTCAGTATTCAATATTAAACCATAATAAGCAAGTTTACTAACCAATGGTTCCATTCCGCAATTCATAATCAATTAAGGATAATTTATAATTTAGTCCACCATGGTTATCCAATTTCACTTAAATAAAGCAAAAACATAAGTGATATAAAAAACCTAAATGTTACTAACGAATTTAACCTTACAATTAGGGTTTAGGTGAAATGTACAATTTCATATATAAAAAGAGAGGATTATTTAGTAAGTTGCATTTTAATGATTCAACAACTTAATTTAAAAGGAATATATGAAGTGTTAAAAACCCATATGTTAAATCTTATCGAACTCTTAAAATTATTATTTAAAAGATTTTAATCCTTCCTTGAACCCCCTCTTGAAATTCTTTGAAAAAAAATTTGATTTGATTTTATGAAAAATATTGATTGGGAAAGGGTCTAAGGAGGTTAGGGTAATATTTACGATAGAAGATAAGATCTGGTGATTTGAAAATCACTAAAAATCATTAAATCTAAAAAAAAAGTGGTTTTTGTCCAAGTCGTGACATGGCCACTGTCGCAACCCTCACCCTTATGATGGCAACACAATAGTCGCATGTAACACCCCGGGAGGTGCTACTGAAAAATATTGATAAATTAGGGATTTTTTTATAAAAATTAACATTTATACTGCGCATAAATTTTTGTAATCATAAATACATAAATCATCTGAATAAAATATCTCAATTTTATTAAATCTCAACAGTCCTTTTACAAAAAAATTTACAATAAACAAAACAGTACATTCAAAATTTAAAAATAAATATCTGGAGAATCTAATGATGATCCCAATCGAAACGATTCCATAAATATCAACTTGTACCAAACTTGAAATACAACAAACTAATTGGGGGGGTGTGTGAGCGGAAAACTCAGTAGCTCGTATAAATGCTCCAAGTGTAACTGCATACTCATGTGTGCGTGCATCATATACAAGAGTGTATGAAATATGAACACTTAAACTAAATTTCCAATAATATGATCATAACCTAGGATCTCATCGTGGGCACTACAAAACCCAAGACCCCATATAAAAATCCCGTCGAACTTCCCACAGTACAGTATGGACTGCTGTCCACTATCCAGTTAATTATCCTCGGAACAATCCAATGGACCCTAAAAATAAATAACATAACTTGAGAAAATGACCCATCAAAAATTGGAATCACCTCCATTAAATCTTAGCATCACCACCATAATACCACTTGGCATACTCGCCGCCCGGGGTCAATGGCCTAATCTTTGGATAATAAATAAAATCGTAGCCGACATCACACCCCATCCAGCAGGTGGTTTGGCAATGGAATGCCTAAGAATGCTCCAATAATAATCATCATAATATCATTCTTTCAATTCAAATAAATTTCGAATTCAATTCCCATAATCAAGTGTACTTATTTTCTACCCAATTTCTATAAATCAACATGCTTATAAAATCAACTAGTTTCATTACCCCAAGCTACACGACATGAAAATAACACATACAAAACGGGTGCAAGAAAGAATATATAAATTCATCACATAACATGGATATATCTATACAATCAAGGTTGAATTATAAATTAACCATAGGAGAACGAAACTACCTTAAGCGAGTAAAAAATCCACAATTGTAGGCCTGTTTTAAATTATCCAAAAATTAGATCCATAAATTATTCGAAACATCAATCCGAATCCATATTTGTATTCTACTTGAATAATTGGGTCAGGTATGTGGTTTCAGTTTTTCTCAAATCTCATCCGAAAGTACTTAAAAAAAGATCTAAAATACTTCAAACTGACTATTTCCATTCCTCTCGTTTTTGCCTCTTTGAATTTCAGTTTTGGCCTCTCTTTTTCATCTTCCTTCCCTTATAATCAACCATAATATTCCTTCTCTCAAATCCTATCTTGGAGCCTAAGCTAACGCATATTACCATATTTCCCTTTAATTCAAAATTGTCTACTTTACATAGTTAAACTATTCCAAAATATTCAAACACCATTTATATTTAAATTTAAATGTTTAATTTGATCTCAAACAAAAATAAATATAATATAAACATTACGATTAATAAAATAATAATATTAATAAAATCTTATATAATATTCATAAATAAGCCCTCAAAATATTGGGGTGTTACACCACCGTCACGGTCCAAGGGCATGAGCGTCAAATTGTCTGGCGTCTACATATATTCATCTAAAATCTTATTATTAATTAACCATAAGACCCTATTTGTTCCCGAAGTGAAAAATAAAGAGAATTCTACCTTCGAAAATTTCCTAAAATTCTCCATGCCTCCAATTAACTTCATAACTTATAATAAATAAAGTTTGTGTCCAAAATTTTAAATAAGTAAACTAAATCTTGCAAACATTTATAATTTTCCAATTAGACTATAAATTCCATTTTAATATGTTTTACTTACGTAATTATATATTTCATTTAAAACATTGGGGTATTATATTTACATTTATGATATTTTATCAAATAAATGGCCATACCGTGGATCCTTTAGTACATTCTTAGGATTATCTACACGAGCCTGGGTAAAATAAGTCTTGGGTAACCAAATCTAAACAATTAACCGAATACGTATGTTTTTATTATAACGATTATAAACCCAAATCTAAAGTTAATTTGCTAAAAAGTTTAGGTTTGGTTAACTAGATATAAGTCATACTCATGTGATAACACAACTACCACCCAATAATGTATATTCTATGGGATAAGTATTATGACAAAGTATTTAACATTTCTAATTAATAACAATACCTCATATTATTTGATAATTATATTCTATTTGTATAATTTACAAGACTAAATATATTTGTTTATCTTTAAAACATTTATTAAAAGTACTATTAGTCCACACCAAATAAGGAAAAGACATGACACGTTAACACATGTTATATATCATCCTTACAATCGAGATCATGTGAATCTCGTGTTTCAATCATTTCATTTTTAGCTAGTCTTAAGTACGGACACTTATGCTTAGATGGAAGAAATTAATGAGTTTGCAAAATATTTTTTATTTTCTTTTATACTCGTAAGACTTCCAGTTGGTGATAAAAATTCTTACCAAGTGATATAAAAATATTTGTAAGGTAAAAAAAATTCAATCAGTAGGAATTTGATGTACGAAAATAAAGATACAAAAATGATGTACACAAATAATTTGCTGATATTCCAGCATACTATTAAAGATAAACTACATATACTTGGGTAACAAAGTAGAAAATAAATTTTAGCTTACATACGTCCAGGGTAGTCCACCTAGTTGAAAGAAAAAATTAACAAGTGTGATTTACATGCTTGAAAATATTATCTTAATAACTCACATCCAAATTTTGTGATAATTACAATGCTATTATGATTCTTACACAAAAACCCACCCAATTCAGATCAACCTACCAATAACCCTTTTGCCAACAGTCCTTGGCAACTGATACTACTCATCACTGAAATTTAGCATCGCCAGATTCTTTAGTGTAAATTGTCTGAATCGGGACTACCCTTAGCTTGAAACCTTTAAAATAAGGCATAAACGGGAATAAGGGGGATTTGATGAAACGTGTTCCGATATATAGGGTAATTTGTAAAGTTTGTTAAGTATATGGTGGGCCAAGATTTACATAGTTAAGTGAGTACCCCTATGAGCATAAGAGGTTTAGGGTTTTCCTATCATCGTAGTCGAATTTTTTAGAAATGAATTGTGACCTTCAGAAGTCAGTGGGTTATGAAAACGATGGCCCATTAAGGATTGGGTATCATATTACTCACAACTTGATTGCAAATCAGGGTGTCCACACTTAGGTGTTATTTTTTTACACATAATAAGAATTAAAGAAAAACTTTGTTTCTTCTTTACAAGAAATTTTAATTAGGTATTCTCTGTCCATCTTGGTGTCGATCACACACACTTTTAGTCTATACACTTACACACACGTAGTTAGGTTTCTTACTAACATTATTTCTTATATTATTTACTCTAAAATGTTTTTGAAACCATGTTTATATAAAAAATAATGTTTTTTTAATTGCATATTGCATGTTGTTTATTTCATAAGATCCACACTTCTCTCTGTTTAAAACACAATTTTCTCTTAAAAAAGTTTTAAATCTGAGTTTTTTAGTTTCATAGTATTTGTGACTAGGGGTATGTATGGTTTGGTTAGTTCGATTTTAAGATAAATTTTCCAGTTAAACTGACCTAGTTGTTTTTAGAAAATTGATGATCTAAGCCAACCCAAAGGTAAAGTAAACTGTTGGTTTTGATCACCGTCGATTTTGTTCAGTTTCAGGTTGGTTTTGATTTTAAGGTATAAATCATGTAAATCACATATCAAAAGAGGAGAAGAAAACTCAACATAATAAATTAGAACCCAATTGTAAGTCTTATTTATATATCATAAAATCAAATCGGAATCGATCATCAAATTCCATATATATACATTTTAGGGATTTTATTTAAGTCTTCGTATGGAGATTGATAAGGTTCTACCATCTTTTATCAAAGCTAGAGTTGGGTCAACGCGACTGAAAGCCATGGTAGTTGGGTAAAAGCTATTGAGTTCTCAAATGGAGTTCCATAATCACATCTTTGCTAAAACTTATTGGTCAAATTATAATTCTATCAGCCATAGGCCAAACTGGGACAAAAGAAACTGTCGATTTTGGTTTGGTTCATGCCGATTTTTAGTTTGGGAAGTCATTTTTGCACAACCCTATTTTTTACCTTTGCTACTTGGAAGTATTTTATGCAAGAAACATATTTCTTTATGCTAAACCGTTCGTATTATTTTTAGAGGCGTTCATTTATTCACATGATAACAAAAATGTGCAAAGCAATACCCCATGATTTTTAAATTAGTGAATTTAAATAATTAAATTGAATATGGGAAAATAATTTAGAGGATTTATAATTGAAGAAATTTCATTAAGTTTATAAAATTTGATATATATTAATTTTGTTACTTTTATAAAAATTAAATGAGTTTGGACTTTTACTTGACTAGGGTGCATTGTGGGAATTATGTGGAGTCCTTAGATGTGAGGAGGTCATTTGGTTTGTCATCGGGATAAAATTAGGGTTTAAGAGAATTTAATTTTTGTGTATAGTATTATATGTTAGTATTATTTGAATAACATGAGATAGAGAGAGAGAGAGGGAGAGAGAAGGATAACCAGGGAGGCCCACGATCGTGGGAAGGATCAGCTGCGACCGTGGTCTGAGTCCCGTAATTGCAGGGTTGATCATGTGCTATCATGTCTAAGAAGGTTCACAAACCACTTGCGATCATGTGGTGCGTGAAACACACTATATGGTTGACTTATTAGGATTCTGTTCCATATAGGAGTTTCAACTAGTTTGGATAGGAAGACAAAATATTTTTAATTTCGAATTCACCCTCCCTTCATCAAGGTACAATCAAGTCGGCATTAAGTGCAGCTCCAACCATCCCAATCATGGTTTATCAGTTAAAAGCGTAATGTATATCACACTATAGAGTCATATTGCACTCATATTGCATTTAATGTGTTTGAAATTATTTTAAATATTTTTTGAGAATTTTTAAAACATTTTAAAATTAATTTCTAAACATTTAAAATTGATTTTAAAAGTTTGTGGGCTTAAAATATCAAAATTTCCTTTAAAATCCTTTTGGACTGATTCTCAAACCGACACAAACATTTAAGGCTGAAAATGAAAATTTTTAAAGTATAAAACTCGCATTTTTTGACTGTTAAGAGCATTACACGTGTACACAAATAGCTTCTTATGATTGGCCATATTTGTGTTTTCTTTATCTCACATAACTCGGAGCCATTCCCAACCGTTGATCTAACTTTATCTACGTTCTACATGTTGCCTTTAGTGATCCCAGTGCAACCATTTTTAATAGTTTACTTGACCGATGCATTGTGAGACATTGGATCAATATCAAACTAGTTAACTTGATCTCAATCGTTGATTTCATCTCCAGTTTCTCGAACCTTCAACTCGCTATAAGTAGGAACATTATCTCTACATTCTAGGACTTTTGGAGACCTGAGAGTTGAGAGAGGAAAAAGAGAGGGAAGAGAGAGAAAAGATAAGAATATGAGAGAGAAAATAGTTTCGTAGGAAAATTCTTTCAAAATCTATTTTCTATACACAGCTGTTAGGGTTTGTAAAGAAAGAAGGATCTCCCTTCATTTTGTTAAAAACTTCTTCTGTAAACCCTATTTTTCGCTTTCAACCGTTTAGGGTTTTTGTGAGTTGTAAGGTTGAGTGTGAAAATCCCTACAACTTCCTCTGATAAACTAATCTCTCTCACAACAACCTCATATGGTTGAAAATCTATTTTCCTTTTAGAAATTTGAGATTCAAACCTTGTGATACATTTCACAATATCTCTAGGCTGTTTGTTTCTGATTTCTATTTTTTTAGAAATCATCTTTCATTGGATCTTGACTTAAACATTATTAGTATTTAGGATTATTTGTGGAGAACCTGTAATGGACCACACCCTATTTCACCAACCAACTGTCATGGACCAAATTGGGAAGGGTTATTTGTCTAAAACCTCCTATGGAAGAGAAGATGTGGATGAATCGTATAGAGGAGAATATGTTAACATGTGAACATTATATGTTAAAGAAACATTTTTTCTATTAGGTCATCCACAGTGGGAGCCCGTAAATCTATGGGTTTATTGGAGGATAAATATGGTTTGAGACACAATGGGATCCTCTAGTATATGAGGCCAAATGTGGGACATTTGATCGTTTGGAGTTGAAACGTGGAAATATCCTACGTTTGGAATATTGATGATGAACCAAACGTAGAATATTTTTCGCATCTGGCAAGCCAGACGTATAAATGTTCCGTGTTTCGTTCAGCCTATAGTATACATTATATCTTCCATCAAACTAATGAAGTCCTAAAGGATCCCCTACCCAATCTAAAGTATATTTCATCCACCGTTACTGAAACAAACACAAAATACAAGATCCACAATGGGTTTATAGTACCCATTGTGGATGGAGTTAGAGCTTTTTTTATGCTGCCCCCAGTCATAAGAAATAAATGCCTTGGCGCAACCATTTTATTGCTTTGTTCCCCAAAATAAAATAAATCCATTTTTAAACCTCCATATATCGAGGTGATTTTTGCACATTGACTCCAACTCAATGTGGACCTATGAGAAAACCTAAGGGCCATTTACTTATTGAAAACTATTTTCCATTTTCCAATATCACTTTTTACTCAATATCTTTGCTAATATGCCATTGATATGGGAACGAGTTGTCGAAAACTATATATTAACTTATGAAATTCTAGAAAACATATATTTGATGATTTCTAGATTAGCTTAAGTTGGAAAACAATTTTCCATCAAACCACATTCTTCTTCCCATCTCGAAGGCATACCTTGCCAAATTATCAAATAAAATATGAAAAATGAAAATGGAAAATTATTTTCCACAACTAAAAATACCTAAGACATTTATTTTTAATCCAATATTTAGCAGGGCTAAAAATATGCTCTTTAGATGAAATTACGGGCATGGAATCCACCTTTACCAGATCATAAATATGGTTATTTTACATGAGAAGTTCACAAATATAGAGAAATAATGATTTTCGAATTTCCTCTAATATGAGCCATCAAAACAAGGGGGGTTGAGAATATGGTTCCCTCAAATTCAATATCTGCATAGAGATCACAATAGACACAAAATAAGAAAAAATAGATTTACATCTGAAAGAGGGGTTTGCCAAAAAAATGGTGAATGCTGATGAGGAAGTCGATAATCTATCCCCTCGATTTCGAAACCTTAAAATAGAGACCTGACAATATAAAAAAAAAACTATTAATAAGTACCCACTCTAAAGTACAACAATAACAAGTTCCAAATGTGAAGATTCACTTACAGTTGGATACCCAGAATGGGGGATTTACAACAATAACGATCCATCAAAAATCCCATTAAAGTAGTGGTACAACTTACAACAAGTCAGTCTCCTGAGAATCTGGAGCAAAATCCACTCCAGCAGTGTCACTACAAACCCACTAAGAATAGTGGTACGACTTAGAGTAAATCATTCACTGAATAATATAATACTACATTCACTCAAGTAGTGATACAACTTAGAATAAGCCGGTCGCCTAAGAATTTAGCGTTAAACATATAAGGACAAATTTCTAATTGGGTTAATTTTCTTGTAATTAACTTAATTTCAGACAAAACTTATTTGAGTCATAGATAGATTTTTACTTGTCACGATTTGCACAAAGTCTATTACGTGTTGTTTGAAAACGTAGCGACCAAGCTTCAAAGATAGATCATGCCGTGTTTATTAGTTCATTTTCATGTCTTCATATCATATTGCATTCCGTGATACTCTCAGGTATAAACGCATAATGTTTACGGGACTCGAAAAAAGTTTTAAGGATATTTTTTTCATTAATTTTTAAAAAAAGGTTTTAACTTCGTTTATTCCGAGATAGACATGTGTTAGAGTCATCTAGATCTTTCCTTTGAGTTTAGAAATATCAAATAACATTAGCATGTCAATCTACCATTAGAACGAGATGTGTATAGTCGTTGTAACGATAAGCCGAAATCGTTTTAACGACTTGCCAACTTAAGGTTTTTTATTTAAGGAATTTTTTTCTCATAATTTCGAGGTGTGTTTAACCAAAATTATAAAAGAAAACCTATACATCTTTCTGCACTTCTTTATAAAGGTTTCAAAAGTTAAAAACATCCTTTATGTTCACAAGATCCGATCTTTCATATACATATGCAATAGAGATCTTGTGTTTGCACCACAGTTTCATTCTTCCATTAAAGAACCTTTTTTCGTGCGGTGGACTCCGTACGTGCTGATTGGGGTGAAGAAGCGGTGGACTCCGTGTTTTGAATCATAGGCGATTGCCAAAGATCTTCCATGGATACCGAGGTGCATATGGACTCGTGCGTTGTGGACCTGACATAGGTGGGCTCTTGTGTGGCACTGTGGATGAGCGGTCGAAGCATAGAAGAGCGTCAAGGCTTGTGGGGTATCGAGTCATTGAGTAAGTCTATTGTTTGTACTTTGTAAAACGATGTCATAGTGATTGTCTGGCTTGGGCCGTCCTAGGTTTTTTCCCTTAGTGGTTTCCTCGTACATCGACGTTGTGTGTTTTGTGAACTTGATTTATTTTACTTGCTTAATCACACTAGATGCATGTTTAGGATTAACAAGATAAAATTAGGTTAAATAAAACTGGTTCACAAAGTTGGTGTATATTAAAAGTGGAAAAAGTTCAGTTGTTTTGAAAATTCACCCTCAATTTCCAGTCATTTAAAGATGAGAAAATGGAGTAAATGTGATTGGTGAGAATAAGATATGTGGATACCTTAATATTTTGTGCAGTTAAATAATTGCTAATAAAGGTTGAAGTTTATGAACTCTAGGGTCTTTTGCTTGTATTTGCATAGAAAATATGAACAAATAAAGGTGGACAATCATCAACTCTTAGTATCTTGCAAGTAGTATGTGAAATCAATATGAACAAAAAAATTTGTTCATGTGACACTGTAATGTATATTTCATTTTTCAGCAATGTATATATTACAATATTGTAATCTACTCATAATTTTTTTGGAAAAGATTGGAATTTTTACGTGAATTTTTATAATGTATACACAGATTTTTATAATATACAAGTGTTAAATTTGTGTATATCCCAAATTATAAGGTATACATTAAGGTATGAGGGACTATAATGCCCAAAATATATGTAAGTGCACTGGAGCCAAAAAAATTATTTGTGAGTGACTAAAATGAAAATCTCCTTTTTTATTAGGCCATTTAAAGAAATTGGGTGATAGGAAATAATAATATTAGTATAAGGAGATTTGTTATTGCAAGAATTTCTTTGGCACTTGCTAAAAGCATATACCCTTGATATAAAACCAATTATACCACAAGCATAATAGAATTTTGTAACCACAAAAAGATTTGTATATCTAAAATGGATTAATTACATCACAATATAAAGAAAAAGGAATATATATATATATATATATATATATATATATATATATATATATATATATATATATATATATATATATATATATATATATATACATATATATAAGAAATAACATTGTTTATGCACTAAATCAAGTTTTATCAACTTTTCTTTTATACATTTTAGGTTATCTGCTAAAAATCTATAATTCCAGGGAATTTACTGTAGTTTATGATATATTTTCTTATGCAATAGTCCGGCTAAGAATTTGAAGCACTAATGCGAACGTGGACTTGACTTTAATGCATTTTTCTCTATTCACACACGAAATTTACACTTTAATGCATTTTCACTATTCACGTGCACTTACAAACTTGTATTTTATACACTTTGCCAAACATGCTCCTTTTCATCTTTTCTTTACAAAAAATGAGTTTTCACTATATAAAATCCAACTATTTTAACTAGAGTCCTTTAGTTTGAAAATTTTCTCATAAGACCAATTTTTACATAAAATGACACTTTTCTACTAAAACATTACTTTTTCAAGACATATATTTCCAATTTGTTAACTCTTATCATTTTATGCATTCATATTATTCCAGTTAAAACCAACTTTCCAAAATAACACTCATGTTTGCAAAAATACCTGTTAAATCTATACTTTTTTTTATAAAATGGCACTTTTTGCCTGAAAACTACACTTTAAACATTTCAAGACTTATTCTTACAAATTGAGAATCTTACATTTTAGACTTCGTATATTTGTCATTTTATGTGTATATATTACTATATTTAGTGTTTTAACCTCAATAATTTACTATTTTTACTTTTAGTCCCTTAAACTTTAAACTTTAAACTTTTTAAACTTTCTTCACATAAAGTAGCGTCATTTTATATTAATAATATGATGCTTTTTCTAATATTTTTATTTCATATTACAAGGCTTGTTCAAATGTATTTCAAACATAATAAACCCAATTTCCACAACTACATATGATTTTGTTCATGAATGAAATGATTTATATAAAATAAATCCATTTATGCATCCTACATTTCTTCACCAAATCCATCTTATTATTTAACATGAAATAATTAGTTTAAATACAATTTTCATAAGGAATAACTTCCTTAAAAAATCTAAAATTTTAACTTATTTCAAACTTCAAATTTTCACCATTTTTATCACATATTTATCAATATATATTCATATATAGTGATAATAATGATAAATAGTAATGTAAATCATACATATGTACACATATAACTAGAATTCTTGATTTTAAATTTGAAAATATTGTAGAACCCCTAGCTCTTAAAGATAATAACTTTAAAGAAAATGTTGAAAAGAAAATTCAATAAGCTCCAAACTTTCTGAATTATTGTTCCTTTAGTAATCCTCTTTTACACCCAAAATAACAAATCTATAACACTTGAAAACCCTTGATTATGGACAGATAATTATGTGGGATAGTATGATTTAACTATAAAGAGAATACACAACCTCTTGCTGAGTTAAAATGGAGAAGAGAATTTATATTTTCGAATTTAACACATATTTTCACGCAGTATATAAGGGAGGAAATGGGGTAGGTAGTCCCCTAGAAGCCACCATACAGGCCCCCTATCCATCTTCGATGGACCCTACCCATTAGGGATTGCTATCCTACTGCCTAAAGTGTCCAAAGATGGATAGAAAGTGAGCAAAACCCATGGAGATCCATCCAAAAACAACCCCACAAAGTTGCATACTTGATAGCCTAAAAAATATGCATTTTGTCCGAATCGAAAAGTCCCCAAATAGATATTAGATGACTTTTAAAAAAAAATATAAAACACGAAAGTTGTTCAAAATTAAAATTTTCATCTTTCCGGATGTTTTCAGAATTTTCTGAGCATTTTTATTTTTTGAAGAAAACCAATTTATTTATATTATTATTATTTGATATTTCTTCTTTTATTCTTATCACATTTTATCTTAATTATAAGTGTGATTATATAATTTATTTCATACAATCATTTTTTATTTAAAAAGAGTAGCTTAATGTAACACGCGTAATGTGGTACGTGACATTTTTGAATTTTTCTTCCTAATTTTAATCATAAGATTATTCTAATAAAAATAATCTTGTAATTTCTTATAACGCAATTTTTCATTAATTTACAAAATTACGGGCGTTACAAGCTTCCCAACTTGGGAATTTTTTACCCGAAAATCAAAACATTACACGAAAAGATTTAGTCTTCATAATTTCGTCCCCAAAGTTAATCTCATATTTTCGTGAACTCCTATCCGACATAATGCTTATCCTTTCATCTCATGCTGGCAATCCTTATCAATCATACACCTAGAAATGCAATTTATCTGTATGACCATAAGATACTTTCTTGGTTCAGCGTTTACTATATTTTGTGTCACTGTCTAACAAGTCTTTTCTAATTATTTATTAGGAATCATAGTCTACTCATTGACCCACAATATTCCAGTTGTATTCATTTTCTTAAGATCCTTTTACTTAATATTTTTTTTCTACACCGAAAAATCTCATAGACTCTCAATAGGCTCTTACCACTAAAGTTTTATATAGCTAAATCTATTAAGTCCTCAACTTTCCCCGTATTTAAACCTAGACAAATATTTTCCTACATCAAGATGGTATACGACCATGTAAATACTACGCGCCGATAGAACCCATGACAAATTTTCCTTTCATGAAATCAATTAATCAGTAAGGCCTATTAATTGCCTTCTCAATTCAAAATATGAACTTGTATGGTCACTATATATCCCATTTTGTAAATAAGGATCATTAATTTTCTCTACTAAGACGACACCTTACAACTTAGTGCGAATACTAATTCATCATCAATCATAAACCTTAGGAGCAACTACGAATATTTCTACCGACCTAAACGTCACAAAATATTTAACCCAAGTCAACCAATGAACCACGTGTAATGGAAATTTCATAGTTTTTTACGCACATTAATCATTTTAATACATTTATAACCCATCACCCTAGACCATCAAAAAAACTTTAATATATAGTTATTTATGAACCATCCCATAATTAACATTGGTCCAACATTGTCTTTACCACTATAAACAATAAAATTACAATCGTTGTTTACAATTGTAAAAATCTTGTGGACTATTTAAACATGTAACTTATAGACTATGCACTATAGTCTTATCTACCGCGAGACCACGTAAGTACATCACTACCTACATTATTACCTAAATCATTTACCTACAACCGATGTATTTTCCCAATCGAATTATGATCCTCATCCTAGACCATCGTTTTAAGTCGAATGCTAACAAGACAAGATTTAGACTAAATGGATATTATTGACAAGCACTAAAATGCTTTATAAGTCATACCTACTCGTTTATCTTTAATGATCTTGGTAAAACTAATAATTCTCCACTAGCTCCCATGAGTATTGCATGTCTTAACTCTCTATAACAAGAGTTCATACTTGAACTTACAATCATTATCGTAAGACACCACTAACACTTTTCCATTGAGCATTATTACTCCATATACTATTTCCATAGGGTTACTTTCATTGTTACCTTAGCATGGCTATGTGTCAATTTGCACTAACCAACCTATATTATCTTTAAAAATTAATATAATTAAATATTACCATAATATGTTTTTCTCCAAACATCCAGACTAGCATCAATCAACCCAAACTATCTCAAAATTTATCTAAAGGGGTGAATTTATACCCGAGGCCCTACTTACTTAATATGTACGTTGACTCAACACTTGGGTTTTACCCATGTTGTTATAGTAAGACAATCGCAACCAGCCTATGAGTAGTATATTTTATTGTAAGGGATCTCGTTAAATTGTTCCCCACTAAACCAAAGCACTACTAAAAATGTCAAACCATTATATGGTGTTCAAAACTCTACTCTTTAATAACTACAATTACTCGAAAGCCTTTCTTTAAATCTTAAAAAAAAATTCTTTTACTACAAATCATTTGTTTCATCCCAAATATTCATAAAATTTTCTCCACAGGGTAATGTGTACCTTGCCTTTGTATACTAAACTCTTTATAATGGGGTATACATGATACTAAATTAAGCTCCTCATCACATTTTCATCAAAAACTAACTTCTTATTTTGAAAAGGACAAAATTCCACCCTTGAACTCCTATTAAACTTCTTTATCATTGGACACCATTGAGTGACTTATCATATGTCTCATATGAAACTCAATCATTGTACTTAAGAACAAGACCAATATTTTCCCAATATTTATTACGATTAAAAGGAGCGCCATCAGATCTTAACACGCCCACGGGTCATAATGACTAGCGATAACTTAAATTCTTGTTCTTATGTCATATATGTAATCTCATGCCAATTATTGAAGATTTTTACACTACCGTATACTTGCTTAACTATTAAGATTTTTACACACTTGCCGTGTTGGATCCCTATATCAACATTTTTGTTATCTTCAAGGGTCCACCTGAATTCTTCTATTTTATCACATGTTCTTGACACTAATAACTTTCAATACCATTACGCAACCATCGGTCGTATGACCTTTCATAACCTTAACATGTTTTTACTTAATGTAAGAAACCCCGTCATCTTTATGACTTACTTGTGTACATAAACATTTATATAATCCCAAATTCACCTTACAAATTATCATTTAACTTAAAATCGAATCATCGAAGGATTAAATCTTATTTAAATAACCAATCGTTACACTTACCCTTAATGTAGACAAAATGAAATAATACCTTTTCATTGATAGAATATAGATAACTATAATTCAAATAAATAAAAATGTAAGCGTACTCTTTGACACAAGAAACCTATGCACTGATACCAAATTGTAACGCCCCATTTCCGAGGGTTAATGCAAAAAACCTTTTATACTTTGATTTATTTTAAGAAAAACTCCTTTTGAAACAAAATCTTTCTTCTACATTTTTGTCATAAAATTCATCAAATCTAATTAATGAAAAGATGTCCAGCTTATAAATTTATAAGAACACTAAAAATTAAAGAGTTTTGTAAATTCCATAAACTAAATAACAATTTAAGAATTTTCTTGTCACCCTGACTTATTACAAACCGAATTTAAAACATTCTAACAAAAAAAATCTCCATTTAAATTACACATTTTAAAGAAAACACTAAACATAGCTCTACTAGCGTATAAATATTTACTTGCCCCTCACGGTTTCCTTGCATTTATATTTTTCTTGAAGTACTTGGGGGGTTTGACAAATGGTGGGGTATGAGTGTGAGCCTAGTGGGAGAAATACTAGCAGAGTAATACGTACAAAAAATATCTATACATATAAACTATATTTTATCAATTATGAAATTATCCTTCATTTGATTAAGTGTTGTTATGCAAAATGTAACGTGACATGCAATTAACGTTTTCACCATGTAACCCGGGCTATGATCCCACTCATACTTAAATTTATTTTAATACCCGTGTATCCCGTTAATTGAATTATTAACATAGTTTCACATTTTTCAAGTTATTTAATAAACTTGCCTTTACATTAACAAGCGACATGCTTAAAATAATTTTTTTGTTTGATTAGTCGGGATACCAATCCATGAGTGTTATACGGCCTTTCTCCTACTCCCACCAGGCCGGAATATGCTACTGCTTGGTGGTTTTGTGTTTAAGCATTAAGCCGCGCCCTAGGGCTCTGGGCCCTCTATAAATTTTTCGATTACCTTTGAGTGTATTCTATTAGTTACGTTGTTGTAAGCCTTTTTTTCTTTATTTCATTATTGTCCACTTCAAAGTCTTTTTTCTTTATTTTCCTTTTAACGGCCGATGAGGCTAAATATTCGAGTCGAGACTAGTCCCAACACTTAATTTTAAAGTTTTATACTTTATGAAAAGTCCGTTTTCATTTGACCTTTAACTCGGTATTTCATCTTTTAAAATAACTTTATTTATCATTTCTTGTGAAACTTAACCTTTGAATTTTTTATACTCATTTTTATACTTTAATGTATTTTTGACAATTCTTGCACATTTATAAACTTTGCCAAAAATGCCCATTTTCATGTGTTCTTTACAAAGTATGAGTTTCCACTACATAAAATCCAACTAATTTAACTAGAGTCATTTATTTTGAAAAAAAAATTTCATAAGCCAAATTCTACTTAAAATGACACTTATGTACTAAAACATTAATTTTATAAATTCAAGACTTATATTTCTAATTTGTGATAGACGAGGGAAAATCGTGGCGCTTGTGTTACGTGCACCAGTCATTGCTTTTGGTTCCCACCTCTATACAAAAAAACCTAAGCTTTAACTACACTCTTTATGGGTGTCTGGCAGCTAGTCCGGGTATCAAATCCAGATGAAATGTTTCTAGACGTTAATTGATTTATTTACTTCAGGAATAAAAGTGCAAAAGATGAAATTTATAACCAGAGATAAATCTAGGCATGTAGTTAAACTGAGATTAACAAAATGTGTAAAAACTATAGGTTGAGAATAATATCCCACATGTCGGGTTAATAAATATAAATGGTTACACGGGAAGACAAGTTTATCAAGATTAAAATTTCATTTTCACAATTAATTAAATCTAGACTTGTCACCCCCTAAATTGTCATAAAAGCTAAATTTGATTTTGGTGTCAATAAATATCCACAAGATTAAACACGAAGGTCATAAATATGACGCATACATGATATACACTGTTAAATCTCCTAGGCATAAAATAACGAACAACCTAACCGATTTAAACTCATAAAACCCAACACCGAAGTAAAGCAACCCATTAATTCAAGGTGATTTCAATTATCTTAACCTAAAATAAATTAGCTACAAAGCATATTACATGACATGAAAGTAAATGGAAACAAATAAATCTAGTTAACAAAGCAAGAAATGAATAATGGAGGATTATATTAAGGAGGAAAAGATGAATAGTACACTTATATACCTAAAATGGGATGGAACCCTAAGAAAGAGAAGCTCTCAAAAACCTAACATAAAATGCCATAAAAGTAGATAGTTTGGAAATAAACCGAAATTACATATATATAGTAAGTTTGGAGAAAATAAAAGGAAAAAGAAACAAAAAGGAAAGTGTCACATATCTAAAGGGGCCGATCGACCAGGGGTGCTGAATCAGCCTACTGCCTTCTATTGTGGGCATAAATTGAAATGCTGGTTGACCAGGGTTTAGGGACCGGTCGATTGGGGCTCTGTTTTTTAGGGGGCCTTTGGTTTTCAATAGGTTGCATTACGAAAACGGCCATAACTACATCATTCGGACTTAAAATGACGTGCCGTTTACGGCCACACAAAGCTAACTCAGTGAATATGCTTCCATGGAGATCCACTGGTCGGGACACGAAGTATGGAAAGACTAAAATGCCCTTGAAGTTGCATTAGATGATAGAATTTCCTCTAAATGCAACCACTTGCTCCATTAAGAATTCCAATACCTACAATAACTCACATAAACCATACAAAACATATATATATATATATATATATATATGCAAAACTGAGATTAACCAATATATGAGCATAAAAGTAGGATATAACGGGGACAAAAGTGCTAGAATGCATAATGATAATGAGTGTTAATATGTAATATTCATGACGTATCACAACCCTTAACTTAGATATTGTTAGTCCTTAGTGACGAAACAAGACCAACAGATAGTGATACAAAATGTATATGAGCATAAATTGTAGAAATGCCACTTTCGGGGGCGAGCGATTGCATTTAACATATGCAATAAGTCATTAAACTCCTAGGTTATCCTAGTAAACGAGTGTTGTCTCGTGAGAATTTTCAGGGATGACACCCACAAACATCAAAGTTTCCTCAAAATATGCCCAATCAATAAAAAAGACAAGCTCAACAATAACGAAAAGGATTTAAATCATGTTATTAGCAAAGTGAATGAATTCACACAAAAGTCTGTAGTTATTAACATTCTAGAATGAACCTCACCGAATTGAAACCTTAAGCGTGGGAGGAAAAGCGAGCACATGAAAAGTATAATTTGGAAAAACTTTTACAAACCGGATAAGCATTAAAGCGTGTATATATCAATCCTCACCGATATATACACTCAACAAATAAATCATTATGAAAAGGGGTGCAACACACAAGGGACATGCGAGAATAAAGAGTAAATGTAAATGAAAACTAGGTTGCATACATGTCATCAATGAAGAACGCTATATAATAATTGATTTTTTTTTTTGCAATCTCAATAAAAGGATATGATCATTAAATGAAGTGAGATGGGTTTTCGCATATTATCCCACTATTTAAACTTTTGAATTACATTCACATTAAGATCATATAGGACTTTAATGGTTTATAATGTAGGCTAGGCTCGGGTTATGAAATGAAGAGAATATATACATATTCAAAGGTGTTTAGGGAAGTAACACTTGGGATAGTGGAAAAATGTGGGCAATTTTAAAACTGGAATATGAATTCCATGACAAGCATAGAAAATAAATTGGAGAGTGACAGATTATTGAGTATGATGTACATAAATGAAATACTTCTTATTTCTTTTCTTTTCTTCTTTTTCTCACTTTTTCTTTTGTTTTGTGTTCTTTCTTTTTTTCTTATTTTGTTTTTCTTCACTTGTTCTTTTCTCTCACACTCTTACATCCTTAATTGAAATCACATAGCAAGAACATCATTCAACCCCAATAATAATTTCAAATAAAAGTATGGAATCTGATATATATGATTTATACTCCAATCTAAAGTTAGTTATGGGATTTCAGGTTATGAAACGAAAGGCTATATTTAGGCTTATAGGGATTGGCGAGGAGAAACATATAAGGTGAGGTCAAAGTCAATATGCGTTTTATAACAAAGAGGGATTATGATCCTTTCCTATGGTTTACGCAATTCTCGAGTCAAAACAACTTTGAAAATCATGCTCAAGTAACACATTTCAAAATAGGAACTTAATTAATGAACGATCAATGAAAGAATAATGAGATTACCAACAAATTTAACATTTTCAAGGAGGAAAGATTAATTAATAACACTGACAAATGAAGAAAAGACGAAAGCTCACTTGGTATAAGTATATGTAATGCAACAAAGATTACCGAGTTATAAACGCCTTAAATTAAATCATTAAAACAAGAAGAGCGCATATGCTCATGGGTTGAAAGTTTAATTCATGAAGTTTTTCATAATATCAATAATTTTAGGACTAAAGTCTAATAACTTCTAAAATCAAGAAGATGCATCATTGAATTATCCATTGAATTGGGCATTTATTAAAATTTATCATTGAAAACAAAAGCAAAATTCCCATCAATGGAGAAAAAAAAAAGAAAATATTTTTGACATTTTTAATTTTTTACAACAAAAGCATGCTTGGGAAGAACATATAATCAAATCATGGACTCAAGGAGCAATGAGAAGAATATCCCACACCCCCTAAATAAAACCTTACATTGTGCTCAATGTGAACCAAGAACCAAGTTAAAGAGAGGAATATAGTGATATTACCCAAAATGGAGCGATCTCCGAAATGTACAAGTCCAATGATTCAACAAAACATGTTAAAACCAAGCAAAACAAAAAAAAAAGAACTAAAACTTTAACTAATTACACTTGATAAAAAGAAAAATGAAAAAAAATGAACCTAATACGTACAACCTATAATTATAAGTTCTAACTAACTATACACTAAAAGTTGAAATTATAGGTTGTACATATTAGGTTCATTTAAAAGTTTTGGGGGATGATGGGGGGTTTGGATTGAACGGGTAATGAATACACATGGGATCCGAGAAAAATTGAATTTTTTTCCCAAAGATTTTACAATTGGGATGAGAGGTGGTGCACAAGGAGGCAAAATTGCCTTCATTGAAAGAGGCTCAAGCAAGTAATCCTCATCAGTGAAAGGGTTGAATCCTCATCGGTGACATATCATAACTCTTATCATTTTATATGTTCATATGAATCCATTTAAAATCAACTTTCCAAAATAAGACTCATGTTTGCAAAGATAGCTTATTAATCCATACTTTTCATAAGATAACATTTTTGGCCTAAAAACTACACTTTTAACATTTCACGACTTATTCTTACAAATTGAGAACCTTTCATTTTAGACTTTGTATATTTATCATTTTATGTGTACATATTATTATATTTACTGTTTTAACCTCAGTACGTTATTATTTTCACTTTTATTTCCTGAAACTTTAAACTACTTAAACTTTCGTCACATAAATAGTGTCATTTTATGTGACTAATATACTATTTTATTCAACATTATTATTTAATATTTAAAGGATCGTTCAAATGTATTTCCAACATATTAAACCCATTTCCTATAACTACATATGATTACATTTATGAATGAAAGGATTTGTTCCAAGTAAATCCATATATGCATCCTACATTTCTTCACCAAGTCCATATTATCATTTGTTATGAAATAACTAGTTTAAACATAATTTTCTTAAGGAATAACTTCCTTAAATATTCTAAAATTTTAACTTAATTCAAACTTCAACTTTTCACTATTTTTATCACATATTTATCAACATATATTCATATATAGTGACAATAGCCATAAATAGTCGTGTAAATCATACATATGTATACATATAACAAGCATGATTAATTTTAAACTTGAAAATAGTGTAGAGCCCCTACCTTTTAATATTAATAAATTTGGAGAATATGTTGAATAGAAAACGCAATAAGCTCAAAGCTTTTCGAATTTTAGTTCTCCTACTAATCTTCTTTTACACTAAAAACAACACATCTATAACACTTGAAAACCCTTGATTATGGAAGAATTTGTGTGGGATAGTATGAGTGAAGTATAGAGAGAATAAACAACCTCTTGTTGAGTTAAAATAGAGAAGAGAATATGCATTTTTGGACTGAACTAAATGCAGATTTTCACTCAGAATATAAGGGAGAAAATGGGGTAGGTAGCCCCTTACATGCCCCCTATTCATCTCCCATGGACCCTCCCTATTTTAGGTTTCTAGGTTACTGCATAAAGAGTCAAAAGATGGCTAGAAAGTGGTCAAAATTCAAGGAGAGCCATATAAAAATAACCCCACAAAGTTACATACTTAATAACCTATAAAATATGCATTTTGCCCGAATTGAAAAGTTCCCAAAACTAGCATCATTTGATTTTTTTTTTGTAGAAAATGTAAACATAAAGTTGTTCAGAATTAAATTTTACATCTTTTTGGAGGTTTTCAGAATTTTATGACCATTTTTATTTTTTGACGAAAAATCCATTTTTATATTATTATTATTATTATTTGAGTTTTCTTCTTTTATCCTCATGATATTATAACTTAATTATAAGTGTGAATATATAATTTATTTCATATAATTATTTTTCATTTAAAAAGCGTAGCTCAATTTAACACGCGCAATGCAATACACGATATTTTTGTATTTTTCTTCTTAATTTTAATTACACGATTATTCTTATAAAATTAATTTCATAATTTTTCATAACAATTTTTTTTATTAATTTACAAAAATACGAACGTTACATATTAGGTTGTTTATATCTTAATATTCACTATACTTTAAAATAAATAAATAAATCATAATAGGTTGATACTTGAATGTTGAACTTCAAACCCGTCACGATGATGTCAATTGACTTTTTCTGTTTGTTAGTAATCAGTTTCTCAAATTTTATAATGTTAGAATAAATGATTGACGTGTCAAAACTAAGTGATGATATAAGGATTTTTAACACCATTGATCTTAGGATTATCAGGGACCAAAGATGTCCTTTAAATTTTTAAAAGTTTACAATTTAGTCAATTTTAACAAGTTTTATTAAGATTGATGTCATGTGCAGGTTTTTCTATGCCTTCTCTCTAACTCTTTCTCTTTTCTGGAAGAGTTTCCTTCTTACTATTGCGAGTCTTCTTCTGCGTCTTGGTCAGCATACTCCTCCATCTTCTTCCCAGCTTTTCTTGGTGTTTCAACTTACAGTTAAGCTTCCTTCCTTTTTCTTCTGTTCATTTTCTCTGGTTGGCTATAGCCCATAATACAACTAGCAATGCTATAACTTCTTTGTTCCTTCCACCTGCATTACAAGGCACTGCAACAAAAGTGTTCTCTCTGTTAGGAAAGATCGTTTCAGATAAAAACTCTAATGTAGCTCAAATAGAAGGTTTAGCTCTGAAGACTTAGAAAGTTAAAGGGGAGCTTAAAATGGCAAAGAATGAATTCAATATATTCTCTTTCGACTTCTCTAGGGAGGAGGATATGATAAGGATTCAGGATCAGTCTCCTAATGAATTATTGTTGCTTAAAGTTTGGGACTCAAAATTGGCGGCTGAAGAAGTGAGCTTCCAAACCATCAAGCTCTGGATCAGAGTTCATGGACTTCCCAAATACAAACTTCACAGGGCAAGTGGCCTAATTATTGGCCAAAATTTAGGGTCAAATGTCATGGTGGTTATCAGACCTGGTCACCACTCATACATGTGTTTAAAGGTTAGTCTCCCTATTGATGCCCCATTATCAAAAGGTTTTAATTTGAAACGGATTAAGGAGGACAAATGGATATATTTTACATATGAAAAGGTAGATAGGTTTTGCTTCAAGTGTGGAAGGATTAGTCATATTGTAGTGGATTGTGAAAAAGAGGAAGTAGTTGAATGTGGGGGGAATCATATTAGCTATGGAGCTTGGATGACCGCTTCCTCATATTTCAAATAGAACCTAGAAGATTTTTTTGGAAAAAATCCCCTGCCTCTCCCCTAATCGAAACATGACCCTTGCCCAACCTAACCTGATGTGTAAAGTACAAAATTCAACTGAACATGTTTAGGTGGTTGGCTATGGTACAATAGTTTAGTCTGCAGTTCCCATTCCCTAAAATACCCTACATAGTGAAGTCAGCCAACCACATTTGGAACCCAACATACGCAGAATTGATGTGACCTCCATTTCAAAATAATCACCTGCACTATTTAATATCTCTAATTAGGCTTGGGTTGAAGCCCCAGTCTATCTAATCACCATAAATCACCCTCCAAACTGCCCAATTGTTGTTATCCTTTACCTTAATACCCTAAACACATATCCCTTTCCCACCTATATTGAGGGGGTCCATCACCCTATTATGGTGTCAGATTGGTTTAGGATTGATGATACCATTACCCTACATATTTTATCCCAACTAATAACCCCCAGATGTTTTAGCTCCTTAACCCATAAGCTAACCCCCAAATTAACCAGTAAAAACCCAATCTAGACCTGTTCCCCTCAATCACCCAAAATTTAAAACTAAGCTAAGACAAAAACCAAAAAACATTAAAAGGTATCAATAAGTATAGATTCCCAGTGACTGTAGGAGCCCCATTCCAAAACACCTCCTTATCTCCCCTAAATAATTCTCTCGGAATCTTCTAGGAGCTAGATGAGGCTAAAAGTACAGAGAAAGGTAAAGGAAAGTTGTGTGATATAAGGGGCAAGAATTATGGGTGGCCAAAGGTTGTCAAGATAGTTTATTCAATGAGAATCATCAGAGTGAGTTGGTGGGAGGAAAGCAAGGGTTGGTTTCAAAATTTATTAAGTTGCATATTAAAAAAAGCAAACTCCTTATTACCTTTGATAAATAACCCTCCATAAAGCTTCATGGTGGATGTCCTATAAGTGGGGGAGACCATCTACATGTACTAGAAGAATAATATAAAGGAATCAACATATTACAGAATGAGGAAATTAAAGAACAAATTACAGTTAATAAAAGCCATAAAAGGGTAATAACAAGGAGAACAAGTAAGCACTCCATTATTGAAGAGGAAATTGAGGTATTTAGTGAAGAAAACCTAGTGAAACTTTCAATTTTAAACAACTCAAAAATTGATCAAACAAAGTCAGAGGGGTCCTTTCGAAGGATCCCTCATTACCAAAGAGTATCATAGCTTAATATTATCAAGGGTTGGGTAAAACCTTGACAATTAAGGCTCTTAAAAAGCTTTGTGTTTTCAATGACATTGTTATTATTTGCCTAATGGAGACAAAATACAAAGAAGAAATAATCTAATTTATTAAGAAGATAATTAAGATAGACAATGCGATTAGAGTGGACCCAATTAAATTATCTGGTGGATTTTGCCTGTTGTGGAAACATTCTGTGAGCATTTATATTCTTGAAAGATCTAAGGATTTCATAGATGTTATCATTGATGAGTGGAAGGGTTTTTTGGGTAAAGTTAGGGTCACTTTTGTGTATGGGAATCCCTATTTTGATCATAGAAGGGCCCAATGGGCTAGACTAGTTATGTCTCAGCTGCACCCTCCTTTCCCTTGGATATGCTTGGGAGATTTCAATGATATTTGGGCTCAAGAGGACAAAGAAGGTAAGCTTGATAAGGCCAATAGGGAGATTGAGTGTTTTAAAGCCATGGTTAATAACTGTCTTTTATTTGAGCTTCTTTCTAAAGGGTGGAGGTTAACTTGGAATAGTAAGAGGTTCGATGAGGATAATGTTAGAGAGAAGTTAAATAGGGTCTTGATTAATGTTGAATGGGCTGTTTCTTTCCCCAAGAGTAGGGTGGTGACCTTTCCTGCCTAAGGTTCAGACCATAGTCCTATTTTGGTGGATAATGATCTTCCTAAGCCCCCCATAAGAATAAGTTTAATTTGAAGTTTATTGTCCATAAGAAGGGAAGTGTCATAATTTGGTTAAAAGTGAGTGGATGAGAGAGGCTGTTGGTTCCGATGTGGTTTTCTTACTCTCTAAAACCTTCTGGACTAAGGCTGCCCTATTTAAATGGAGTGCTAAGAAGTTTGGGAATGCTAAAGTGGAGATTAGAAAGCTGTAAGGTAGACTTGTTGATTTACAATCTTGTGCTTGTAAGGGTTACTGTAATGGGACTGTTAGGGTTATCACTAATAATATTAAAGCTCAGTAGGTTAGGGAGGATAAATACTGGGATGTGAGGTCTAGAGTGCAATGGATGAAGTGGGGGGATAAGAATTCTAGGTTCTTTCATGCATATATTATTCAAAGAAGGCAGAGGAATCAAATTGGTAGGCTAAAAGACAATGCTAGGGCTTGGGTGGAGGGGCAAGTTCAGTTGGAGGTTATGGCCAACAGTTTCTTTAAGAATTTGTACACCTCCTCCGGGGGAGGGGACTGCTCTAGGGTTACTTCCCTAATTCCTAGGTTGGTTACTGAAAATATGAATGTTTCTTTTAATTATCTGTTAACCTTAGAGGAGCTGGAGAAAGCTGTTTTTGGCTTAGGCCCCTGGCCCTGATGGGATGCCAGGGATTTTCTATCAAATTTTTGGGAGGATATAAAGTGGGACCTGTTTAAGGCTGCAAATTAGGACACCTTCTTAGGCAAATGAATGAAACAATGTGGTTTTAGTCCCTAAAAATCCTATCCCATAAAAATTATCCTATTTTATCCCTATTAGCCTTATTAATTTTTTCCCAAAGATCATTTCAAAAATTTTGGCTACTAGATTGAACCCTTATTGGAAATCTCATTGAGCCTTACCAAAGTGATTTTATCTCCGGAAGAAAAATTCAAAATAATATTATTGTTGACCAAGGTTTTTGCTTATCTTAGGAGAAAGAGGAGAGGTAAAGATTATAACTATGCTCTGAAGTTGGATATGAATAAGGCCTATGATAGAGTGGAGTGGGGTTTTCTTAGGGAATCCCTTTTTACTTATGGTTTTAATTCTCATTGGGTGGGGGTGGTTGTGGATTATGTTTCCTCTATTTCTTTTAGGGTCCTAATCAATGGGAATTATCACTTTTCTTTTATACCCTATAGGGGTCTTAGGCAGGGGACCCCCTTTCCCCTTATCTTTTCATCCTTAAGGCTAACCGTCTGTCCCTAATTTTTGCCAAAGTCATGGCTGATCATTCTCTTAAGGGTTTTCAAATCAATCATTATTTCCCCCTATTGCCCATTTTATGTTTGTTGATGATTCTCTCTTTTTGTTTGATGGTAAAGAGGGGGAGAGTGTTTCTCTTCTTGGATGTCTTAATTATTATTGTGAAGTGTCCGGTCAATAAATCAATCGAGAAAAATCTGGCCTGGTGTGTAGTAGGAATATGCCCCTCCCTTTAAAGTTGTCCATTTACTAAAGGATTAATGCCCATATTCTAGAGCATCCAGGTAAGTATCTTGGTCTTCCTTCTGAATGCAGTAAATCTAAGAAGGAGTCCGTGGCCTGGCTCAAGGAGAGGGTGGTACAAAAAGTGGAGGGTTGGAAAGAAATTTTTCTCAGTCAAGTAGGGAAGAAAATTCTTATCAAGGCAGTTCTACAGGCTTCCCCTTCCTATGCTATGTCCTATTTTTCCCCACCCCTTGGTCTGTGGAAGTTGTGGGATATTAAAGGCCCTCCTAAGGTCCTAAATTTTATCTGGAGAAGTTGTAATGAGGGTTTGGCAGTTAACCATTCTCTTTGGAAGAAGAAACTCAGAGGTGATCCTTCTTCCTCCATCTGTGGGAAGGAGAAGCATACCATTGAACATATGCTAACGAGGTGTCCTTGGGCTAGAAGGGTTTGGGAGAAATATCATTTGCCTTGACCTTTCTTTTCCAGTCCTTGTGAGAGAATTGAGGATTGGTTGTGCTGTTTTTAAGAAAATTGGGGGAGGTCTTTTAGGAGACCATGGATCTAAAATTGCTCACGATTTGTACCTATCGGATGATGTGGAAATTGCGTAATGAGGATGTTTTCAAAAAAGCTAATATTTATATCTCAGTGGTTTTATCTAAAGATATGTCCCTAGCTGTGATCTACAGCAAAAGCTCAAAGGTGTTTAGTCCTATTTCTCGGCTTAACCCTCCCTTACCTCCTAGGAGTGTAAGCAAGTGGTTACCCCTCCCCTGGGATGGGTGAAATTCAACTTTGATGGTTCATTTAGAGAAGAAGAGAAGGCTAGATCCTATGGTTTTATTGCAAGAGGGTCTACATGGGTTATTTTTTATGGGGAGGCTTTGTCAAGCTAGCAAGCAAATTCTGCCTTTTAAATGGAGTCTCAGGCCCATTGTTTGGCTGCCTCTGTTATTAAGGATAAGGGTCTTGACAAAGTTGTGTTAGAATAATATTCTAAGGTCCTAATCAAGTGTGTGAAGAGTGATTCTAGCCATAGGTGGGAGTTAAATCGTAGTAAGGAACAAATCAGAGCTTTTACCAATCATTGTAAGGATATTTCCTTAATGCATGCCCTCAGGAAAGCTAATGCGGCAGTAGACTGGGTGGTGAAGAGTTGCACTGATTCCTCCTTGCCTCTTGATTGGATCTCTAACCCTCCTCTTGCTCTAATGGGTCTCCTCAAGCTTTATTTCCCTCTAAAAGGAGTAGGGTGAATAGTCGTTGAATTTTATTTTGCTTTACCTTATGGTTATTTAGATTTAGTCTCTTTGTAAGTGGTCTGATTTCATTTGCTTTATGTTGGTTTGGGTAGGGTTTCTCTCTATTATACATTTGGGCAGACGAATGGTTTTGGGATTTGGGTTTTCTTATGGTGGGTTGTAAGTGTGGGTTTGTTTGGATTGTGTTGTGCAACATGTAGGTTGCTGTTATGGTTGCCTTACATGTTGATTTTGGTATGTTGTTATTTTGTAAGGCCACGTGGGTTTAACCACTTTAATTTATATAATCAGCTTCGGTTGACGTTAAAAAAAACAAGTTTTATTAAGTAGTATTTAGGAATACAGTTTAATTTGTTGTAGTTCTTATTATATATAATCATAAATATATATAAATTGTAATTGTTTTTGTACTGTAAAATTAGTTTTATTTTAAAAATATTTATGCTGGCCCATTAACTTCAGTTTCTAGTTTCGACACTAGCTTAATATGAAACTAGCATGCAACCCGCGCGATGAGCAGGCGCATTATAATTAGTTAAAAAGAGTATCAACATGACATGTAAAAAGAATAAATCCATGTCTACTAAGACTTTTTCGAAGATGGTGATAAATTCAAATATTCTTGAAATCCTAATTCAATGCCTTAAATTGGAATATTTCTAGTTTTAAATCATCACCAACGATTAAGTTAGTAAAACAACGTGAAGACAATTTTAAGCACCACAAAGTTATTTAATTTACCCACTCATATCGTATTGATCTTGGTAAAAGATAGTAATATTGTTGATACCAAAATTAATATGCTGATATGGACGAGTGATATGAAGACACGTGTCAATCTACTAGGCATAATAGCAATGAGGAAGTTCATTTCCCCGACCAACTCATGCTCTCTCCGAGCAACGAGGATACACCGAGGAGCTTCAACACTCCGAGGTACTCTAGCACTCCGAGGTACTCTAGCGCTCCGAGGTACTCTAGCGCTCCGAGGAACTAAGGCGGTCCGAGCTGCATCTCGGCCGTAGCATAAACTGCCAGATAATCAACAGTTCAATTATTCATTGAATGTTTATCATCTTGACGCACATGCTACATTAAATGTATTACCATTTCATATGTATATCATTTAATGTATCAACCCTTTCATGTACAGCCTAAGGGCTATAAATACCTTGTATCACCCTCATTCAAGGGGACCGGAATTTCTTGATAGAACTTGTAATCGAGAATTCCCAAACACTCAGCAATAACATAACAGTGGACGTAGGCCATTCTTATAAGGCTGAACCACTTTAAAAATCTTTTGTCTCATTTTATTTATCTGTGATTGAATAATTAGAGCGATCTAATTTTTTACATCAACAGATTGGCGTCGTCTGTGGGAAACGACTGTTGCTATCGTTTTTCACCAAAAATCATTTATCATCGATGGCAGATAATCCAGAATCCAGTAATCGAAATGCTGGAAATGCTGGAAATCCTCCAAATCCATCTGCACCTCTAGATCTGGCTGGAATTATGACGAATCTGGCTGAAGGACAAACCGCCATGCAAGAAACAATGAGGCAACTCATTCAAACTCTTTACGGCGGTGCACCTACCCATTCAAGGCAAAGGAGTGATCGTGGGCAATCGCGATCCAGGCGTACTGGGTCATATCGTAATGAAGAATCTAATGATTTTTCTTATCAACCTGGGCGAACTTCATCGATACGGGCTACGGATACAGATCAACATATCACCCTCTCTCCGGAGAGAACTAGCGCCCTGGAAAGATTAAGCAGGATGTCTCCTTTCAGTCGGTTAGGACCAAGGAGAAATATGAGTCCACCTAGAGCCCCATCGAGAAGCTTTCGACCACCATCAGGTTTGAGAGAAGGATCAGCACAATCACGACCAGCTACTCGTCGAGATAGATCTCAGGAAGCTACGTCAGAACAATCAATTGCCCGGACTAAGCGGCCCGAGGAAGGAAATGAAGCATGGAAAGGTTCCATTCAGCGATTGGAGGATAGACTTGGAGAAATGGCTAAAGAAAGGAATCCCTTACAGAGAACTTTTGTTCAAGGGACACCTTTTGTGCAGGCCATTGTGAATTTTCCTACACCATCGAAATTCAAAGCACCTGTAGTGACCCCTAAGTATGATGGAAAGACAAATCCTGTTCTTCATATAGAACAATACCAAGCTGCTGCCGACATATATGCCGTCCCCGACGAGATGAGGTGTAGAGCATTCTCAGGAACTCTTACCGGATCTGCACAGATATGGTACAACAATCTTCCTCGGGGTAAGATTTCGACTTTTATTCAGTTAGCCGAGTTGTTCATTGGCAATTTCTATTTTGGAGCAAAGCCGGTAAAGCGAGTAGTGCACTTGTTAAGTGTTAGACAAAAATCAGGTGAGAGTACTAGAGATTACATAACTCGTTTCAATAACGAGAAGTTGGAAGTCATAGATTACGAAGAAAAGACAGCGATCACTGCTTTGATGAGTGGATTGCTTCCTAACAAGTTATACTACACTTGGGCCAAAGATCCACCTAAAACTATGTCGGAGTTGATGGCAAAAGCGGCCAAAATCATGAATGCCGAGGAGGCTATGGCTGCGAAGAAGAATATGGATAAAGAAACCAAGGTGGAGGTTGACAAATCTAAGAAGAAAGAGCAAAAAGGTAATGGTGGTGACAAGCACTCCAAGAATAATAGGACGTCATGGGAAGTCCTGAAGAAATACGATAATTATACTCCATTGAAAATGGGTATTAATCATGTTTTGGAAGAAATCAAGAATAACGAGGAAATCAAATGGCCAGATAAACTGAGGACCAATCCTGACCTGAGGAATAGGGCCAAATATTGCGAGTTCCATAAAGATCATGGCCATACGACCAAAAATTGCATAGCCCTTCAGAACGAGATTAAAACGATCATCCGAAGAGGAAAGTTGTCAAAGTATGTAGATCGCAGAGGTGAAAGGAAGAATGATGATAGAACTAGAGATCGTTCCAGATCTCCTCGTCGGACGGAGGAGAAAAAGAAAAGAGATCATGAAGATAATCCGGATGAAGACCCCGATCTTCCAAAGAAGCCAAGGCAGCCTGAACGAGAGGTATTTTCCATACGTTTTGGGTCATTTGATTGTAATGTTATTACAGGAGGAGATGCTGGAGGAGGAGACCTTACTGCAGAAAGAAAGGCTTATCTCGGAGAGGCTCAAGCCTGCTCATATATTCAACGAATAAATCTTACCGAGGATGATCGTCCGAGGAAAGTAAATAAAGAGAAGCTAGTTATTGGTTTTTCATAAACGATTTGGCAGGTGTTCTTTACCCTCACGACGATCCTTTGGTGATCAAAATGAGGACGAAAGATGTGGTGATTTCAAGGGTGTTGGTGGACAATGGTAGTTCGACAGACATCATGTACTATTCATGCTTTGATAGCTTGAATTTGAAATTATCTCAATTGGAACCTTATCACAGACCCCTTCTGGGTTTTGCGAGCGAGAAAGTTTTTCCACTTGGGACGATCAAGTTGGACATATTCATTGGAACTTGGCCTGCTTGTCGAACAGAAAGAATACGCTTGTTTGTGATGGATAAGAATGTGCAGTCAGCCTACAACATCATCATGGGAAGAGTTGGTTTGAAGAAGTTCGAAGCAATTCCATCTACAGTGCATCAATGCTTAAAATTTCCAACAAACTTCGGAGTAGGAGTTGTGAAAGGTGATCAAAAAATAGCTCGGGAATGCTATTATTCATCTGCCGAGCAAGAGGAGCTTGAGGAATCAAGGAAAAAGACTACTACCTACCAGGTGGAGGAAGGTACATAAATTGAAACTCTTGATCCCAGGGATGAATCCCAAATTGTAAAAGGACAGGTGGTAGAATCTACAGAAAATGTTATTCTGGACGAGGAGCACCCTGAACGAGTAACCCAGATAGGTTCGTCGTTGGATGCTTCAATAAAACAAGAGTTGATAACTTTCTTGAGAAATAGGAAGACTACTTTTGCATGGAGTCACGAAGACATGCCAGGAATAGATCCAAACTTCTTATGTCATGAACTCAATGTGAATAAGGAGATCAAGCCTGTGAAGCAGAGAAGAAGAGTGTTTAGTCTCGAGAAGAATCAGGCCATACAAGAGGAGGTCGAGAAGCTTCAGAAAGCCCAATTCATTGAAGATGTGAAATATCCAGACTGGTTAGCAAATGTGGTGATGGTAAAGAAGAAGAACAATAAATGGAGAATGTGTGTTGATTTCACTGATCTATACAAAGCATGCCCGAAAGATCATTTTCCATTGCCCAGGATAGACCAGCTAGTGGATGCTACTTCGGGACATGAGCTACTCAGCTTCATGGATGCATATTCTGGCTACAACCAGATCAAAATGAAACCTGAAGACAGGGAAAGTACTTCTTTTATTACCCCAAGGGGAACTTATTGTTATAATGTCATGCCTTTTGGTTTGAAAAATGCAGGTGCAACATATCAGCGGCTGATGAACAAGGTTTTTGCCGAACAAATCAGTTGCAACATGGAAGTCTATGTCGACGATATGCTAACAAAGAGCAAGAAAGCTGCTGATCATCTAGTTGATTTAGGTCAGACCTTTGATCAACTAGATAAATACCAAATGAAGCTCAACCCGACGAAGTGCACCTTTGGTGTACGAGAAGGAATGTTCCTCGGATACATAGTCAACCAACGAGGTATTGAGGCAAATCCAGAAAAGATCAAAGCTCTTTTAGGGCTGCGATCCCCAACGACGAAGAAAGAAGTGCAGAGTCTTACAGGACGAGTTGCGGCGCTCAATAGATTTGTGTCCCGAGAAACTGATAAATGCCTCCCATTCTTCAAAACACTTCGAAAAACTTTTGAATGGACTGATGAATGTGAAAAGGCCTTTCAAGACTTGAAGAAATATTTGGGAGCACCTCCATTGTTGTCCAGGCCAATAACAGGAGAGAAGTTGTACTTGTATCTGCCGGTATCAGAGAATGCAGTTAGCTCAGCATTGATTAGATTGGAGAATGGGGTTCAGAAACCCATCTATTACACAAGTAAGGCTTTTTGAGGTGCAGAAATCAGGTACCCAAAGCTAGAAAAATTGGCATTGGCATTAATTGAAGCAAGTAGAAGAATGAGGCCATATTTCGAGGCCCATACAATCGTCGTGTATACCGACATGCCATTGAGACAAGCCCTTCACAAGCCAGAAAAATCAGGAAGACTGATGTACTGGGCAATAGAACTCGGTGAATATGATATTGTGTATGAACCCAGATCATCATTAAAAGGGCAAGCTGTAGCAGATTTTATAGCAGAGTTTACATACCCTGATACCCCCGAGGAGCAAAAGGTGCTCGCTGACCAACCTGTGGATGTTACAGGATCAACAGACATAAATCCAGACCAACTCCGGTTGGAAAAAGGGCTTATGGATGAAGAAAGATCATCAACTTCGAGCTCAGACCAGCTCCGGTTGGTAAAAGAGCGAAAAGAGATGGTTGACGAGGAGAGAAAAGTGTCAGTGGAGGATGAAAAGAAGCAACAAATATTTCACCGAGGAACCCTGTCAGATAAGGAATTTGAAGACGGGTTGCCCATATGGAGATTATATATAGATGGCTCATCTTGCACAGCAAGTTGCGGGGCAGGAATTATTTTGAACACCCCAGACGAGATTGACATGGAATATGCTTTACGATTCCAATTCAAAGCCTCTAATAATGAGGCTGAGTATGAGGCCATGATAGCAGGTTTAAACTTAGCAAAAGTTATGGAAGCACGACAAGTAATTGTATTCAGTGATTCTCAATTAATTGTAAATCAGATGATAGGAACATATGCAGTTAAAGGAGATTTAATGGCGAAGTATCATGCAAAGGTGATGGAGTTACTGACAGAATTTGATGCCATTCAATTGGTGAGAATACCGAGGATGGAGAATGTACAAGCAGACGCACTGGCCCGACTAGCATCAGCTACTCGTACCGAGATGCGAAGAACGATACCAATTGAAGTACTGGAAATTCGGAGCATAGATGAAAACCTGACGATGAATGTTATTACCCTTGATTTAGGACCATCTTGGATGGATCCCATCAGGGTATATATTGAAGAGGGAGAATTGCCAGAGGATAAGCTCGCTGCCAAAAAATTGAAGTATAAAGCTGCTCGGTATGTATTAACTAATGGTATTTTATATAGACGAGGAATTATGGTAGGTTTGCAGAGATGTGTAAATCCCTCCGAGGTGAAAGAATTGATTGAAGAAATCCATGAAGGGTCTTGTGGAGCTCATGTAGCAGGTCGAACACTTTTACAAAGGGTAATGACTCAAGGATACTATTGGCCGACGATGAGGGCTGATTGTATAGCTTATGCTAAGAAATGTGACAAGTGCCAACGTTTTTCCTCTATCCGACGAACTCCACAAGCATTGTTGACACTAATAACTTCCCCTTGGCCATTTTCCATGTGGGGAATTGATTTGGTTGGACCACTGCCGATCGCCCGAGGAAGATTCAAGTACCTCGTCGTTGCAGTGGACTATTTTACTAAGTGGGTAGAAGCTGAGCCGCTTATTGATATGACATACGAGAAGGTATACCAGTTCGTTTGGAAGAATATCATCTGTCGATATGGTCTCCCTCATGCCTTCATCACAGACCATGGAACCCAATTTGATAACGAGGAATTTGCTGCCTATTGTCATCAGTCGAACATTTTGAAGGTTCATTCAGCACCAGGCCATCCTCAAAGCAATGGACAGACTGAAGTGACGAATAGAACACTGCTAAATGGTTTGAAGAAAAGGCTAAGTGAAGCTAAAGCTAACTGGATTAATGAACTACAATCAGTATTGTGGGCTTACCGAACAACTCCCCGAGCAGCGACTGGAGAATCACCATATATGCTGGCATTTGGAAGTGAGGCTGTAATACCTGCCGAGTTGGGTCTTCCGACGCATAGAGTACTGAATTTCAATTCTCCTGTCAGTGACTTGATGAGAAGACTGGATTTGGATATGCTCGAGGAGGTCAGAGAAGAAGCAACCATTAGGAATGCTGCTTATCAACAACGGACAGCTCTTTTCTACAACAAAAGGGTGAGGAAATGCGATTTAAAGGAAGGAGATTATGTGCTAAAGAAGGTAATTCAGAAACACAATAAATTGGAGGCAAACTGGCATGGGCCTTACCGAGTTACAGAAGTTGTTCGACCAGGAACTTACCGAATAGCAACTCTAGAAGGAGAAGAATTCAAGAATGCTTGGAATGCTGAACACCTTCGCAAGTATTATCAATAATGTAAAATGTACAACGGTTCCATCAATGTGAAATAAAACGATGATGTTTTCACCATTTTCCTCTCCTTTGTTTGAAAGTTTTTCGGGGAATACTAGTGTTGTACACTACGCTGCTCGACATCAAAAAGAAGACGATAGTTCAGACCCACGACCAACTCCGGTTGGTAAAAGGGCGAGACCAAAAAATATACTCCTTTGGTTAGGAGGCGTACACTAGCGTGACCATCTAAGGTTGGTAAGATAACTAGTGGACAGATAGTTCGAAAGAACCAAAAAATATACTCCTTTGGTTAGGAGGCGTACACTAGCGTGACCAACTAAGGTTGGTAAGATAACTAGTGGGCAGATAGTTCGAAAGAACCAAAAAATATACTCCTTTGGTTAGGAGGCGTACACTAGCGTGACCAACTAAGGTTGGTAAGATAACTAGTGGACAGATAGTTCGAAAGAACCAAAAAATATACTCCTTTGGTTAGGAGGCGTACACTAGCGTGACCAACTAAGGTTGGTAAGATAACTAGTGGACACATAGTTCAAAAGAACCAAAAAATATACTCCTTTGGTTAGGAGGCGTACACTAGCGTGATCAACTAAGGTTGGTAAGATAACTAGTGGACAGATAGTTCGAAAGAACCTGATAGTTTAATAATCAACTACGGTTGAGGGAAGAACAATATTATTTGATTTGAAAATATGCTCTCACATTCCAATTTATGTTGGTCGGGAGGTAAGATTATTACAAAAGTTCTTCGAAGAACAAAATATTCCAAACTGTACCAATGTAGTTGGTCGACGAGGAGAAAATTTTCCAAACTATACCAAGTATGGTTAGTCGGGGATAAACTCCCACTAACTGTAATTGGTCGACGAGAAGAATTTATCGACCTTGGTTGGTCGGAAAAATTTTAAACATTTTTATACTCATTACTTTATTGAGCAACATTTCTCATAAGTTGGTCAATGAATAGCACAACATTGTTATCTTTTTAATAGATACATACTTAGTGTTTAACGCAGAACAATAGCAATAAAGATTTGCAAACAAAAAATGAAATTATTTCATTAAGGTCAAAATATATTACAAACTACATATATGTGCTAACTGTTACATTGAAAAACCTATTCTATTGGTTTCTTTCCTTTAGCTTTTGAAACAGGTTCCTCGCCGGCAGGAGGGTCTTCCAAGCAAAGAGGAGAATTAATGAAATTAACATCTCTGAGCATTCTGACGTCCATCACAGAAGGTGTATCCAAGAGATGCTCGGGACGAGATAATTCAATCTGAGAATGAAGACTATAGTCACCAAGATATTTTGAAATTAAACTCCGAGGAATGGAACGAGCTGGGATCCATTCCATGTCCAATTTGAAAGGTGGCACAGGCAAGTCTAGTAACCCTGGAGCATGATAATCCCATAAAAAATGCCCTTGCTCCAATTTTAGTACACCCAGGGCGTTCAACCACCCCTGCTTATAACCTTCATTATTGGCATGTTCAATACGAGCATCTAAATGAATAAGGGCTTCATTGTATCCTGCCATCCAAAATTCCCTGGGCTGTTTATGGAATTGGAAGGTTAATCTATCCAATTGTTCGTGAAGGTTCCTGGCAAAAACATCTTTATCATTCAAAGCAGACTTCGTTGCAGTAAGTTGATCTTCCAAAGATAGATTTCTCTTGGACATTTCAGATAAAGCCCGATCTTTGGCGTTCAATTGGTATGCTTGAGTTTCCAATGTTGACAGAGTACGAGATTCTTCAACATTACGGCTGAGAACTCTTGATCGACTCCGAGCAGGTGGAGAATTTTGCTCCTCGACAACATTTTGAACAGCTCTTCCTCGCCCACGAGATCCTCTTCCTCGTCCCCGAGCAGTAGTGGAAATAACATATTTTCTTAAGTTATCCAGTTCTTGCCTTAATTTGGCATTCTCAACCTCTAAGAACGAGAAACCTTCATCGGTAACTTGTACTAAAGCAGTGGAAGATGACGCTGCAGATTCATACTGTGCCAGCTTTTTCTGCAAATTATTGTTCTCTTGTTCCAGCAACTCAGCAATCTGCCTGCAGGCCTCAACTTCACCTTTTAAAGTTCTTTCCCTAACATCGTATCCAACAAGGATCTTTTTATGGCCTGTTTCAGAAGAAAGCTGTTGATATCTATTTTCATATTCCTTGTGCAGCAAAGCGGTTGATTCATTGTGCTGATGTTGTAAATCCTCTAAGGTACAATGAAGTTCCTCGATCAATTCATAGTAGGCCACACTGTTGGCCAGAGCTCGGTCGAGTAAATCCTTCAAGTACCGATAAGCCTCAATTGCTTGTTCTGAGGCATCATGGCCAAGGATGTCAGCAATTTCTGATACACTCAAATTTGTATGACCAGCTTTATAATACTCATGACATTATTGCATCAGCTTTGTATCATGTGCAGATATTTGTTCCATTCTAGCCACAAACTAAGGATGAGAAGAAGACAACAATCAACAAAAACAAATCATCAACAACAGAGATGAACAAAGATGTATTTTATTAGATCACAAAAGGATTACATTGTTTGATTACAAATAATGAAAGATAGAAATGATACCGAACAACTTCACACCTTTTCCTTGTCTCCCAAGACTTTCTGGGGAGGCTGGGACGAGGAGCTTGGTTGCTCGGTGGTAACAGCAACTTGATCAGCATGAGTTGAAATTTTCTCAGGAGGAGGAGGCATGGAAGAAATGTCCTCGTTGGCAGAAGATAGAGATACAGGGACTTGATCACCGATGGCCATGGAAGATTCATCAGAGATAGGCTCATCTTCTTCTTCTTCCACAATTGGTGGGGGAGGACCAGGGAGGTGTAGCTGGAATAGCCCAGAGTCGTCCTCGATCTTCAATTCCTGCAGGGCAGCTACCCAGCCATCTCGAAAGTATTTCAACTTCCCGTATTGAACTTGGGATGTCATCGCAGCAATCCCCTTGTCCCATCCTTTATCCCAGCCAGCGCTGAAGGATTTTTTAACTACGAGCTTTCTTTTCAGTTTCTCCGAGGAGAGCTTCACATCCAATTCTTCCTTTTGGCCCTTGATATCTCGCAGGGCGGACAACTCTTCCTCTGCCTTTTTCAGCTTATCTTCAAGCTCTCCAAAATTCTTGAGCTTGTCGTCATATTTCTGATGCTCGACCTCTAAACTTTTCACCTTATCCTCCAAACTCTTGGAGATCTCAGCCATCTTCACCTTCTCGGCCTCAACTATAGACAACTTTTTCTCCCATTCAGCTTTGTCCTCCTTATACTGCTGACGAGAATCCTTCAAAGATTGGGTTAAACCCAGCAGAGCATCCTCTACACCTGACGAGGAGCTGGAAGCTTTAATAGCTTCGTCTTTCTTCACGATGTTGTTAAAACAATTCACCAGCTAAACAAAGGAAAAAGTGACAGGTCAGTGCAAAAATACAAGTATTCAAAGACAGAAAGGAAATTCAGAGTGTGAGAAATTTACCAAAGCAAGGTGACGAGTAGCTAGGGATGTCAGCATATCCCTAGAAATATTTTCATCAATTCCTTGGACCTCGGGTATGATCCAAGTTTTTACCGAGCTCATTGCAGAGCTCGGAGGAATGATGGTTGGAACACCAACAACACCAGATGGTAGAGAAGAGACAGTTTCAGCCAAATTGACTGAGGATGATTTCCTCAATCTCCTCAAAGGGACTTCAGCAGTTTCAACCAAGGAAGAGCTCTTGGTCGGAGAAATAGCAGTCATCTCCACAGGAGCAACCTTCTTGCTCGGAACCACTGGGGGATTCTCGGTAGATTTTGAAGGTGCAACATCCATCTTCTTAGTCCCCTCTGGGACATTAATTTTGCTTTTTTTAGCCTCAGCAGCAGAAGTAGTGTCATCAAATAGAGCAGGAGGCGCTCTTTTCCTATCCATTTTCTGGCTCAAAGGAATATGAGATTCTGGATCAGAGTCCTCAGGAATTTGCACTGGATCACTGGAGCTGACCACAGGGCGAGCAGTAAAAGACGACGTATAGCTCTTGTACTGCAACAAGTTTGAGGCAGACCTGATATGCTCTTCTGCAACCTTCTGATGCAAACTCCAGATATGTTTTAATTGCCTTATATTAACTTCTGATTCCTTAGGAGTTTTTCTCTTGCTGTTAACTGCAAACAAAAATAATTTGAAATGTCAATCATGCATTTATTCAAACATGATGAAGTCACAATTTCAAGAATAAAATAAAATGAAAATAACATATCCCATTGCCATATGGGGGGCATTTGGGACCTTCATACACTCTGTCTCCGACTAAAGGAGCATGTTGCCAATTTTTGAAAACTAACCCGTGTTCAAAATAATCTCTATTTGCATCAGGGAGGTTAACTACAAGAGCCCTACTTAAAAACCTAGTTTTTAAGTAATAAACATTATCTAAAATAGCCCATCTATAGCAATACATAATCTCAGGAATCCCTATACGAGTTCCATGAGTTAGATTTAATTTATACACCCCATTAATTATTCTCCATGAATTGGGGACTATTTTTGCAGGAACAACGTCAAAGTACTGACAGAACTCTAAGCATAAGGGGTTTGGTGGAAAAGAAAATCCACATTCAGCAATGAATAGACTGGGGAACCAATGTCCCTCAGCCAATCGAAAATAATCTAAAGGCTCAGAAAGAACCTCCAGAGTTACCCAGGAAGGAATGGAAAAATTGGAACGAAATTTCTCAACAGACTCCACAATATAAACCATACTGAATAAAAGAAATACAGAAGAAAAGAAGAGAATCTTACAGGAAAAAGGAAGGGCTGACAACTAGCGAAGGACAAGATGAACGCACAAGGGAGAGAGAGAGAACAAAAAGCTTGAATGCAGAAAATTGGAAAAGGTAGACGACGGTATGGTTACCTAAGAAGTTTAAATACTTTACCTTGGGAAGCTGCGAAGGAAATGATTACACAAAAGAAACTAATACGCCACTGGCGGCTAAAAGGACAAAAATGCACGAAGATCGAAGCACTCATGAAAATTCGAAAAAGGCGAATTCTGTGAATTTGAAAGAAATTCAAATATGAAGAAAAGGCTCCTAGAACCCAGGAAAGTCATTTAATATTGCCTTATACCGAGAAAGAATGTTCCATACTCCTCAAAGTTCGAAATATGAAACATTGGGGGCTTCTGTTGATACCAAAATTAATATGCTGATATGGACGAGTGATATGAAGACACGTGTCAATCTACTAGGCATAATAGCAATGAGGAAGTTCATTTCCCCGACCAACTCATGTTCTCTCCGAGCAACGAGGATACACCGAGGAGCTTCAACACTCCGAGGTACTCTAGCACTCCGAGGTACTCTAGCGCTCCGAGGAACTAAGGCGGTCCGAGCTGCATCTCGGCCGTAGCATTAACTGCCAGATAATCAACAGTTCAATTATTCATTGAATGTTTATCATCTTGACGCACACGCTACATTAAATGTATTACCATTTCATATGTATATCATTTAATGTATCGACCCTTTCATGTACAGCCTCAAGGCTATAAATACATTGTATCACCCTCATCCAGGGAGGGGGGATTTTCTTAAGAGAACTTGTAATCAAGAATTCCACAACACTCAGCAATAACATAACAGTGGACGTAGGCTTTATTCCTAGCCGAACCACTTTAAAAATCTTTTGTCTCATTTATTTATCTGTGATTGAATAATTAGAGTGATCTAATTTTTTACATCAACAAATATCAAGACAGTTTTACAAATAATTTCTAAAAAAATTAAATATTAAATATGTTCGCATAAATTTGTGATGATCTTTTTTAACCTATAGAGAATGTACACATTCATAAGGCATTAAATTTTGCATTTTTCAACTTTTAATTTTTTTTCTCACTCCCAAATAAAAAAATTCACGATCAAATTTCATTGTCTAAACATATATAAATTCATTATTTCTCACCATTTTACACAATTAAAATCAAAATACATCAAATAAAATAATAATAGGTTTAATTAAAAAAATGTTGTGATAAAGGTTTCATAAGTAAATTTAAAATCCAATAGCTTATTTATCCTAAATTATATATAATTTGTATATAATAGCTAAACGGGGGCAAAATAAGATGTCGCAATACGCCATAGAACTTACCAATTTTTTTTTTCAAATAGTCAATTATACAAAAAGAAATCACACAAAAATTTGATTAAAAATGGTCAAGTGCTGTCCAAATAAACCTACAAAGCAATACAACTCCAAAATTTTTGTTAATAATTCTACACAATCACATAAGATCGCTACCAACAAAATCATATAAAATTGAAGAAGGACTTTGCAATACTTTTTAAAATCTCCAATCCAAACATTTCTTAAACTAAAAACCAAAGTGAAAATCATGGGAGACACTTACGGTGTATATACTTACACATAAACCATATTGAAAATGGAAACCACTTAAACCACATACACACATACATAGATACACAAATAACTACCTAAATCACACATACCAGATCTAGAAAAAATAAAAGAAAGGAAAACTCAACTGAACAATTGGACACTACAAAACCAATTCGTTTATATTTGTTGCTCGAAAAAAATCTTTTCACAATGTCTTTTCCGAATGTTTGAGACAAAATCAAACCTTGATATCACATCAAGCAAAGAGGATTAACGATGATAATTCAAAAAACGGATATATACAAAGAATACTAAAAAGGATATCTAAATATTTTTTTTATTTTTTAAAATAACGATGTTGTAATAAATCAATTATTACTCTTTATTCTTCCCATTGAACTAAAACTTGGTAAACAAAGTTACAAAACAAAATGAAATATAATTCATAAGAAATTCAAGGTACATGCATTAGATGATTAATCATTCCAAAAACAATCTTTGCTACTATGTAAGTAGGTCCATCAGAGGCAAAAAGGCAACAACAATCTCAATTTACTGAAAATTGGATTTAGAACCCGATAGCCTTAGGGTCACTTCACTCCTCTCCATCCTTCAAAGCATGTGCAACATCAACAACGCTAGGAGACGACTTTACGAAAGCTCCATCAAATTTTTGGGAGCACTCCGTATATGCACATCCAACACCCAACCCAGCACCAAAAGCGACTGATGGTCAGTGTGTTGCGGGACTCCGAAAGAGAAGGAAACCACCAAAAGCACCAACCAAGGAGAATAACCAAATCGACGAACACCAAAATCTTAACAGCTATCCCCCTTTCCATTAAGATCATATGGGGTGGGATTTGCTAGTTTTAACCCATTGGAGAGATTTTTAAAGGGTAAACATATTATAGATAATGAATCCTTTTCACATTCTCAAATCTTTACCCTTTCACATTCTCAATACTTGGCTAATGAGTTCTCATTTCTTATTATTTTTTACACGGTTCTATTTTATAATAATAATATAAATAAGAGATGCATTAATTGCTATTAATACCTCTAATTCTATTGTATTAGAGGTATAATATAAATATTACATAAAAAATGTAGAATTAAAAAAAAATCTCAGGTAGGAGAAAGAAAATGCGCCACAATTTAGTCAGCCTAATGTATACCAGCCCTAAAAATGGTGCACAATTTATGCCATATGTGATTAATCATACCATCTTAGTAAGAAAGAAAGAAAAAAAAAATACCAATGTCTTGCTCTCTTTTTTAATGACCAGTGAAGATAAAAAGATATGTAAGTACAGCTTATAATGAATCATGTCCCGTCAACTTTATCATTTGTGTCATATTATGTAAGATTCACTTAACTCCTCCCATAACCATCTACACCCTTTTAAATCCTAGAATTATTGTTTATATTAGATCTTGTTTGTCTCGTATTTAAGTCATGTACATATCATCTTAGCATGTTTGTATTGTGTGTAGTCTAATTCCTCACTTGCGTGCTTAATATGTCTAGCTAATACACTCATAAATAAATAAAAGGGTCAATTATTTAATAGTTCCTACTATAAATATATATTTTTTAAAAAGGACACATATTTTTAGTTTAACCCATTTAGTCCCTCAAGCACTCAATATTCTCTTATTTTTAGAGGCCGCGCCAGCGGCACTCCTAAATAAAACATTAAGAGTGTGTTTGGAACCCAAATTTGATTGGCGCAAATATAAAAAAAAATAAACCAAAATTTTTTCAAATTTAATTTCAAAATATAAAATTGGGATTCCTAAATACAACCTAAAACTATACCCAATTGCATTTTGTTTTGTGTGTATCCTATTAATAGATCCTTTAACAATATACCCAAGTTCTAGCTGCAAATATTAGATTACAAGACCATGGGTGGATGGACAAAGATTGGCTAATCGTGAAGCAACAGTTAAATTGATGACTTTCTGTTTCGGAATCCATCATGTGATATACAATCACAAATCACCAAGGGGATAAGAGGGGAGAGATTGAGCCCACTGGGCACCAAACGTCTCTCTCTCTCTCTCTCTCTCTCTCTCTCTCTCTCTCCATTATAATTATAAATATTCCCAACAAAATTCCACCCGTGAAGCCAGAAATTCATCTTCGCCTTTAAAATAAAATTATTTAGTTTTAAAAATAAGTAGGCCCTATTTAATTACACAAATTATTAATTATATAAATCAGTTCATTGTATATTAGTGAATTTGAAATGAGTTTAAATTTAATTTTACATAATGTTTGATAATTTGAAATTGATGTTCAGATTATACGAGGGAAAAAAAATTGATCACCAAACGTCTCTCTCTCTCTCTCTCTCTCTATTATAATTATAAATCTTCCCAACAAAATTCCACCCGTGAAGCCAGAAATTCATCTTCGCCTTTAAAATAAAATTATAATAATTTTTTAAAAATAAGTAGGCCCTATTTAATTACACAAATTATTAATTATATAAATCAGTTCATTGTAAATTAGTGAATTTGAAATGAGTTTAAATTTAATTTTACGTAATGTTTGATAATTTGAAATTGATGTTCAGATTATACGAGGGAAAAAAAATAAGTGAGAGGGGAGGGGGAGGGGGGGGGGAGAAAGGAAGGAAAAGAGAAAGAGGAACATACACTTTATACTACTCATATTTCAAATGAATGCATTTCACGCATTTTTATAAAATGATCAAATTTCAAATTTTACACATGAGCCTAAAATTGAACAATTAATGAAGCATTTCATTAGTAAAATCAAGCACAATTATTGAGTCAATTTGAAAATTAACCAATTTATTAATGAGTCAAGTCACGATTTTGGGATAATCAAATGGGACCTTAATGTTTTCTTTAATTTATATGGGTAATTTAAATTCTTATGAAATTATATTTATTTTGCTTCATAATTGGATCTTATTTTTCGAACAAATTTATTACTGGTAAATTTTAAATTAAGATTTTATTTCATGTTTGACCAAGTTGATTTTTTATAAAAATAAAGATGAATATTTTTTAATATATACCAAGATTTGAACAGTAAATAATATTAAATTTCACATGATAGGAGCATGAAAATAATTTAGGCTCATTATGATTTCATACAAGGAAAAATAAATTATAGACCAAATAATATTTTTAAATCCTTACTGTTGTAAATTTTGTTCATGAAGAGCTTTAAATGCATAGAATGGGAAAAGGGTTCATGAGATGTGAGTTTTTCAAATGTTAGTGGGGGCATGGGCCCCTTAGCAAGGGTGGCCTCGCCAATGCCACAGGTTTTCCTTGTTGACATTAGAACTTAGAAGCAAGTCAAATCTTCTCGACGGGACATGACCCTACAGAATCTTGCCAAATTTGGTTCTTCTTCTTTATAATCTCGCCCTATTCTTGACCAACAGTAATCATATATCAATTATAATACATGCTTCATGCACGCAAAGGAAAAATGTTTGTGCATAAAATAACATGTTAATGACTTTATTAGTTAACATTGACGAAGTGGGGCATACTTATTACACAGTCTTAATAGTCATTTTTTTATAAACCTTTTCCCCCTCATTTTCGTCTACGTATATGCAGGTAATGATACATCCTAAGTTTGTATTGTATATGCAAGTAACGAAACATCATAAATTTGGTGCATCATTATCTATTGTACATTCAAATTGAATCACTTTGAGGGTGGATTTACTAAAATGATGATATGTCACCAAACACATCATTGGAGAGTTCAACTTTATTAAATTGTATCAAGTGTCTAACATTATTTACATTAGTCACTATTGGTATCATGTTATACATGTGGCAGAGTTCAAATTTGTTGATCATAAGGAGTTATGGCCAACAAATTTGGACTATTATATCATACTGTATAAAATATTTTGTTTTTCAAGATCTTCGTGTTGCGGCTAATTACAAGTTTCATGTCTTTTCTAAGACCATCTTCACAATATTGTGGCATTTCGGTGGGCCAAAATGCCATTATTATTTGCCCAACCTAGAACAACAATCAGCTCTAGCACATTGTGTCATGTCATCTTTCGTGTCATTTTAATAGTTGTGTAAGACAAAATTTTTTGCGGCATTCCAACATTCCCAAAATCAACAGGCATCTCCCAATGACTTTTTGGGCAACCAACGGTCAAATTTTTAGATTTTACCCCCTCCCCCATTTTAACATTTGTCACCACTCATCTCAATATCAAATTCATTCAACACATTCAAAATTTTCTCCACGAGCTCATCCTCTCAATCAATCTCAATTAAATAGAATTTGACTCACAAATACAGGTATATCAAACTCGAGAAACTCAATTGCAAAAGGGTGCATTAAGTCACTGGAAGAAAATTTTCACCGAAAATGAAGACGCAGTAATTTTATCTCATGGACCGATACTTTGGAGAATACAGTCACTACGCAAATTTAAAGATCTTGGGCACGCCTAAGAAGATTGCAGAAAAAATTAACGTCCATACCTAATGCGATTAGTATCGGACTGTGGGTTCCCTCATAACTCTGTGAGGGTTACGAGTAAGACTGTGGGGAAATTTTTCTCTAAGGAGGGTGACTAAAGGATTGATCAGCGACTATATCGACCATGAAGTGATTGCTCTTGCTTGCATGGTGTACAAGGTTAAGGCAAAATAGCCTTTAGGTTTATGAAGTGAAAGCATGCTTTGAAGGCCACTTCAAAATGGAACAATGAGCTCCTAACATGGTGTAATCCTGTAAGAGGCCGCTATCGTAGAATAAATGCGACTTCTCAAATAAAATCAATTTTAATTGTGTGCCAACCAAAACAGTTTTAATGAAAACTCAAGTTTTAATTCAGTCCTAAAAACATGCATCTAAGTGATATGGAAACATAACGTAATAAGCATGCAAAGGAAACCAAATTTCAAAAAAAATCCCTGAAGACCAAAAACCTTTTTATTTCCACTATAATTTGTAAAGGAACGGTTTACAATCGGATTATAATGAAAATACAAGTGACATACGAATACTCGCAGGTGTCGGTCGATGTCGTCAGCAATGGAACAATCCTAGAAGCTCCACAAGAACCACAGTCCTATCTTTAGCCCAGGAATACCGCAACACTTCCCTAATGACCTCAGTCTGGTGCAGATTTATCCTCTCTATAAAGAGTTGAACAATAGCAAAGATCTGTTCTTGGGTTCTAAAATAATTCACTAAAGATTGAGATGTTTTTTGAATTGAAAAGCAAGAGATTGAACCCTCAAAAGGTTGAAAAATAAAGTAAAATACTCAAAATCGTATTCTATTTAAAATTAGTGTCGCTCCACATGAAATCCAATAGTCTGACACCCTTTAAATACTAAAAATCAAGGCGGTGACGTGTCAGAAAAAAGACTTCTCGTTCAAAGGACATACAATGTCGTTTGAACAAGATCCCATCTCGTTTAATCGACCTATCAAACCAGGCCATGATTGTAGATAATTTCAATACAAACGCGTGGCCGTCAGTTTCGTATTTTTCTGATTTTTTATGAATTAGTTATGATTTTTCTACGAAAATGTATCCGAGAACAAAATCTTTAGATAGTATGAATTCAGAAAAAGTTTAATAAAAACTTTTAAAGCTTCGCTCAAACACTTAGAAAATACTTTATGAAAAATAATTCCAATACTCTAAGTGCATTATTAAGGTGCTCTAAAACGTAATCTTACCAAAGTTAACCTTGTGGAGACTGTTTGTTAAAGAACCTTGATTATTCGGATCCGTCTTGATGTGAATGTGATCTTGATCTTCTTCGACGATGTAGCGGTATACGACATATAAATTGATAATGAACAAGAATGTCCTTACAAATCTCCCCCTATGTCTATGCCGGTACAAAATAAAAAACTATTCGAATTATCAATCAAAATATGACCTATACAAATCTACCCTCCCATGAGCCGAAAACTGAAAAGGTAAATGACAAGTCTTCAAACTTTTACAATCTTCAACAAACTTCAAACCTCAAAGATTTTCTCATCAGGGTGTGCAATCCACTAATTTCCAACTTTGTACCTACACACATGAGACAAAGCAAAATACCTTTGTGACATATCGAGTTTGAAATGAGATAAACATAAAGTCAAATCAAAACATATATAAAATCTCAAATCTCCCCCATAATTCAAAAACTACCCGCCATAAAGTCATAATTCATTCTCCCCCTTTTTATTTGTCCGAAATAGACAAGGAAAGAATAAATACAATAAAGCAAATTGGGGTATCACGGGAAACAAAGCAAACAAACTATTTTTTAATTTTTCAATATTTTCATACAAAAATGTAAAAATAATTTTACAAAAATCACACACCATGAATGTTCACCAAGATAACCAAATCGGGGATATGGAATGAATGTGTGTGAACAAATTCAATAGGTAATAAAACTCAATCAAGCATATGTGCACGATGCATACGTGTACTCCTATCGAATGAACACTAAAAGCATCCTTAAGCGTAAAGTTGTTGAATTTAGATGATATCGACTAAATCAAATCAACAAATCAAAGCCTAAGTGATTTTCACACCAATAACGTCCAAAACTAATTAGTGCCATTTTGAGAACTTTTCAAAGGACGTGCAAACCCATTAATTACTTTCCAACCAAACTCCCTCATATAAAATAATGCAACTTTTTTATATTTAACGAGTTACTAAATTCTCAACTTAAAGAAAATCTATTGGCCCAAATTTTGGCATATTTCATCTTTTTATTGCCTTAATTTTTTGTGCGGGCTCTTTTTTAAATGATGGCTTTCATGACGTGATAGTTATTCACTCGCAGCCCTTTCCCGTGTCGCTCATTATTTTTTCAAATTTAAACAAATTCCTCACGGGCAATGGTTTTTACATGCACTACTTTTATTACTCTCGTATTATTGCACATGGTTCATTTTAAGGACAAGATTGAGATGAAAACACTCGACCAATATGTGATAGACAAGTACAATAATCACACAAATTCGTGCGAGTTTGCAGTAAAGTACATATTAAGTCAAACATGTAGGAAGTATCATCAAATAAAATCTCAATGACTCCAAGTATTGTAAAGCACATGGATGACATGATATATTATCTCAAAACACTATCAAATTGTCACATGGATAAATGGAATGAAATTGTGACTCGGTCATCCTAAGTGTCCATTCATATATGGAGTAAAATAAAATACAAAAATCTTTTTGTCTTTTTCAAAAATTTTCAAAACCGAAAATCTTTTTGATTTTTTTTTTCAAAAACAGTATCAAAATTGAAAACCATAAATACAAACATGGTACATACTAGCAATAGGCATAATATCAGCATATAAATCATTTTATGCTAGCAAACATAAATCACACAAATGAATCATCAGTCAAAGAAGGTGTGATTAAACAAAAATATGTAGTGTCATCAATTAAGCATGAATATCAAAAGTATCAGCATATAAACAGTCCCAGACCCAGAATAAACCAGCAGTACAAAAAACCTATGCAGATGAACACAGGGTACTGAAACAGAAAAGGACAAAAAACCATACACGTCATTCAAACGAAGTTCAATGTCGTTCGAACGAGAATGCTTGTCGTTCAAATGACAGCTTCTCGCGACACTAAATCTCGCTCGAACGAGAAAACATAACTTTCACAATTTTTCCCACAAAAAAATATCCATACGAAATACCAGGAACAACCTGACAGATGCAAAATAGTGACAAAACAATATCGAAATAGCAAACTCAATAAATAAGTCAATGTGCGCTACTACAAAGTAAGTCATAACACTAGTAAAAGTATATCAAGATACACAACTGATGTATGACAAATATCAACACAATCAACCAAAAGAACTCACATGGGGTGAATCACGTGTAAGCAAACGAGAGCCCTGAACAATTAGACCATAAGCCTCTAAATTCAATTTCCAAACCCAAATCGATGTGTAACGAGGTGTGGGGGTTTTAGAAATCGGTGTGACTCTCTCTTTAAACTTTCTAGGTCCATGAAAAGTTTGTAATAAAAACGCCTAAGATGACCTTGCTTACCGCAATGTGTTCAAGTGTAAATCGGGCGGTGAGTGTTACCTAAAGGCGGCCATCTCCTCAAATTCCTAGGTGGGGCTCTCTGAATTTGCCTAGGTGGTTCTCTCCTAATGATCCTAAGAGGTTCTCTCACGATGTTCCTAGGGGGCTATTTCCTAACAAACTTAGGTGCCTCTTTCTTAACAATCCTAGGAGACTCTCTTACACGTGTGGAAATGGGTGCAAAATATTTTTCAAAACCAATCCCACCCCTATCCTTTTTGATCTCGACGGTGCCTAAAATCTTATCAAGTTTTTCTGACCTAGACTCCAAATCAAATTTCACTTTACTTGAATCTTTCAATTTCACCTCAAGTCCACCTATCCTAGATTCAAGCAAACGCCTAGAGTCTTCAAACTCTAAAAGTTCATTTTTCATAACTTCCATCACAACTCGAAGATCATCTCTCTCACCCTCGACATATCCAAGTTTTTCTCTCAAAATTTTCTCTCGTGCCCTAAGTTCTTCAACTAAAAAATCATTATCATTTTTTAAGGCACGTTCTTGCAAATGGGATTTCAATTTCAAATTTACTTTCTTTATTTTCAAAGATTCAACATAAAGTTCATTGAAAGCCATTTGCAAGTCATGCTACTTCTCACTTGTGTCATCCTCACTCACTTCACTTTTATCACTAGTCACACGGGTGGGAAACTCTCGCCTAGAAGTAAAAAAAACTTCTTCTTCCAAATCACTGTCACTAAATATAGAAACACGAGATGTCGGTTTATTCAATTTCATCCTCAAATTTTTGGGACACTCATCTATCGTGTGACTTACACCCTCACAATCCGAACACCTCTTTGAATTGTTTTCAACGAAAGATTTAAAATAAGCGTTCTTGTGAATTTTCTAATTAGATTTTTCAAAAAGTTGGCACCGAAAATCGTCAAACCACCAAAAGCTATTTTTTAAAGAAACTGTAAGGACATAAATTTCCAATTGAGTCCCTGTATTGTTTTGGCTTAATTTCATGAACAAAACTGTGCTTGTAATATGTCATAGGGAGATTTTATTTTGTCACGATACCACTTGGTCTATGACGTATTGAAAAAAATTGAAGACGTTGCGAAAAGCTTCAAAGAATTAAATCATGCCGATGTTTAATTGGTGCAAGTTTATTCGTCTTCAAAAGCTAATTTCATTCCAAGATCACTCAGGTATGAATGCGTATAATTAATGGTGCTCGGAATTATTTTATAAAAGATAAGGATATACTTTTATAAAGAAAAATATTTTAAAATGTTTTAAAAGTGTTTTAAAGGTTTACACTTTGTTTTTTATTCTGATAAGCTCAAAAAAGGAGTTTGACTTTAATGGGTCTCTTTAAAGAAATGTTTTAATTGAAAAGTCAAAAAGTCAAACTTCTCGTTCGAATGACATTAGATCTCGCGCGAACGAGATATCTATGTCGTTCGAATGAGAGCCTTAAGTCGTTCGAACGACACGCATTTTGAGGCGGCACTAAATTGTTATTTAAAGCGTGTTTCTATCAGAGTTTCGTAAATGTGCATTCTGGAAAACAATATACGAACCAGAAACTTGTTTGCACATGTTTTCTAAGGTTTACAAAGCATAAACACATCCTTAGAGTTTGCAAAGATCCGAGTTATTGAGAACGTGAGAATTACGTGTGATAATTGATTAACTTCGCAAATTTCTAATTTGACACACTTATTTAATTTCAACCCCTAATCATGCATCTAAAGTGCAAGTGTCAACCCATAAACAAATAAAGCAAGCGACACAAAGTTAAGGAAAAATCCCCGAAGGGCAAAACCTTTTATTTCTAGAACTTTAAAGAATTTACAAGACCATTGACTTACATACAACCTGATAATCGCCCACAAGTGTAATGCACGGTGTCTTCAGTAAACCTTCAAAGCAACGGCTAGAAACAGTGTGACACAGAAATACCCGCAGGTGTAGGTTCCTATGTCGGCGGATGGAAGTTTCCCTTTCCAGGAGGGCAGCAATGAAGAAGAGAACGACTTCTCCACAAGGGTTGAAAAAACTCAAAGTTGTGTTCTTGGGTTACCAAAAAGATTCACAAAGGATTTGTAAATTGTGTGAATCAAAAACCTAGAGTCTTGGGCTCAATAGGTGAAGACTTAGAGTATTTAGGACTCTGAAAATCGTCTTGAAAAGTCTTGGAAAATAACTCCCCGAAGTTGGCTTTATATAAGAAAACTTTGAGCCTAAAAAATCACAAACAAATCTGGCCGAATTTATCCCAGGCGGACCGGTCTGTCTTGGGGGTGGATCGGTCCGGTTGACCGGATCGGTTCTTTTATTCCAGGCTTCATCGGTTCGCTTGCGGTCCGGGGTATACTGGATCTGCATCAAACGGATCGGTCCGGTTGAGGGCGGACCGGTCCGGTCTGTCAGACTTGATTCCTTTTTTTCTTTTGATATTCGGATCCGTTGATGAATGTATGAATCTTGAATTTCTTCAACGGTGTAACGACGTGCGACATAATAAATTGTTAATGGACAAAAATGTCCTTACAAATCTCCCCCTATGTCTATGTCGGTACATACATAAAAACAAACATCCGAATTATCAAACAACTAAAAATGCCTATACAAATCTACCCTTCCATGAACCCAAAACTGGAAAGATACAATTGAATAAGACTACAGCGTTTGCTCTTCAATTCTTCAGGAATCTCAACACTTTTCTCATCAGGGTGTGCAATCCAATGATAATCCATGTAGTACCTACACACATGAGACAAAGAAAAATACCAAGTGACATATCGAGTTTGAAATGAGATAAACATATATACCAATTTATGAGCAAACTCAAACTTTCAAATCTCCCCCATAATAAGATAATTCTTTCTCCCCCTTTTTATGATGTCCCCAAATAGACAAATGAGAAGAATGAATCAAATAGGCAAAAGCGGGGTGTCACGGTACACAAAACAGTACACAAACTATTTTTTGATTTTTCAAATTTTTCATACAAAGATAGGATACCAATTTGAATAAATAGGATACAAAAATCACACCATGAATTTAGACTCAAACAACCAAGTCATGGAAAAGGAATGAATGGGTGTGAACACATTCGATAGGTAAATCAACTCAATCAATCATATGTGCACGATGCATATGTGTACCCCTAACGAATGAACATCAAAAGTATCCTTAGGTGTAAAAATTTTTTTGTTGAATTTAAATGACATCGTCTTATGCAAATCAACAAATCAAAGTCAAAATGATTTCCACACCAATAACGTCCAAAACTATGTAGCGCATTTTCAAGGATTTCAAGGACGTGCAAACCCGTTTTAAATTCTCCAACCAAACTCCCTCATATATATATTCTTTTAGAGATGTATAAACTAAATTCTCAAACTTTGGAGAATTGGTGCAAAAACCTAAATGGCCCATATTTTGGCATGAATATCTTTTTATTGCCTTTAAATTTTTTTCAGGGCTCTTTTAAACCTCTTTGGACCTAGGATAATAAAATTCCTCAATTTTTTAGGTCCTTTTTAACGGTGTCTTTTGCGCAAAGGATAGATTATTACCTTTCGCAGCCCCTCCCCGTTATCAAACAAATCACACAAACTCACAAAACGGTTTTTATATGACAATTTCCTTATCAAAATTTATCGCGCTTGGTTCATTTTAAGGACAGGATTGAAGTGAAAACACCCAACCAACATGTGATAAGACAAGCACAATAATCAAACAAATCCGTGCAAGTGTGCATTAAAGGAAACATGAGTCAAACATGTAGGAAGAACACTTAATTACATCATAATGACTCCAAACATTATAAAGCACATGGATGAATTGATCTATTGTCTCAAAATACTATCAAATAGTCACATGAAAAAAAATGAAATGATGTTGTGACTCGGTCATCCAAAGTGTTCATCCTTAAACGGTGCAAACAAAAAACAAAAATCTTTTTGGATTTTCTCAAAATTTTATCAAAATAAAATCTTTTTGTATTTTTCAAAAAAATAAAACATACAAAATGATACATACTAGCAATAGGCAAATAATGACATCATGAAAATCACCCTATGCTAGTAAACAAGTCAAACCTCAATCATTAGGTGCGGAGGGGTTTTCCAAAGGTGGTGACAACTTATGAAAAACCTCCATCAATTCTTGTGAAGTTTTGACTAAGAACTTAACTTGCTCACCTAAATGTGCAAACTCTCTCATGTAGTCTCCGGGAGCATGTAAAGTATCATGTGTGGGTGCATGTGTGCCAGAAACACGTGTAGAAGCAAAACGTGACACATATCCCAACTTAAAGCAAAATTCCCTAAGGTGTCCTCTCCTCTTGCAATGTGAGCAAACATAAATAGGCCTAGGAACACCTCTCTCAAAAACTCTAGGACGCACTCTCCTAATGGGAATGGGATGCCTAGGTGGGTTAGGGTGAGACTCGCGTGAATCACACACTAAAGTGGGAACCGGCTCGGGTGATAATTTGGATGTAGAAGCACCGTCATGAATTATTCCTAACTTCTCACCTTTACCCTTATGAACCACCTTTTCAACCTTCTTAGGTGCATTCAAAAAATTGTCTTTGACCTCCCGGGCACGTTCGAGATCACTCTCGAGTTGGGATACACGTGTCGTCAGACTAGACAACGTGTCGGCCAAATCACACTTCTCCTTTCTCAAAACCTCCTTCTCTTTCTCCAAATCTAAAACCCGACGACCTAAATCCCTATTATACTTTTTTGTTTTCAAGGTCTCGGTGTACAAGTCTTTAAAAGCTTTTTGGAGCTCACTTTCGTCTCCACTCTCCTCCTCGCTTTCTCCCTCACTCGAAGAACAAAAATCACTATTATCGCTCTCGTGTGCACTCTTGTGAGACAAAGTGGGTGTGCTCACACGACTAGAAAGGCGACAACCATCCCATGTCCCAAACCTTTATCAGACTTATCTCCTTTATCACCCTCATCACCCTCACTATCACTAAGAGTGGCGGGCATAGCAGTCTCTTTCCCCTTTCTCCTTATCCTAGTAGGACATTCTCTAGCTAAGTGCCCTTTCCCTTTACACTCAAAGCACCTGATCTCATCCTCCTTGTCACTATCTTTGGCCTCCTCCTTCTTTTTATTTTTCTCAAAAAAATTCTTTTTATTGGAAGAATTATTTTTGTTCATGTTGAGAAATTTTTTAAAATTTTTCGCAAACAAGGCCATATCATTAAATCAAAATCTCCCTCAGAATCGGACTCACAAACTTTTTCTTTCTTTTTCTTAAAATGAGTCTTTAAAGCAATGCCATTATCCTTAGCCTTAATGGTTTTGGGAAACATATCAATCTCATAGGTTTGAAGATCTCCTATAAGTTCTTCCAACTTAAGTGATTTCAAATTTCCCAAAGAGTTCAAAACAGTGACTTTAGGAATAAAGCGTTTTGGGAGAGATCTCAAAATCTTTTTAACGACACCCGTGTTATCAATCACCTCACCCAAATTAAAACATGTGTTAACAATGTCCGACAAACGTGCATAAAAATCATCAAAGCATTCGGACTCAGACATGGTGATAGTCTCAAATTGGGTGGCCAAATTTTGTAATTTTGACTCTTTAACCGCGTTCGTACCCTCATGTGTCAATTTCAAAACATCCCAAGCCTCTTTAGACGTGGTGCACGTCATAATTCGGCGAAACTCATCAGGAGAGACAGCTCCAGAAATAGCACTCAGACCACGGGAATTAAAATTGGACAATTTATAATCATCTTCAGTCCAGGCTGACACGGGTTTTAAAGTGGTGATGTTATTAACTGTGACCGTGGGAGGAGTCCAACCATTTTCGCAAAGCAACCAAACACGCTCGTCAATAGATTTTAAAATCGATTTCATACGAGCTTTCCAGTAGGCATAATTAGACCCGTAAAAAATAGGCATCTGATTATATAAGTGCTCCATAAGAAAAAAATGCGAATTTTCACAAAACTGATTTAAAAAAAAAATCAATATCACACAAATTTTTTGCGAAAAATAGAAATACGCGATAAATTAGCGCAACCTGCTCTGATACCAATTTGAGAACGTGAGTAGACAAATTGTATCAGAAAGTAAATCCTCGAAAAATCAGGATCACGCAATAAATTAGCGTAACCCGCTTTGATACTAATTTGAGAACGTGAGAATTACGTGTGATAATTGATTAACTTCACAAATTTCTAATTTGACACACTTATTTAATTTCAACCCCTAATCATGCATCTAAAGTGCAAGTGTCAACCCATAAACAAATAAAGCAAGCGACACAAAGTTAAGGAAAAATCCCCGAAGGGCAAAACCTTTTATTTTCAATAGGTGAAGACTTAGAGTATTTGGATTCTCAAATTCGTCTTTCAAAGTCTTGGAAAACAACTCCCCGAAGTTGGCTTTAAATAAGAAAACTTTGAGCCTAAAAAATCTCAAACAAATCTGGCCGAATTTATCCCAGGAGGACCGTTCCGGCTTGGGGGCGGATCGGTCCGGTTGACTGGATCGGTTCTTTTATTCCAGGCTTCATCAGTTCGCTTGCGGTCCGGGGTATACTAGATCTGCATCAAACGGATCGGTCCGGTTGAGGGCGGACCGGTCCGGTCTGTCAGACTTGATTCCTCTTCTTCTTTTGATATTCGGATCCGTTGATGAATGTATGAATCTTGAATTTCTTCAACGGTGTAACAGCGTGCGACATAATAAATTATTAATGGACAAAAATGTCCTTACAGTTATCATTCTTATATGCTTACAAGACCTTGCGGCACCAAAGTTGTTTGTTCTACACATTGAACATCAAAGGGTTTTGCGGTGAAGAAAAGAGAAGGACTTCTTATTCGACATCGTAGATGAATCAAAGCCATCCGGTGGACACTGAGACATACGTGGATGTGTGTGTTATGGACAAGTATCGTGGAAGATGGAATTTCTACGTGGGCACTAATGAAGAACGAGTGAAGATCAGAAGGAGCTTCAAGACCCGTGGGGATCGAGTCTTAGTGTAAGGCTAATCTGTCTTTGTAAAACTATTATTCATAGTGATTGTCTGGCTTGGGATGTCCGAGCTTGTTTTCCCATTTTAGGTTTTTTCCTCGTACATCCGGTGTTGTGAGTATTCTTTACTTTATTTTACTTGCTTTAATCACAGATGCATGTTTAGGATTAATCAAGATAAAATTGGTTTAAAGTAAGAATTGGGTTTTTCATAACTTGGTTTGGTGCATAATTAAAAGTTGGATATTTTTTTGGAGAAAAAATGGTTTTGTTTAAAACACACATATTGGGCACTCTTCAAATTGGTATCAGAGCTAGAAAACATTTTTTTATTTGTTTCGTGATCCCATGTGTTTTCAAAGATGAATTCTGGATATAATGAATTTTCTCGAACTCCTATTTTTGATGGCACTAATTACACTTATTGGAAGATAAGAATGAGATGTTCATTAAAATCTATTGATGAGCGTGTGTGGCTAGCAGTTGAGAAAGGTTGGAAACCCCCTGTCACTATTGTTGGTGAGGTCACTAATTTAAAGTCTGTTGAGTCATGGACCGAAACTAAACATAAAATTGCACAATATAATTCTAAGGGTCTGCACATTATTGCTTCTAGGGGTGTTCAAAAAACCGACTGGACCGACGGACCGAACCAAATCGAGCCGAACCGACTACTATTTTTTGGTCTTTTTTCTTAATCGGTCCGGCCTCGGTTTATTTTTTTGGAGGACCGACCTAGTCGGTCCGGTCCACGGTTTACAGATTCAAAAACCCTGTTAGGACCGACCCGAACCGACTATATATAAAATAATATATTTTTAGATACATATGTATATATATAAGATAAACAAATAGTGGAAATATTTGTTTTAATATTTGATTAGTTTAAATTATAGTTTAATCCAATACTAGTTTTGTTTTAATTGTAAATTTCGATATTTTTTAGTTTTTAATGTTTGGAAAAAATAGATTCCGGTATATTTTTATTATTATAAATGATGTAATTCATTAATGTGAGGACCGACGGGTTAGACCGAACCGACTAGGGTCGGTTAACCGACATTATCGGTCCGGTCTCGGTCTATTTTTTTTTAGGACCAACCAAGTCGGTCCGGTCTGAAAAAAACCTTAAAACCGAACCGGACCGCGAACACCCCTAATTGCTTCACATGTCACACAGGATGAATATAATAGAATTATGACTTGTGAAATATCTAAAGAGGCTTGGGATATTTTATCACTCACTCACGAGGGCACTAGCACGGTTAGGGCGTTAAAAGTTCAAAATCTCGCTACACAGTTTAGGACGATTAGGATGTTAGAGAGTGAGACTTTTGATGAGTTTTATGCTAGGTTGTCTAATATTGTCAACTCTTCGTTTAACCTAGGTGAGAAAATTCTCGACAACCGTGTCATTAAGAAAATCCTTAGGTCGTTGCCTAGTAGGTTTGATGCGAAAGTGACCATTTTAAACTCCTTGGATATGTTAGAGTCAACGAAACTAGAAGAGATTGTAGGTGACTTACAAACCTATGAAATCGACATGATTACCTCCAAGAAAATGCCTAAGAAAGAAAAGGGTATTGCTTTGAAAACCCGAAAGGAGGAAATTAAAGTTTTGGATTCCGATTTAGATTCTGATTTTGAGGATGTTGCTTTGTTGGCAAAGAAATTTAAAAATTTATTAAGTTTCAAAAGCAATCGAAAGATGCCAAGAAATTTGAAAAATTAAAGAACAACAAAGTAGACCCCACCTCTAAGGATAAGTTTGAGAAGCCTAAGAGAGATGAGTCGGATAAGTGTTTTGGGTGTGAGGGGTAAGGTCACAAAGTTAAGGAGTGCCCACTAGACTTAAGAAAATGGGCAAGCAACCCATTGTCTATAATGCCACCTTAAGTGATAGTGATCCGAAAGAGGGAGAAAGCTCCCCCATTGATCGTAACTTTGTTGCGTTTATGGCATGTCATGTGAGCGACGATGATTCTCTTGTGCATGACACTTCTGAGGAGGTTTTGATTGTATCCCATGTTAGTGAGGGTGAAGAGAGTGACGAGAATGAGGTAGATGTGAAAGAGTTGCAAAATGCGTTTAATAAGTTGTATGTCGAAACAGTGAAAGTGAAAAAGGCTAACTCTAAATTGCAAGCTAAGTTGAATGAGCGTGACATAAAAAATAATGATAGTTTGATTGAGGATCTTAGGATACTAGAGAAGAAGTTTAGGGATAAACTAGAGTTTGTGGAGAAAGAGAGAGATAATCTCCGTGGTTTGATGGAGTCCTTGAAAAAAGAGATTTTTGAGTTTGAGGAGTCTAGGCATTTGCTCGAGTCTAGGATTCACGAGCTGGAGGAGAGATTGAGAGACTCGTCTAGAGTCAAGTTTGATATGGATGCTAGGTCGGAGAAGTTAGATAAGATCCTAGGCACCGTCCAAATTAATGGAGATTAGGGAGGTATAGGTTTTGGTGAGAGAGTTGTTCCCATTCCCCCCGCACGTGTGAGAAACACTAGGAAGGTTAGAAAATGTCCACATATAAGGAATCATTCCCACCACCGCTACATTTGCATGTTTTGTGGTAGGAAAGGTCACATTAGGTGTTATTGTTACGACCTTAGACAAGCTCCTAGGAAGTTTAGGAATAAAGTTGACCCAATTTCGAAAACCCCTATGCTTCGTTTTACACCTACTTGGGTTAGGAAATCGGATTTAGTGGCTTTAGGAATTAAACTTCACGATTCTCATTTGGGTTCACTTGATTCTTCCCATGCTAAATCTAAAGGATGGTAGTGTTGGTTTACTTCATGATTTATTCATTGCTAGTATAATGACATGTGTATTATTTTGTATTATATTTTTCATTTGTTTGAGTCTTATTTGAAAAGTAATAAAAGATTTTGTTTTTTGAGAAAACTTTTGAAAACCCAAAAAGATTTTGCCTTTATTTGAGTCAAAAGATGAAAAGTCAAAAAGATTTTCGATTTTGTTTTTGAGTTTACATGTTTGATGTGGCATATTGGTGTGCTTGGACCCCCCTTCGTTTCATTATCCATGTGGCTAGGACATTTGATCATTATTATAGATGCTTAGAATGATCTTAACCATTGTTTATATAGGGTTGTTTCGAAGTTGATATGAATTTTAATTCGACTTTGTATATATGCCAACATTGCACACATGCACAAGTTTATATGAATGTTTGACTTCTCTTGCATATTTGAATTTGGTGAGGCGTTCTTATCTCAATCTTGTCATCTATGCGTAAGTAAACTCAAGGAGTGTGCATGTAAAAATCGTTTACCATGAGGATTTAAATTGGTAAAAATGATGAGTAATTCATGGGAAAGGTCTGCGAGAGTTCAAAATTAACTTGTCGTGAAAGCTATCGTTTAAAAGAGACCAAAAGAAAATACAATATGCTAAGAAAAGGTCCAAATTTGTTTAGTTCATTCCAAAGAAAGTACGATATTATTGAGGGATTTTGGATGGATTAAAAAATTTAAACGGGTTTGCACAAATCCTAATGTTAAAATATTGCAATTTGACGCTATTGTTTTTAGAGTCATCAAAATTCTGGATTTGTGTGCATGTAGTATGTTTAGTTCATTAAGCTCACACTTTTATTGTCGTATGGCTATGATAAAGTTTGATGATTTATCGCTATCAAATAGATCTTCTTGATCATTTTGATGTGTTGGAATTGTGACTCATTTATTGTAGTTTCACGCCTATTCATTCCATATCCATGTTTGAGCACATCGGTACTATGTTTGCATGTAACTCGCTTTTTTAGTTTTTATGAGTTTTTGCATTTTGTGTTAAATGCCTACTGTTTTAACACTGTTTTGCTGCTGTCAGGACCTTCCTATAATTTTTTTGTGGAAATTTTTTCACTGGGCAATATTATATCATTTTTTTGGGAATATGGAAAATTCTGACATATCGCACGAAGTCGTTCAAATGACTTCTCTATCTCGCGCAAACGACAACTATACTTCATTCGAGCGACATCCTCAACTCGTTTGAGCGATGTCCCTGGCTCATTCAAACGACATGATGATGTGTTGACTTCTGATTGGTTTATAGTCCTCTGGGTTAATTTGGTATATTTTTGGTACTGCTGGAAGTTTTTCTCGACTGACTATTTTATATGCAAGTTTTAATTGGTTCAAATTGCGTTTTTGCATATAGTCCGTTTATCACACCTATTTAGATTGCTATATTTTTTTGTGTGATTCCTTGGTTTACTAGCTACTGATTTGTCATTACTTGATCATATTTAACTAGTTGTTTCATGATTATCTAGTGGTATCACATTGATTCATTGTGGTATATTATCTTGCTAGATACTTTCATTGGTTTATTTTTTCACCGGATTGTCTATTCGAGACAAAAAGGGGGAGAGATGTATGTGATGTAGGGGGAGATTTGTTGAGCATTTCTATTGATATCTGAATTTACATATTATTTGATTATATTTCTTTCAAATTGGTATCAAATAATTGCTCACATGTTTCAAATGATTTGTTCTAATTAGAAATATAAATTGGTATAATTTGTTCCTCCATACTTCACTGGGCATTTGTTTGTCTATTTCTTGTGTGTAGGGATGCTTCAGCTATTCGAGATTTCAAGTCTACATCACATTCAGATAGTTCACGCTTGCCGGTGCTACATATTCTAGTTCATGTCCTGTATTTTTTATTTTGGGTTTATGGGATGGGATTTAGGCGTCATACGGCTTGACGGCCTGGTTAGGCATTTCACTCATTTAGTTTTGTCCCGGAATAGTCAAAGGGGGAAATTTGTAAGGATATAGATTTCCAATTGAGTCCCTGTACTGTTTTGACTTAATTTTGTGAACAACACTGTGTTTATAATATATCATAGGGAGATTTTATTTTGTCACGATCCCACTTGGTAAATGACGTATTAAAGAAAATTGAAGACGTTGCGGCAAAGCTCCAAAGAATTAAATCATGCTGATGTTTAATTGGTGCAAGTTTATTCGTCTTCAAAAGTTAATTGCATTCTAAGATCACTCAAGTATGAATGCATATAATTAATGGTGCTAGAAATTATTTTATAAAAGATACGGATGTATTTTTATAAAGAAAAATATTTTAAAAGTGTTTTAAAGGTTTACACTTTGTTTTTATTCTGATAAGCTCGAAAAAGGAGTTTGACTTTAATTGGTCTCTTTAAAGAAACGTTTTAATTGAAAAGTCAAAAAGTCAAACTTTTCGCTCGAACGACATTAGATCTTAAGCGAACGAGATATTTATATCGCTCGAAAGAGAGCCTTAAGGCGTTCGAACGACACGCATTATGAGGCGATGATAAATTATTATTTAAATCGTATTTCTATCAGAGTTTCGTAAGTGTGCATTCTGAAAAACAGTATACGAACCAGAAACTTGTTTGCACATGTTTTCTAAGGTTTACAAAGCATAAACACATCCTTAGAGTTTGTAAAGATCCGAGTTATCATTCTTATATGCTTACGTGATCTTGCGGCACCAAAGTTGTTTGTTCTACACATTAAACATCAAAGGGTTTTGCGGTGAAGAAAAGACAAGGACTTCTTGTTCGACATCGTAGACGAATCAAAGCCATTCGGTGGACACTGAGACATACGTGGACGCGTGTGTTGTGGACAGGTATCGTGGAAGATGGAATTTCTACTTGGGAAATAATGAAGAATGGTTGAAGATCAGAAGGAGCTTCAAGACCCGTGGGGATTGAGTCTTAGTGTAAGGCTAATCTGTGTTTGTAAAACGATTATTCATAGTGATTGTCTGGCTTGGGCCATCTGAGGTTGTTTTCCCGTTTTGCATTTTTTTCTCATACATCCGGCGTTGTGAGTATTCTTTACTTTATTTTACTTGCTTTAATCACTAGATGCATGTTTAGGATTAATCAAGATAAAATTGGTTTAAAGTAAGAATTGGGTTTTTCACAACTTGGTTTGGTGAATAATTAAAAGTTGGATATTTTTTCGGAGAAAAATTAATTTTGTTTAAAATACACATATTGGGCACTCTTCAAATTGGTATTAGAACTAGAAAACATTTTTTATTTGTTTTGTGATCCCATATGTTTTCAATGATGAATTCTGGATATAATGAATTTTCTCGAACTCCTTTTTTTGATGGCACTAATTACACCTTTTGAAATATGAGAATGAGATGTTCATTAAAATCTATTGATGAGCGTGTGTGGCTAGCAGTTGAGAAAGGTTGGACACCCCTGTCACTATTGTTGGTGAGGTCACTAGTTTAAAGCCTGTTGAGTCATGGACCAAAACTGAACAAAAAATTGCACAATATAATTCTAAGGGTTTGTACATTATTGCTTCACATGTCACAAAGTATGAATATAATAGAATTATGACTTGTGAAACATCAAAAGAAGCTTGGGATATTTTGGCACTCACTCACGATGGCACTAGCACGATTAGGGCGTCAAAACCTTAAAATCTCACTTCACAATTTGAGACCATTAGGATGCTAGAGAGTGAGACTTTTGATGAGTTTTATGCTAGGTTGTACAATATTGTCAACTCTTCGTTTAACCTAGGTGAGAAAATTCCCGACATCCTTAGGTCGTTGCCTAGTAGGTTTGATGCGAAAGTGACCATTTTAAACTCCTTGGGTACGTATGAGTCAACGAAACTAGAAGAGATTGTAGGTGACTTACAAACCTATGAAATCAACATGATTACCTCCAAGAAAATGCCTAAGGAAGAAAAGGGTATTGATTTGAAAACCCGGAAGGAGGATATTAAAGTTTTGGATTTCGATTTCGATTTAGATTTTGAGGATGTTGCTTTGTTGGCAAAGAAATTTAAATTTTTTTTAAGTTTCAAAAGCAATCGAAAGATGCCTAGAAATTTGAAAAATTCAAGAACAACAAAGTAGATCTCACCTTTAAGGATAAGTTTGAGAAGCCTAAGGGAGATGAGTCGGATAAGTGTTTTGGGTGTGAGGGGTATAGACACAAAGTTAAGGAGTGTCCCACTAGACTTAAGAAAAAGGGTAAGCAACCCATTGTCTATAATGCCACCTTAAGTGATAGTGATCCGGAAGATGGAGAGATTTCCCCCATTGATCATAACTTTGTTGCATTTATGGCATGTCATGTGAGCGATGACGATTCTCATGTGCATGACACTTCTGAGGAGGTTTTAAGTGTATCCCATGTTAGTGAGGGTGAAGAGAGTGATGAGGAGGAGGTAGATGTGAAAGAGTTGCAAAATGCGTTTAATAAGTTGTATGCCGAAACAGTGAAAGTGAAAAAGGCTAACTCTAAATTGCAAGCTAAGTTGAATGAGCGTGCCATAGAAAATAATGATAGTTTGATTGAGAATCTTAGGGCATGAGAGAAGAAGTTTATGGAGAAACTAGAGTTTGTGGAGAAAGAGGCAGATAATCTCCGTGGTTTGATGGAGTCCTTGAAAAAGGAGATTTTAGAGTTTGAGGAGTCTAGGAGTTTGCTCGAGTCTAGGATTCACGAGTTGGAGGAGATATTGAGAGATTCGTCTAGAGTCAAGGTTGATTTGGAGGCTAGGTCGAAGAAGTTAGATAAGATCTTAGGCACCGTCCAAATTAAGGGAGATTGGGGAGGTATAAGTTTTGGTGAGAGAGTTGTTCCCATTCCCCCCACACGTGTGAGAAATACTAGGAAGTTTAGAAAAGGTCCGCATATTAGGAATCATTCCCACCACCGCTACACTTGCATGTTTTGTGGTAGGAAAGGTCACCTTAGGCGTTACTGTTACGACCTTAGACAAGCTCCTTGGAAGTTTAGGAATACGGTTGCCCAGGTTCCAAAAACCCTCATGCGTCATTTTACACCTACTTGGGTTAGGAAATCGGATTTAGTGGCTTTAGGAATTAAACTTCATGATTCTCATTTGGGTGCATATAATTCTTCCCATGATAAATCTAAGGGATAATAGTGTTGCCATGTTTGTCATATGCTAGTTTGCTTCATGATTTATTCATTGCTAGTATAATGACATGTGTATCATTTTGTATTATATTTTTCATTTGTTTGAGTCCTATTTGAAAAGTACGAAAATATTTTATTTTTTGAGAAAAGTTTTGAAAACCCCAAAAGATTTTGCCTTTATTTGAGTCAAAATATGAAAAGCCAAAAAGATTTTGGGTTTTTGTTTTTGAGTTTACATGTTTGATGTGGCATATTGGTGTGCTTGGACCCCCCCCCCCCCTTCGTTTCATTATCCATGTGGCTAGGACATTTGGTCATTATTATCGATGCTTAGAATGATCTTAACCATTGTTTATTTAGGGTTGTTTCTAAGTTGTTATGCATTTTGATTCGACTTTATATATATGCCAACATTGCTCACATGCACGAGTTTATATGGATGTTTGACTTCTCTTGCATATTTGAATTTGGTGAGGCGTTCTTATCTCAATCTTGTCATTTATTCGTAAGTAAACTTAAGGAGAAGTGTTCATGTAAAAATCGTTTATCGTGAGGATTTAAATTGGTAAAAATGATGAGTAATTCACGGGAAAGAGCTGCGAGAGTTCAAAATTAACTCTTCGTGAAAGCCACCGTTTAAAAGAGCCCAAAAGAAAACACAATATGCTAAGAAAAGGGCCAAATTTGTTTAATTCAATCCAAAGAAAGTACGATATTATTGAGGGATTTTGGATAGATTAAAAAATTTAAATGGGTTTGCACAACTAATCCTAATGTTGAAATATTGCAATTTGACGCTATTGTTTGTAGAATCGCCAAAATTCTGGCTTTGTGTGCATGCAGTATGTTTAGTTCATTAAGCTCACATTTTTATTGTCATGTGGCTATGATAAAGTTTGATTATTTATCGCTATCAATTAGAGCTTCGTGATCATTTCGATGTGTTGGAATTGTGACTCATTTGTTGTAGTTTCACGCATATTCATTCCATATCCATGTTTGAGCACATCGGTACTATGTTTGCATGTAACTCGCTTTTTTAGTTTTTATGAGTTTTTGCATTTTGTGTTAAATGGCTACTGTTTTAGCACTGTTTTGCTGCTGTCAGGCCTTTCCTGGAATTTTTTTGTGGAAATTTTTTCACTGGGCAATATTATATCATTTTTCTGAGAATCTGGGAAATTCTGACATATCGCACGAAGTCGTTCAAATGACTTCTCTATCTCGCGCAAACGACAGCTATACTTCATTCGAGCGACATCCTCAACTCGTTTGAGCAATGTCCCTAGTTTGTTCCAATGACAGGCTGATGTGTTGACTGCTGATTGGTTTGCAGTCCTCTGGGTTAATTTGGTATATTTTGGTACTCCTGGAAGTTTTTCTGGACTGACTGGTTTATATGCAGGTTTTAATTGGTTCAAATTGGGTTTTTGCATATAGTCCGTTTATCACACTTATTTAGATTGGCTATTTTTTTTTGTGATTCCTTGGTTTACTAGCTACTGATTTGTCATTACTTGATCATATTTAACTGGTTATTTCATGATTATCTAGCGGTATCACATTGATTCATATTGGTATATTCTCTTGCTAGATACTTTCATTGGTTTATCTTTTCACGACAAAAAGGTGGAGAGTTGTATGTGATGTAGGGGGAGATTTGTTGAGCGTTTCTATTGATATCTGGATTTACATATTGTTTGACTATATTTCTTTCAAATTGGTATCAAATAATTGCTCACATGTTTCAAATGATTTGTTCTAATAACTTGGTATCGTTTGTTCCTCCATATAAATTGGTATCGTAGACGAATAAAAAGCCATTCGGTGAACATCAAGACATTCGTTGACGCGTGTGTTGTGGACATGTATCGTGGAAGATAGAATTTCTACGTGGGAACTAATGAAGAACGATTGAAGATCATAAGGAGCTTCAAGACCCATGGGGATCGAGTATTAGTGTTCGATTAATTTGTCTTTGTAAAACCATTGTTTATGGTGATTGTCTGGCTTGGGCCGTCCGAGGTTGTTTTCCCTTTTTGTACATCCAGCATTGTGAGTATTCTTTACTTTATTTTACTTGCTTTAATCACTAGATGCATGTTTAGGATTAATCAAGATGAAACTGGTTTAAAGTAAGAATTGAGTTTTTCACAACTTGGTTTGGTGCATAATTAAAAGTTGGATATTTTTTTTGAGAAAAATTGGTTTTGTTTAAAACACACATATTTGGCACTCTTCAGAAACAGGATCAAAAACTGATTTTTTGAAATAACTTTTGAAAATAGGATCAAACGAAATTGATTAGCGATACCTGCTCAGATACCAATTTGACTACGTGAGTAGTCAAATTGTATCTGGGAAAATAGTTAAAAAATCAGGATTATTTGATAATTTAGAGTAATCCGCTCTGATTCCAATTTGTAAGAGGTCGCTATCGCGGAATGAATGCGGCTTCTCAAATAAAATCAATTTTAATTGTATGTCAACCAAAGCAGTTTTAATGAAAACCCAAGTTTTAATTCAGTCCTAAAAACATGCATCTAAGTGATATGGAATCATAACATAATAAGCATGCAAAAGAAACCAAATTTCAGGAAAAATCCCCGGAAGGAAAAATATTTTTATTTCCGCTATAATTTGTGAAAGAACGATTTACACTCGGATTATAATAAAAATACAAGTGACATACGAATACCTGCAGGTGTCGGTCGATGTCGTCAACAATAGAACAATCCCGGAAGCTCCATAAGAACCGAAGTCCTGTCTTCAGCCCAGGAATATCTCAGCACTTCCCCAATGACCTCAGTCCGGTGTAGATTTATCCTCTCTACAAAGAGTTGAACAATAGCAAAGATCTGTTCTTGGGTTCGAAAATAATTCACTAAAGTTTGGGATGTTTTATGAATTAAAAAATAAGGATTGAACTCTCAAAGGGTTAGAAAATGAAGTAAAACACTAAAAATCGTATTATGTTTAAAACCAGAGTGTCTCCACACGAAATTCAATAGTCTGACACCCTTCAAATACTAAAAATCAAGGCGGTGACGTGTCAAAAAAAAAGAGTTCTCGTTCGAAGGACATATGATGCCGTTTGAATGATATCCTTCTCTTGTTTGAATGAGATCCTATCTCATTTGAATGACCTATCAAACTAGGCCATGAATGTATATAATTTCGACATGAACGCATGGACGAGAGTTTCGCATTTTTCTGATTTTTTATGAATTAGTTATGATTTTTCTACGGAAAGGTGTCCGAGAACAAAATCTTTAGATAGTATGAATTCAAAAAAAATTAATAAAACTTTTAAAGTTCCGCTCCAACACTTAGAAAATATTTTATTAAAAATAATCCCAATACTCTAAGTGCATTATTAAGGTACTCTAAAATGTAATCTTACCAAAGTTAACCTTGTGGAGACTGTTTGTTGAAGAACCTTGATTATTTGGATCCGTCTTGAAGTGAATGTGATCTTGATCTTCTTCGACGGTGTAACGGTATACGAAATATAAATTGATAACGGAAAAAATGTCCTTAAAAATCCAAATAAGAAGGCTAAGACTGAGTAAATGTCAAGTAGTAGTACTCGAATCTAGTCCGAGTCCAACCTATACTTTTCCCCTGCCAAGGAGTATTATGTATCTTTTATGGTTAGTGTCTCATTGGGTGATGAAAGACTCCCCACTTTTACCGAACAAAGAGTTGATCCGTCAATCGACAGAAATGCAATAAAAAAGAAGAGAAAAGTAGGCAACAAATCATGCACATATAGTTTTCTAGTTTTTGTCAAATTTGAACGCGCTTGCGGACTTCTCGGATTAATCTCATGTCAATGATTCTCACTTAAGCAATCCATGTTGGAGGCAAAATTAAGAATATACCAAAACAAAGGGCCGGCGATGGAAGTGGAATACGTGATCAAACAAAGAGAGGAAAGACCAGTGAACCTCGACTAATCCATTTTGGATGAAACATGCACAACCGTATTGGTAGAAAAAAGCTATAAATTCTTTATAAGTAGGATGATGAGTTGGCCATCGAGGGGGCAAGACGGGAGCAAAAACGTCAATACCATATGGCGTTGATTTTGATTTTTCGGGTGAATGTTGTAATTTTTTAGTATTTTTTTTAACATAATTAGAAATTTAATATGTTATTTTTATTATATAATTTATTGTAAATTATTGTTCCATTGGTATCATTCAAATTTTATTATTTACTTATGGTGCAAGATTTTATAAATCCTTAGATTTGTCATGTTTAACCAGATCTTGTTTTTCTTAATGCCATAAAGTAGTGTTTTCCTAAGGAATCATAGGTATTTAGTCCCATTTTTAAAATTTTATTTGTACCCACTCCTATATTTTTATTTTTTTAGCCATTGGTCCTTTTGTAACAGCTATGGGACAAGTGTCGTTTTCTGCAAAGAGGAAGATAGGAGGTTACAAGGCAGTTGGGGGAGGTTTTATGTGGTTGTGAGACTTAATACAATTTAAAAAATACATAGTAAGGGAGCCTAACAAAACTTTGAACATGGGACTAAACCCAAAAAAACTATTTTCTTAAAACCATCGTGGAAAATGGCATTATGTTATTTTTCTTAATTCTCTCAAGATTGTCTAAGTACACAAGTGTATAATTTTTTATACTAGAATATATGAGAGAACAAAAATTTTCCATGTGAAAAGAAATTGTATTCTCTTAATAAGCATAGATATGGGGAGAACAATATAATGCAATTATATAATCATTAACATTTCTTAATTTATAACTATTAATAGTTTTAAATAAGTAGATATTAAAAAATATAAGATAGCATTAACTTTGAAAAGGAAAATCGTTATATTTGCATCTAGTAGGGGCGTGAATCCATTTTGAACTTTTATTTTTCTCGAAATTAAACATGATTTTTTCAATTCAGAATGATACTATTAATTGTCAAATTCCATATTTTTAACGCCCGATCACAACGGGAGTTAATTCTAATTTTTATATTCCAATATGATTTTATCAAAATCATAACAATCTAATTCTTACAAATACATTTTGATCACTATTCCATTTTTTTTACTATGTGCTATTTAGGAACTTTTCTGTTACTTTCTAAAATTATTCTGTTTTCTCCATAAGTATTCCAACTTTTTTTAAATTCTGGCTGCAACAAAAAATTCAATTTTTGAAAAAAATTGAATCAATAGATTTTTTTTCCAAAGGCCATTTTATATTCCAGTCGAAACAAAATACTAATATAAAAAAAAGAACATATAAGTTATTATAGATGTTGATGTATGGAAATAGGATATGGATAACTTAACATTATGATCTATGCAATCAACAATTTAATATAGCAAATAGGTAGGAAATGAAGAAAAAATAATATATAAGAAAAATAATAGCACGAGATTAACAAAGTGGGCGAGAAAAAACAAAAAAGAAGAGAGATTTATGTTGTTTTCCCTTTGGCTAGGCCTATAACCATAGGAGAAAATCTTTATTATCAAATTGGATGAATCATCACTTTAATCTCTCTCTCTCTCTCTCTCTCTCTCTCTCTGTATATATATATATATATATATATATATATATATATATACAGTCTTCGCTCTTGTGAGGACTAGTCCGCATTTTAAGATTGCGTACCGGACATGTGTCACTTGGCAGTGAGCCCAGAAAAGAGAGAGTGTGCCTATAATTTAGGCGATAATTTCTAGGCAGCCGGCCCGCGTTCTTAAAATGAGGACTAGCCCGCAAGCATAAGCATTATATATATATATATATATATATAATGCTCTTGTGCGGGACCGGACATGTGTCACCTAACGGTGCACTTAGAAATTATCGCCTAAATTATAGGCACACTCTCTCTCTTTTCTGGGGCTCACCGCCAGGTGACACATGTCTGGTCCGCATTCTTAAAATGCGGACTAGTCCGCACAGGAGCAGGACTATATATATATATATATATATATATTAAGAGTATGTATAAAATGGACGTTAGAAATGGTAATGTACAAGGTTTAATATATATATATAAAGGTATAGTGTATGCTAAGATTGAGGCTCTCGTTTAAACTGAGATCATTTTTGTACATCCAATTTGACCTAATGAGATGTGAGGTGAAAATGCATAAAAAATACCACACATGGGAAAATTTTATATAGGTTAATCATATTTGTAATCACTCTTGGACTAAGTAAAACTAATGGTTAAATAAAAAAATAAATAGTAAACTATTCCTAAATTAAAAATCTTAAATAACTTTGAATAAAACATTAGTTAACACACAACCCATAAAAAAATAATATTTAACAAACAAATCCCAATACATTACAATTTATCAAATTTTAACTTTCCAAATTAGAAGATCCTTATCCCCCCCCCCCCCCCCCCCCCCCCTCCCCCAACTTAAATTTTGTGTTGATGGAAGAGCCTAGACTTAAGGTTTTAAAACACATTAAAATTTATGTGGAGTAGAATTAGAAATCAACAAATTGTGGAATTGAATATATAAGTAACCTATCAAATTTTGATAAATATTTATTAAACAAAACACACCAGTCAAGCATTCAGTTCTAGAATTGTCGCGTTCATTGTCCATGTTCAGAACCAACAATATTGTTCAAATCTTGCATAGTGGTAAAAATAATATTCTCTAAGTTTTGAATTTGAATATATCTAGGTATAAAAAGGTTAATAAATGTTAACTCCTCAGAAACCTATGTATATCACTAGTGGAGAAGATATTTAATCCACAAACAACATAATACTGAGAAATCTCAACAATGATGATTGTAAAGCAATAAAGAAACGCATACCACATATATGCGGTTCGGTCGTATTGACCTATATCCATGGGGCAAAGGGGGAAGGGAAGATTTTTTATTATCTTGAGAGCGTACAGAGTTTTCATATGAAAAATCATCCACCTGAATTCAGTACTATGTTGACTTTATATACTAGTCATACAATGTGGTTCCTATTACCTTTCAACTTGGTTGTGATGCCAAACTTCTTTATGAGTAAGCTTGGTCCTGGTAGGAAAATCTGGAGAGTAAGTGCCTTGATCATACCCAAATTATCTCCTCACTCGCTCATAGTGGTAATACTCAATCTCTTAGCCAAGATCAGTAAAATATGGGAGTATACGTAGGAGAATGAATGCCATCACAGAGATTTGAGGACAATCACCCATAAAGTCAAAATTGGCGGGAGGAAAAAAAGGTGCCGGGAAAGCAGAGTAAAAGCATCAAGAAAATATTACACCCAATCACTTTGAGCATGGACGAAAGAAAACTCATCAACGTTATCCAAAAACAGACCGAGTGATTGATTAGGGGCCCTTTTTATGTCACCTAGAAATACGAGAAGATTGGTCATGCAACGAGTGCAACTTAGTGGCCTAATTTGGGAATTACTCAAAGAGGAAACCCATTAACATAAAAGAACCAATGAGGTTTACCACAACAAAACGTCCATGTGAATGTTCCATATTAATATGGGTTTGATCTATCCAAGTACAGATGGATCCCAAAGTAAGAGCAGTGAGGGACACGCTCCTATTATGAGCAAGTCTGATTGCTAAACAAAAAACTAGCCCATGAGGGAAGTCATTTGGCCCTACCTTGAAATAGGAATCTACTAAGGAATGTGATAAAAAAATGTAGCCAAATGAGTCTTTGATTGGAGTTTTGGACCATGTTGGCTCCTAGGCATTTTTATTGAAGGGGAAGTCCAAGGGTCTATTGAAAATGCATATATATTGAACTACAAAAAAATATTACACATACGCAAAATCCTATAAAGCGGAATAAGGTTTTACCTTCGAGATCACTTTGATTTGATCTCGTCTTAACACGTACCTTATGTGATGACAACTGATCAAGAACGCAGGCTCGATGCACCTCACAGTCTTATACTGTATTCTTAACATGGAAAATCATGAGTAGAGTGTGATATCCTCCTTCGTGACCACCTTTTCTTCTCCTCTTTCCTCGCTGTTGTCTCTCTTTCTCACAAGCCCGAATTTGGGTCTTTGGAGTATCAAAGAGTGACGACTATTTTAAGAAAGAATGAGCCTTAGGTGTACATATATAGGCTATAGTAGGGACCCTAAGGAGAGATAATGATGTGGCTCCTAATGGGCTTGAGAAAACCTAATCCTTCCCGGATCCTAGTCTTAGTCCCTTAATTATAATTAATACCACTAAATAATTATGATTGCAACCCCACTCCTTAACTCACAATTATATTTCGGGCTCCTCATTATTAATTACTTAATTCTCCTCACATTAATGTTATAGATACCTATTAATAAGATAAATTACTGATAATTTATTTGATTAACTTCTTTAAGTCCTTAAGAGATCCAAATTAACTTATTTGTAGTGTCGGATTAACATAATCCATATGTAGGGTTTGATAGATACAAAACTTATAAGCATCTCAAGGGGGTGTCACCAGAATCTATACCGAGACGTGGATTCCATCCATAAGAGACTTTCACCATACAATAATCACCATTATCCAATCTATCAAGATTATTGATCCAATAATGAATCTCATCCTTAAGGTCAAAGCTATAAATAACTAATGCATGCTTCCATCAATCATACTTCAATTAAGAGCCTTAAGTAAACCTAATAATCACAAGGTTTACACTTTCTTATGAAATTAGTATAGAAACAATGACCTCAAGGTGATCCCATTTAATACACATAAAGTTTACTAGCACAATAAGTTAAAACTATACAGTTTCCCATAATTAAGATAGACCTACTAAAATATTGTGCTACAACCCTACTGATGGTGTGTCCAATTCCATCTAAGACTGTGAACGTAAAACTTATATTCTATAAGAACTGTTGATCTGATCCTCTGTGTGTAAGTCGTACTCTACACACCAAAAAATGTATTGAGAAGAATAAAAGACATTAATAATATATAAAATAATGAAAACATTATGTCGGTACATGATTTTCATTAAAACAGGAAAAATTGATTTTATTTTAATAACAAATCCATAACTAAAACTATTACATAAAGCATGGTTTTAATCTACTTCTCTAACAATCTCCCACTTAGACTCAAATCCATGCTACAATGCATCTCACCCCCATACCCTCTAGGTGACTATCAAAAGTCTTGTCGGGTAAGGTCTTCATGAAAGGGTCTGCTAGGTTGCTCTCTAATGCAATGTTCATAACTGTGACATTAGCTCGCTGCACAAATTCTTGAATGAGATGATGCTTACGTTCAATGTATTTATCTCTCTTATGGCTGTTGGGTTCCTTTGAGTTAGCAACCACACCGCTATTATCACAATAATGTGTAATACTCAATTTAACTAAAGGTACCACTCTTAGATCCGTTAGGAAGTTTCTAATACATATTACTTCTTTGGTTACCTCGGAGGCTTCCACATATTCTGCTTCTATGGTGGAATTAGTAATGCAAGATTCCTTGATACTCCTCTAACTAATGGCTCCGCCTTCTAGGGTAAATACATATCCAGAGGTAGGATTCCTGGAATCTCTGTCAGATTGAAATCTGAATTGGTGTAACCGATAGGTACTGGACTCTCTTCCTGGTAAACTAGCATATAGTCTCGGTTCTTTTTAGGTATACGAGTATATTCTTTACCACATTATATTGTTCTTACCTAGGGTTTGACTTAAATATGCCAACAACAAAGCATATATCAGGTATAGTTCGTAGCATAGAATACACAGGGCTCCCAACTGCCAAAGCATAAGGGATGCCTTTTATCTTCTCTATCTCATCAGGTGTCTTAGGACACTGATCCTTAGAAAGAGATATTCCATGTCTAAAAGAGAGAAACCCTTTCTTGGAATCTTTCATGCCTAATCTGGAAAGAATGAAATCGATACAAGTTGCTTATGATAAACCCAACATCCTATTCTTACGATCATGCATAAGCTTGACCCAAGGATATGACTAGCTTCTCCTAAGGCCTTTATATCCAATTGGCTGGACATCCACACTCTAACCGAAGACAACACTCCAACATCATTTTTAATGAAAAGAATGTCATCCACAGATAATACTAAAAACACCCCTATATTTTCGTTGCATTTCTTGTACACACAAGACTAATCTAGACATTAATCAAAACCAAAATATTTGATTGCCTGTTAAAACAAATATTTGAAGTTCTAGATACTTATTTAAGTCCATAAATGGACTTCTTAAGCTTACATAATTTATGCTCTTGGCCTTGGGCAATAAAACCGTATGGCTGCACCATATAGATACACTCGTCGAGATTCCCATTAAGAAATGGAGTCTTGACGTCCATTTGCTAAATTTCATAATCAAAATGAGCTGTAAAGGACATGAGAATTCAAATGGACTTCATCATAGCTACCGACGAGAAGGTTTCCTCATAATCGATGCCCTCTTTTTGAGTAAAACCTTTCGTAATAAGTTGTGCTATAAAGGTCCCAACCTTCCTGTCCACCCCTTTTTTCCTTTTGTACACCCACTTGCATCCTATGGGTTTTATCCCTTTAAGTGGATCTGCAGGACTCCAGACCAAGTTAGAATACATAAATTTCATCTCAGAATTCATAGCTTTAAGCCAAAGTTTTGCATCTTTGTCTTAGAGAGCCTAATTGTAATTACTGGGATCGACTTAATGTTCATTAGGGACCTTGTCATAAGACTCTCCCAAGAACATAAATCGTTCAGGTTGACATATAACCCTCCTACTACGACGAGGTAGTCCCTGTGCTGGTATACTAGTGTCAACACGTTGTGTTATTTCATCCGGTATTGGTGGTATTGAATCTTGTTGGTTCCCTATCAACTCTTTAAGAAGAACTTTACATCTGGGTTTATGATCCATTATATAATAAAAACGCGACAGGTCCCCAATTTGAAAACCTTTTTCTTACAAAGAGTAATTTCCTTTTAAGTATATGCGGAAGCGAAGATGGTTCAATTTAAACACCAAATTTTAATTTCTTTTCAAATTAGAATTAAACCAAGTGAAATAAGATTAAATCCAAACAAATTCTAATTTCACTCAAAACCAACTTAATTCAACCCAAGTCCTAGAAATTTGCGTAAGTCATATTTTCAATATTTCCAAATTAGGCCAAACCAAATTTTATCAAATTAAATTAAATGACTTGAATTAAATTAACTTAAACATTACCCAAATTAATTTAGCACCAAATTAAACATAAGTAGTGATTAAACCAAATTTTATCTTTTTACCTAAGCATGCGTTCTAGGTGAGTATTGCAAAAGATAAAATAAACAATGAATCACTACGCCGCGATGTACGAGGAAAAACCCACAACGGGAAAAAACCTTGGATGGCCCTAGCCTTATGTCCACTAAGTATGGTTTTACAATTACAAGACATATGCCTTACTTCCTCGACTCGACCCCTTTCAAGCCTTGACGCGTATTCTTGTAAACACCTCCGCCTAGTCGACAACCCCAGAGCTCCACCGGAATCTTGGAATCCACCAATGAGACAATAGGTACACCATCAACCACATATGGTGCCTTTCACCATGTGAGAATGTCGCAGTAAAACAAACTTCTTCTTTGTGGGATGTAGAAGTAAACCCAAACTTGTCTTCAATATGGTAGAGAAAAACTGGTGCCAAAACTCCCAGCAATGTATATATATAAAGGAACTTGGATAAACAAACTATGGGTGAAAATAAAAGTGTTTTATGATTTTTTCTTGGAAAAATATACACTTAAACAATGAACTTTTCTTTGGAAAAATGAACACTTAAAAACTCTCTCTAGGAGTTTGAATAGTATGAAAAGATTTTTTAGAAAAAGTTGGTTCCCACCTTTATTAAGTATGCCCAAACAGTTAGTGGGAAAAGAAGTGGAAAAGTGGGGAAAAACTGCTCAAACTACCAAATAAACTGTTCCCGCCAAAATTCGTTCGAACGACATTTTCGTTCGAACGAAGTCTCGTTCGAACGAGCCTTCTAACGAAGTTTCAGTGTGAACTCGTTAGAAATCTCGTTGGAAATCTCGTTCGAACATCATTCTCTTTCGAACGACACCGACATTCCAGTGTGGGAACTCGTTGGAAATTATCGTTCGAACAAGTTTTTCGTTCGAACGAAAAACTTGTTCGAACGATAATTTCGAACGAACTTCTAGAAAGTATAAAAATTTGATTTTATCCCAGAAACTTTATATACTTTATTTTAAAGTTTTAATAAAATCTTTCTAAAAATAAACAACAGTTTAAAAACAAAATACACCCAATACAAATTGTTCCAAGCTCATATATATATATATATATATATATATATATATATATGCATTCATACCTTAGGAGCAATGGAACCATGTTGATGACGTAGAAACGAGGCACACTAAACTCGGCATTTTGATGAAGCTTTAAACTTGGTCGCTACATCTTCAACTTTATCATGTCGTAGGCTTGAAGGATGGTCAATAACTCTATCCTATGACTCAAAAGTTTTTGTCCGGAATTGAGCCAAAACTATAAAGGACTCAATTGGAAATTTGTGTCCTTACAAATCTCCCACTTTGGCTATTTCGGGAAAAAAACCAACAAAAATCCTAATGGGCCGTCAAGCTCTATTAGACTGACAAAAATATCCCACCCAAAATAAAAATACAATGCTTGACTCAAACAACCCAAGGATCAAAATCTTTGTCGGTGAAAGTTGCCACTTAGAATATAATTCCTGCACACTTAAGCAAACAGATTAAACGCATAGGGAATATCAAAATATTAAATGGAATTAAATAATTACTCCCCCAAAAGTAATTCTCCCCTTTATCAACTATGATCAACCTAGGAAGATAGCGCTCTCCCCCTACGTTAAATCTCCCAAACTTAGATACGATTACAATAGTATTAGATACCATTTCTCCTCCTATCATTCTCCCCTTTTTTGTTGAGGAATAGACAAAGGCTAAAGAATCAAAACATTAACTTATCTTCCCCAATTAAAGCAAATACACTCCTTAAACCAAACAAGGGATAAATAGAATGGGATAACAAGCTAAACATGCATTAGTGCATAAAGTGATGAGAACATTAAAGCACATAGGCAAAAAAATCATAACTAATCCAACAAATAAGAACGGATACTAACTAGGATGCAAGAAAATGATACCAGTATGATACATAAAGTATTAAGCATGTGAGATCAACAAGAATGCAATAAGTTAGGTACCAATTATGAATTAAAGCATAGAAGGACTAGAAAGCAAGGCAAAGACAAAATAAAATATCATATATATATATATACATACTCTAGATATACGAAAGATGCACACGCATATATATATATATATAGATATAAACACACAAATGACACAAAATAAGATAAGCTTTTCACACTCGTATGGCAAAAATGTGTCATATGGAAACGGAAGTGTTGGGTTGTGAACTAGTAATAATTAAATTTAGACCCAATCACTTAAAACATGTTCATGGAGTTCTCAATTGATGGCAAACTTCATCACATTTGAATATAACCTCATGTGACAATATAGATTGAACTCAATGAACAAAACATACACAATTCATACAAGCCTAGCATGTTGATGATTCTACAAACCAATAGAGTCCTGACATTGAAAGCGCAACTAGGATAAACGGACACTGTGCAAACCGTTGATATACCATCCAATCTCCCTCAATAAGCATATATATTTGAATGAATATATCAAACAAAAATAGGCCTTAGCAATTATTTTTCTTTTTAATGCCATAATTCTATTTTTAGGCCTTTGGACCACGTATTTCTTTTAGGTCCAAACAAACATTGGCTTACTATTCGCAAAAGATAATAAATCCTTTTGGAGCCCTTCCCCGTGCACTTTTATTTATATATATAATATTTTTATTTCTCACAAATCTCACGTGCAACGGATTTTGACATGCACTAGTCCTCCTAAGTCACATAATATGTAGATGAGAGAGTTGGTAGGAGAACACCTCACAAAGCTCAAATATACATATGAAGTCAAAATTTCAAAAGATCTTGTGCATGTGTGAATAGAGGCATATAAAAATAGAATCCATTTAAACTACACAAAATTCAACTAGTCCATATAAGCATGATAAAGAACATAATAAGGATTGACAATCTAAACCGAAAGTTCTAGCCACATGGGTGCGTAAAAGATGGGATTCAAACACAAGTATATGCCACATAAAGTGTGTCAAACTAAAATACACACAAAAAAATCTTTTTGAGTTTTTGAAATTTTTAACCGAAAATAAAAATATATACTCAAAAGAGAAACAAAAATCATTTGAATTTTTCATTAAGCTTAAATTACCAAGAGATAAAAACCCAAATGATAAACAAAAATCTTTTTGTATTTTTCATTTAATGCAAACAAAAATGAAGGAAATATAATGCAAAAGATAAACAAGTCATGATTTCTAGCATTAGATATGAAATAAAGCAATGACTAGAAAATGACTAAACATGCATACACCTAGCAATGATATATAATATGAAGCACAAAAAGCTAGAGTATGCAAAGAAAACTAACACATTCAACCTTTAGATTTAGCAAGTGAGGAAGCATATGATAGTAAATGAGAATCAAAAACCCTATTTTATAAAGCTACCAAGTCGGATCTCCTAACCCAAACTAATGATGAATGACGATCGAGGGGTGTAGGAATCTTGGCTACCTCGGTTGCCTTACATTTGGATTTTCTGGGAACTCGTTTAAGATCAAAACAAAATTTTCTAAGATGACGTTTTCGACGACAATGTGAGCACTTAAAGACTCGGCGAAAAGACTTACCAAAGGATTGATCTCTAAAAGCTTTCCTAGGTGATTCTACTAAAACATTGGATTTGGATTTATGAGTAGATTCATTACAAGTATTGAAGCCTAAACCATAAGTGTCATTTTTTATTTGGACGGTGCCTAAGATTTTATCTAGTTTTTCGGACCTACACTCCAAATCAAATTTGACTTTTCTAGAGTCTTTTAATTTATTTTTTAATTTTAAAATATTAGACTCTAATAAAACATTTCTCCCTTCAAACTCAAGAAGCTCCTTTTTTAAGGATTTCATTAAACCTCTAAGGCTATCTCTCTCGCTATCTACATATTCAAGATTCTCTCGAAGAGTCCTCTCACGTGTCCCAAGGTCTTCTACTAACACACTATCATCAACGACCTTGACACTCTCTCTTAAACACACTTCTAACTTCAAATTAGGTCGTTTTAATTTAATAGCTTCTTCATAAAGTTCTAGAAAAGCATTTTAAAGTTCACTGACATCAACCTCTTCTTCATTTTCACTCTCTCTTTATTTTTCACTCTCACTACCATAAGAAATAAGGGAATCATAAACTTTGACCACGAAAGTATCATGTGTTTGTATATCATCATGGGAAGATTCATTATCGGTTCTCACATGACTAGCCATAAAAGCCACAAAGTTGGGCTTAGTGGGGGAATCGGGTCCCTCTTCATAATCACTATCACTAAGGGTTGCTGTAAGAACATTTTTGTCCATTATCAGTTATTATGTCGTACGTCGTTACACCATTGGAGAAATTTAAGATTCATTTCATCATCAACGGATCCGAATATCAAAGAAGAGGAGGAATCAAAATTCTGACAGGCCGGACCGGTCTGCCCAGAGAAAAAGAATTGATCCGACCTCGGACCGGTCCGCCCATCTATCGGAACGATCCGTTTCCTGAAAAGCTAGTACACTCCGGACTGCTAGCGAACCGATGATGCCAAAATTTAAAAGAACCGATCCGCCTCCTCGGACCGATCCGCTTCAGACCCGGACCGGTCCGCCTGGGATAAAGTTCAACAGATCGTGCAAAGATTTTTTAGGCCATGTTATTCCTTTATAAACCAACTTCGAAAATTGGTTTGGCAAGACTTATACACACGATTTTCAGAGTCCAAAAACTAAAAGTCTTCATCTTTGTGAGTTATCAAACTCATGTTTTGATTCACACAAATTTCCAAATCTTTTGTGAATCGTTTTTGAAACCCTAGAACACAAACTCTTTTGCTGTTCATACTCTTGTGAAGAAGGCCGACCTTCTTCTTCTTTATTGCTGCCCTCCTAGAAAGGGAAACTTCCAGCCGTCGACTACAGATCCGACGCCTGAGGGTAATTTTGTGTCACCCTTGTATTTCATTGTAATCCGTGTAAATTGTACTTTACAAAATTATAGTGAAATAAATGGTTTTGCCCCTTTGGGGGATTTTTCCTCAATTGTGTGTGTTTGAATGTTCTTGCATGCTTTATATCTTATTCAATCACACCTAGATGCATGTTTAGGATTTAATTGGGTTAAACTATGTTTAATTATATAAGTTCTTAATTTGAACACACGCGCACATCTTTCAAATTGGTATCAGAGCCGGTTACGCTAATCTATCGCGTATTCCTAGTTTTCGCAAAATTTTTCTAAGATATCAATTTTTTTTGAAAATTTGATTTTTGAAAAAGTGCGTGTTCAATTGAGAAGTCATATAATAAAATGCCAGTTTTTGTCGGGACAAACTATGCATATTGGAAATCCCGCATGAGATCTGCATTAAAAGCCATTGATGAACGTGTCTGGATTTTGGTTGAAAGAGGGCGGACACCTCCCTCCGTCACTATTCATAATGTGATCAATTTAAAACCTGTTACTTCTTGGACTGAAGACGAGTTTAAATGGTCATCATTCAATTCTAAGGGTCTAAGTGCTATTTCTGGGTCTATCACACCTGATGAGTTCAAACGCATAATGATGTGCACCACGTCAAAAGAGGCATGGTATGTTTTACAACACACCCATGAAGGAACTAATGCTGTAAAAGAGTCTAAATTACAAAATTTGATAACTCAATTTGAAACAATCACCATGCATGAGACTGAATATTTTGATGATTTTTATGCTAGGCTTTCTGACATTGTTAATACTAGCTTTAACCTTGGTGAACATATTCCTAATGCTAGAGTTGTTAAAAAAATTCTTCGTTCTTTGCCTAAGCATTTTATCCCTAAAGTCACTGTGCTAAATTCTATGGGTAATTTAAACACGCTAAAATTGGAAGAACTTGTAGGAGATTTGCAAACATATGAAATTGATATGTTCCCTAAAACTGTTAGGTCTAAAGATAAAAGAATTGCACTTAATGCCCAAGAGAGAAAGAGTGAGGGGTCGGCTAGAAAGAGGGTAGAGTCTTCTAGAAAGAGAGAGACTGACACGTCAGATTCTGATTGTGATTTTGACTTATATGATTTGGCTCGTTTTGCAAAAAAATTCAAAAGGATTCTCAAATTTAAGAAAAATTGTAATTTTAAAGATAAAAAGAAATTTGAGAAAAATAAGTTTGAAAATAAAAATGAATTTTTTTTAAAGATCCTCCTAAGAAAGAAAGTGAGATATGCTTTGAGTGCGACGGTAGGGGTCATAGAGCCTTTGAGTGTGACACACGTCTGAACAGAGAGAAAGCGAAAGCTGTCCTTAATGCTACCCTTAGCGACGACATTGAGGTCGAGTCGGTGGATTCTGGAGTAGAGTCACCGCATGAGTGTAACTTCACCGCATTCATGGCTAGTCATGTGAACACTTATAGTTCTTCTAACGACGATGAGGATGCGACATCACAGGGACACCTCGATAGTGAGATCGATGTGAGTGAGGGGGAGGATGACTCATGTGAGAGCAAGAGTGATATTCAACACGCCTACGCTGAGTTATATTCTGAGTTATTTAAAACGAAAAAGCGTAACAAAGCGTTAGTTCTTAAGATCGCCGCCTTAGAGGAAGATTTAAGAAAAGCGAGAGAGATAGAGTCCTCCACCTGCACCGCCCTGAGAGAGAGAGAGAATCTGCCTGTGTTGAGAAAGAGAGTTTGATTAGAGAGAGAGAAAGTAATTTTGAGAAAGAGAGAGGGGACTTAACTAAACAAGTGGCTAGTCTTACGAGTGAGATCCATTCCTCCGTGGAGACTCGAAAGAAACTTGAAGCCCTTGTTACCCAGCTGACTCATGATCTTGAGAAAGCACGGGAAGTCAATGTAAAAATCGAGGATAGATCTGGGAAAATGGGAAAGATGCTCCTCGACCCCGTTTTAGGTTTTGGTGATAGGCAGGGAATTGGTTATGATGGTGCCTCCACCTCCCAAATTGCACCTGGACCAGTTCCTGAGTTTACTACGACTCCTTATGGCCATCATCAAAATCCTCAAAGTAGAGTTCGACCAAGAAAAGCAAACCACGGTCCGCCTTTGACTGTGTTCTTTGACTGTGTTCTTTTGTACTTATTGTAAAATACAACGGGCCACCTCGGGAAATTTTGCTATAGCATGGGTCGGACACAACGTACTACTGCTCCACCACGTCATACTGATGAGTTTTATAGTCTGAGAGAGCGAGTTGAGTTCTTAGCTGCCACGTCTCCGAGTTTGATGGAAGAATTTTGACGGATGTCTTTGCTGTTAGTAAATGCTTCTCACATTCCATCTAAACCCAACAACAACAAAGGCAAACAAAAGGTCACCACTTCTTGGGTACCTAAGAAAGATAAAAAGGCCTTTGTTGTTCATGTCGCTCTTAAGGCACATAATACCTAACAGTGGTATTTTGATAGTGGATGCTCCAGACACATGACAGGTGATGTCTCATTTTTTACCCACCTTAAGGATTATAAGGATGGTAGAGTCACCTTTGGAGATGGGAGCAAGTCTAGCATTATAGGACGTGGTACTGTCAAGTTACCTGGATTTCCTAAGCTAGAAAATGTTTTGTACGTCAAAGGTTTGAAAGAAAACCTTCTCAGCATTAACCAGCTGTGCAACACTGACTTTGCAGTAAAGTTTGATCAGGACGCATGTAATGTCTACAATCAGGCCGGTAAACTTTTAATGCAAGGGGTGAGGACCGAGGATAATTGCTATGGGACTATGCCTACTTCCTCACTTGTCTGCAACATCGCCACGATCACTCCTATGGATTTGTGGCACCAACGTCTAGGTCACGTGAACGTTAGAGATTTAACTTATTTAGCCAAAAAGGACCTAGAACGTGGCTTACCATCTCTTGTAAGGCCAACTTCAACGGTTTGTGGGCCCTGTCAGTTGGGAAAAAAAATTCGTAGTCCCCATAGGAAGTTGCATTCCATTACCACCTCTCGTGTTCTTGAGCTTATACACATGGATCTTATGGGTCTCACTCATACCGAGAGTCTGGGTGGTAAGAGGTATATCCTCGTGATGGTAGACAATTTCTCCAGGTACTCCATCGTAGGTTTTCTGAGAGAGAAATTCAATTCTGTAGAGTTTTTAACGACCAAGTGCCGTGTCCTACAAAATCAACCCTGAGTCACTATTAATAGGATCCGTAGTGACCACAGCACGAAATTTAAGGAAGAAAAAGTAGATCTCTACTGTGATAGCCTCGGGATCAAACATGAGTTTTCTGTTGTGAAGACTCCTGAGCAAAATGGGATTGTTGATCGAAAGAATAGAATGATCCAGGAAATGGCTAGATCTATGCTTCTAGGTCGTAATATTTCTAGGAGATTTTGGGCAGAGGCAGTGTCTACTGCATGCGACACGATGAATCGGGTTTACTTGCGTCCACACACACTTAAGATGCCTTATGAATTGTGGACTGGCAAGAAACCCAACCTGACATATTTTCGTGTTTTGGGGAGTAAATGCTACATCCTACGGGATAGAGAGCAATTAAGAAAGTTTGACTCCCGAAGCGACGAGGGAATATTGCTCGGATATTCATCGAATAGTAGAGCATATCCAGTTTTTAACTTGAAGAACTCTAAGGTTATGGAATTAATAAACGTCGCCGTGCAAGATGACGAACCTCTGACGGCTATTGATTCTAACCTTCAGTGTGAGGATGAGGACTTCTCTGGGAGTGACTTACTAGTTCCTCACTCACACTCTGTGGATGCCACTCCTGTGTTAGGGGACACACCTGCTTGGGTTCGCAAGAGTCATGACCCTTCAGCCATTGTTGGCGATCCCACTCTAGGGGTTAAGACTCGTGCTCAGCTAGAGAACGTTGTTAGTCATCTTTGCTACACTTCCAAAGTCGAGCCCAAGAATCACAAAGAAGCACTCAAGGATGAACACTGGATATCTGCCATGCAGGATAAGTTGCTTCAATTTAAAAAGAACAATGTGTGGGAACTTGTCCCCCGACCTAGTGATACTAATGTGATAGGTACCCGGTGGATTTTCAAGAACAAAATGGATGAAAATGGTACCATAATCAGAAATAAGGCTAGGTTGGTCGCTCAAGGATACACACAGATAGAGGGTGTAGACTTTGGGGAGACATTTTCTCCTATTGCGAGGCTTGAGTCTGTCCGTCTACTACTCTCCATCGCATGTCATCTGCGCTTTAAGTTATATCAAATGGATGTCAAGAGTGCCTTTCTGAATGGCATTCTACAGGAGGAGGTTTATGTGGAACAACCAAAAAGGTTTGACGACCCTATGCACCTTGAGCACGTTTTTTATCTGAGGCAAGCCTTGTATGGTTTGAAGCAAGCACCCCGTGCTTGGTACGAAAGGCTTACTTCTTATCTCTTAGCCCGTGGCTTCAAGAGAGGGGGAGTTGATATGCCGTTATTCGTCAGGAGAGATGACGGTGCTATTTTGGTTGCCCAGGTCTATGTGGAAGACATAGTCTTTGGATCCACATGCTCCCATCATGCTCACCACTTTGAGGAGGAGATGAAAAGTGAGTTTGAAATGAGCATGGTAGGTGAGATTACTTTCTTCCTTGGTCTCCAAGTTCGTCAGCTAGAGGATGGGATGTTCATCTCCCAATCCAAGTATGCTAGAGGCCTAGTGAAGAAATTTGGTTTAGACTCCTCTAAGCATGATCGTACATCTATGAGTACTTATATCAAGCTTAGTAAGGACACTTCAGGAAAGGACGTAGAGCAAACCTTGTATCGGAGTATGATCGGTAGTCTTCTCTACCTTACTGCCAGTCGTCCCGACATAGCCTTTAGTGTTGGAGTCTGTGCGCGATATCAGGCATCCCCGAAAGAGTCACATTTACTTGCTCTAAAACGTATCATTAAATACGTGAGTGGGACTCTCTCATACTGTATTTGGTATTCCTTTGATACTGATGACCGTTTGTCTGCCTATTCAGATGCTGATTGGGCCGGGGATGTAAATGGTTGTAGGAGCACTTCTGGTGGGTGTTTCTATTTTTGTTCTGCTCTTGTCTCCTGGCTGAGCAAGAAGCAAAACTCCATCTCTTTATCCACTGCGGGGGCTGAGTACATCGCCGCCAGGAGTTGTTGCACGCAACTCTTGTGGATGAAGCAAATGTTGGAGGATTATGGGATTTCACAGGGCACCATGATCATTTCCCGTGATAACACAAGTGCGGTTCACATATCCCGCAATCTCGTTCAACATTCGCGCACAAAGCGCATCAAGTTACGCGAGCACTTCCTACGTCAGTTAGTTGAGGAGAAGGTCGTATCCCTGAGTTTCGTTCCTACCGACCGTTAGTTAGTCGATATTTTCACGAAACCTTTAGATGCCCTTAGATTCAAGAGTCTTAGGAAGTCTTTGGGGATTTGCACAGTTGACTGAGGGGTTGATCCGTGTCTAGCATAGGATGCATCGTCCTTATCATATCCTCTTATTCCTATTGCTAGATTGTATCTCTAGTGTATTTATTCTTTTTACTTTTTATATTTCTTTTGAAAAATACAAAAAGATTTTCTTTTAAGAAATATTTTGGGAAAAGCACAAAAATATTTTATTTTTGAAAAATCCAAAAAGATTTCTGTTTTGCACCTTTTATGGATGAGCATTTAAGATAGCCAAGTCACCAAATTCATTCCAATTATCCATGTGACTGTTTGATAGAGATTTGAGACGCTACAACATTTCATCTATGTGCTTTACATTGTTCGGAGTCTTTGAGATGTAATAAGTGATATTTTCCTACATGTTTGACTCCTATATCCTTTATTGCACACATGCATGACTTTATTTGATTATTGCACTTGTCTATCACATGTTGGCTTGAGTGTTTCCATCTCAATTCTGTCTATACAACGTTCAATATGCGATTAAACTTGACAAGATTGGACTGCATGTAAAAACCTTTTTGGTGAGTTTGTGTGTTTTATTAAGAACGGGGAGGGGCTGCGAAAGGTAATTATCTATTCTTTGCGCAAAAGCAACCGTTCAAAAGGACCTAAAAAATGGAGGAATTTTATTATCCGAGGTCCAAATAGGTTAAAAGAGCCCCGAAAAATGTAAAGGCAATAAAAAGAAATTCATGCCAATTATGGGCCAGTAGGTTTCTTCATCAATTCTCCAAAGTTTGAGAATTTAGATTGCCTCTATTAAAAATATAAATCTGAGGGAGTTTGGTTGGAGAATATAAACATACTTGCACTTCCTTGAAAGTCCTGAAAAAGAATGAAATTCGTTTTGGACGTTATTAGTGTGGAAATCACTTTGAGCTTTGATTTGTTGATTTGATTAAGTCAATGTCTCGTTCCATTTTTACTTACACCAAAAGGAAGCATTTGAGTTCATTCGTTAGGAGTATTCGATATTCATCGTGCACATATGTCATGTTTGTATGCATTGATTTTCCTATCGAATTTGATCACACCCATTCATTTACGCCTTCATCGACTTGGTTGTTTTATGCTCGTTCATGGTGTGTTTCTTGTTTGTTTGAAAAATTCAAAAAAAAAATAGTTGTTTATTCCTTGTGACACCCTTGCTTTGATTGTTTGATTTATTCTTCTCATTTGTCTATTTGGGGACATCATAAAAAGGGGGATAATGAATTATCATATTTTGGGGGAGTTTTAAAGTATGCTTTCATCACTGTTTATCTCATTTCAAACTTGATACGTCACTTGGTCTTTTGCTTTATCTCATGTGTGTAGGTACTACATGGATTATCATTGGATTACACACCCTGATGAGAAAAGCGTTGAGATTCCTAAAGATTCGAAGAGCAAACATTGAAGTCTTATTCATTTGTATTGTTCCAGTTTTGGGTTCATGGAAGGGTAGACTTGTATAGGCATTTTTGTTGGTTGATAATTCAGATGTTTATTTTTATGTATGTACCGGCATAGACATAGGGGGAGATTTGTAAGAACATTTTTGTCCATTATCAATTGTTATGTCGTACGCCGTTACACCGTTGGAGAAATTCAAGATTCATTTCGTCATCAACGAATCCGAATATCAAAGAAGAGGAGGAATCAAAATTCTGACAGGCCGGACCGGTTCCCCCAGAGAAAAAGAACCAATCCGACCCTGGATCGGTCCGCCCACAGACCCGGACCGGCCCACCTGGGATGAAGTTCAACAGATCGTGCAGAGATTTTTTAGGCCATGTTATTCCTTTATAAACCAACTTCGGAGATTGGTTTGGCAAGACTTCTACACACGATTTTCAGAGTCCAAAAACTAAAAGTCTTCATCTTTGTGAGTTATCAAACTCATGTTTTGATTCACAAAAATTTCCAAATCTTTTTTGAATCGTTTTTGAAACCCTAAAACACAAACTCTTTTGTTGTTCATACTCTTGTGAAGAAGACCGACCTTCTTCTTCATTGCTGCCCTCCTAGAAAGGGAAACTTCTAGCCGCCGACTACATATCCGACGCCTGAGGGTAATTCTGTGTCACCCTTGTATTTCATTGTAATCCGTGTAAATTGTACTTTACAAAATTATAGTGAAATAAATAGTTTTTCCCCTTTGGGGCATTTTTCCTCAATTGTGTGTGTTTGAATGTTCTTGCATGCTTTACATCTTATTCAATCACACCTAGATGCATGTTTAGGATTTAATTGGGTTAAACTGTGTTTAATTATATAATTTCTTAATTTGAACGCACGCGCACCTCTTTCAGTTGCATTAAAAGAAATGGGTTTCTTACCCTCTCTCCTTAGTTTAGTGGGGCACTCAGAAGCCCTATGTCCATACCCTTCACAACCAAAACACCTATTTGACTCGTCACTATTTATATTTTCTTTAGGAGTTTTAGGGATCCTTTTGTCTTTGTCATGCTTAGAAGTTTTAAATTTCTTAAAATCATTTTTAAATTTATCTTTGTTAAGTTTAAGAAATTTTTGAAATTTTCTAGCAAACATAGCCATGTCTTCCGAGTCACTTTCACTATTGCTCTCTACTACTTGTTTTTCATCTTTTCAAGCTTTTAAAGCAACGCCCTTTTCAATTTTGTTTTCAGTTTTAGAGGGAAATATGTCCAGTTCATAGGTTTGTAAATCACCTACAAGCTCTTCTAATTTGGTAGAGGCTAAAGTTGGTAAATAATTTAAAACGGCCACTTTTGGAATAAATCTATCGGGTAGGGACGTTAAAATTTTCTTTACAACTCGGTTGTCGGATATTTTCTCTCCCAAATTAAAAGATGAATTAACAATATCGGAAAGTCTAGCATAAAATTCATCAAAAGTTTATTTTTCGTTCATTTTGATGGTTTCAAATGAGTGGTGAGGTTTTGGAGTTTTGAAGCTTTAACGACACTAGTACATTCATGAGTGAGTTGTAAAATATCCCAAGCTTCTTTAGCAGTTTCACACGTCATAAGGCGACGAAATTCATCCGGTGTGACAACGCTAAACAAGGCATATAAACCACGGGAATTAAATTTGAAAGTTTAAATTCATTTTCACTCCATCTATCAGTAGGTTTGGGAACACGCTCAATATCTACTAAATGAGTAGGTGGGGACCACCCGTTAACAACACACATCCAAACTCTCTCGTCGATATATTTTAGTGCCGATTTCATTCGCGCTTTCCAATACGCGTAATCAGAACCATCGAAAATAGGAAATTTTGAGAATGGGGAAAATTCCATTTTAGCCAAAAATATTTTAAAGGATCTTTAACGAAATAATTTATCATTTTGATCTGATACCAATTTGAAAACGCGACAGGCCCCCAATTTGAAAACCTTTTTCTTACAAAGAGTAATTTCCTTTTAAGTATATGCGGAAGCGAAGATGGTTCAATTTAAACACCAAATTTTAATTTCTTTTCAAATTAAAATTAAACCCAGTGAAATAAGATTAAATCCAAACAAATTCTAATTTCACTTAAACCAACTTAATTCAACCCAAGTCCTAGAAATTTGCCTAAGTCATATTCTCAATATTTCCAAATTAGGCCAAACCAAATTTTATCAAATTAAATTAAATGACTTGAATTAAATTAACTTAAACATTGCCCAAATTAATTTAGCACCAAATTAAACATAAGTAGTGATTAAACCAAATTTTATCTTTTTACCTAAGCATGCGTTCTAGGTGAGTATTGCAAAAGATAAAATAAACAATGAATCACTACGCCGCGATGTACGAGGAAAAACCCACAACGGGAAAAAACCTCGGACGACCCTAGCCTTAAGTCCACTAAGTATAGTTTTACAATTACAAGACAGCTGATTTACTTCCTCGACTCGACCCCTTTCAAACCTTGACGCGCCTTCTTGTAAACACCTTCGCCTAGTTGACAACCCCAGAGCTCCACCGGAATCTTAAAATCCACCAATGAGATAATAGGTACACCGTCAACCACACATGGTGCCTTTCACCATGTGAGAATGCCGCAGTAAAACAAACTTCTTCTTTGTGGGATGTAGAAGCAAACCCAAACTTCTATTCAATATGGTAGAGAAAAACCGGTGCCAAAACTCCAAGAAATGTATATATATATAAAGGAACTTGGATAAAAAAAACTATGGGTGAAAACAAAAGTGTTTTATGAATTTTTCTTGGAAAAATATACACTTAAACAATGAACTTTTCTTTGGAAAGATGAACTCTCAAAAACTCTCTCTAGGAGTTGGAATAGTATGAAAAGTGTTTTTAGAAAAAGTTGGTTCCCGCACATATTAAGTCTGCCCAAAAAGTTAGTGGGAAAAAAAGTGGGAAAGTGGGAAAAAACTGCTCAAACTTCCAAATAAACTGTTCCCTCCAAAACTCGTTCAAACGACATTTTCGTTTGAACGAGCCTTCTAACGAAGTTCCAGCGTGAACTCGTCAGAAATCTCATTGGAAATCTTATTCGAACGTAATTCTCGTTCGAACGACACTTCGAATGACATTCCAGTGGTCAATGTGGGAACGCATTGGTAAATTCGTTCGAACAACATTCTCGTTCGAACGACAAACTCGTTCGAACGACAATTTCGAAAGAACTTCCAGAAAGTATAAAAAATTGATATTAGCCCAGAAACTTTATATACTTTATTTTAAAGTTTTAATAAAATCTTTTTGAAAATAAACAACAGTTTAAAAACAAAATACACCCGATACAAATTGTTAAAAGCTCATATATATATATATATTAAAATGCATTCATACTTAGGAGAAATGGAACCATGTTGATGACGTAGAAACGAGGCACACTAAACTCGGCATTTTAATGAAGCTTTAAACTTGGCCGCTATGTCTTCAACTTTAGAATGTCATAGGCTTGAAGGATGTTCAATAACTTTATCCTATGACTCAAACATTTTTGTCCGAAATTGAGCTAAAACTACAAAGGACTCAATTGGAAATTTATGTCCTTACATATAATTCTCTTCTAAGAATTAGGCCTTGGTGCTAAAAATGACCTTCTGATCCTTTGGATCATAGAATAAATAACCCTTAGTTTACTTATGATATATTATAAGGAAACAAACTTCTGATCTTGATTCTAACTTACTAGGATCTCTCTTTAGCACATGTGCTGGACTACCCCAAATTTGAATATGTTTCATACTAGTCTTGTTCCTAATCCATAATTCCTTGGGTGTAGTAGAGACCGCCTTTGAAGGTACCAAGTGGCCATTTCTAAAGCATGTCCTCAAATGGAATCTCGAAGTTTTGTATAACTCAACATGGACCTAATCATATAAAAAAGAGTCATTTTCCTCCTTTCTACTTCACTATTTTTTTGAGGTATACCAGGTGCAGACAATTAGGACGTGATCCCTTGATCTTCAAGATATTGCCTATACTCCCCTAAGAGGTACTAAACACTATGTTCATATCTTAATGTCTTGACTTTTACCTTGATTCTTCTCCAATTTTGCCCTATAAACTTTGAATTTCTCAATGGCTTTGGATTTATGATTCATTAGGTAAACGTACCCATACCTTGAGTAATCATCTACGAAAGCCATAAAATACTCAAAACCCCCTTTTTCTCGGATCGTCATCGTTTCACATAGATTAGAATGAACTAATTCCAACAGTTCCTTGGCTCTATATCCCTTGACCGAGAAAGGCCTCTTGGTCATTTTACCTTTTAAATAAGATTCATGAATTGGAAGTATCTCCACTTTTAATGAACTAAATTTCCCACTTGCTACCAGTCTAAGAATCCTGTTTAAATTAATATGACCTAGGTGTAAGTGCCAAAGATATGTTTGGTTCATTAAGGAGGGTTCCTTTCCCTTTAAATTTGATCCAATTGAATTATACAAAATATTTATTTGTTATGTGGGAGATATAGGATTAATAATATAAAGATTATCTACTAATGTAACAGAACAAAATAAAAGATATATTTTTCTTAATAACCACAAGTTTATTAAAAGAAATTGAATATCCATCAAAGGCTAAACAAGAAACTGAAATCAAATTCCTCCTAATGAAAGGTGCATAAATACAATCTTTTAAAAGTAAACTCATATCATTAATAAACTTTAAATGAACGTCTCCCACAGCAATTACCGCTACTCTCGTAGCATCTCCCATAGTCACATAAATCTCTCCATCACTTAGTCGCCCGGTTTCCTGGAACCCCTATAAGGAATTACATACTTGATTAGTGGTTCCTATATCTACGCATAGATACCGATAGTACAAACTAGAAAACATGATTCAATGGCAAATAAATGGAATTTACCTACGTTGTTTTGTTTATTGTAGAAAATCGGACTATTGTTGTTCAAGTTTCCTGACTTCTTACAGCGAAAACACTTACCCTTGGGCTTTTCACACCTCCTTGATGCCCACGAGCTACTTTAGTGACCATAACCTGTTTCTGATCCTTCTTCTTCTTTTTATTCTTGCACATAGGCTTAAAAGTAAAAATTTTCTTCACAACAAAAGGACTTATTGACTTCTTGATTAGACCCTCAGCTTATTATAGTTCTTTAAGTAGTTTTTCCAAAGAGTAAGAAAGTTTATCCATGTTGTCATTTAGGCAGAACTGCTTAAAGGACCAGGTAGCGACTTGAGAATAATATCGACCTGGGTTTGCCCATCGATTTCCGCTCCAAGGACTTCAAGCTCATTGAGAAGAGACATCATACTTAAAACATGTTCCCTCACCAGGTTCCCTTCAACCATGTTTGTGTTCATGAGTTATTTCATAAAAACCTTCCTTGTAACACGATTCTGATCCCCAAACATATCTTTGATGTTCAGCGTCATGTCATAGGCACGGTCCATCGACTGATGCTGATGTTCAAGAATATTTGACATAGATGCCAAAATGTAACATCGCGCCATCTCATCATCCTTGATCCATTTATGATAATCACGGGCTTCCTTTTCGATCGCCCCTCACCAGGTTTCTTAGGACAAATCTTGTAGAGAACAAACTTGTACCCTTCAACAGTCAACACAATATCCAAATGCTTTTTCCTGTCAATGATTTTAGGTCCAATTAATTTATTTTCCTTGAGAATGACAGCAAGTGATTTGAAAGAGATACCCATCTTAACACTGATAATTAAATATTAAAATGAATTATTATATGGCATAAAACTTTTTGAATTATAAATTAAAATTAATGTTCCCTCTATTAATTTTAAAATAATCCGTTCGCATCCCGATTACTATTTGAATAGTATTCCTCTTTAGAGAACCTACTTTCCAAAAAAAATAAGGCATGCTTTTTCCTTTTAATTTTATCATCTAGACAAAACCTATGTCAAATAAAATTAAATAGCCGACACTTTGGTCCCACAAAATCATAGCATTCCTCTTTAGAGAACCTACTGTTATTTCATGTCTAAGTGTATACCATCAACTAACTTTAGATTATCTCATATCATTAGAATGATACATACTGGAGTTACTGGTATAACTAGTTTCGAATCCAGTGAAGTTGTGTCCAAGCGGTAAACAGTTACCTGAATCATCTGACTCGACATCACTGTCACTTAGAGTGGCATTGTAAATAACTTTTTTTACCCGATCTCTTAAGCTTCGTGGAACATTCAAGCGCTCTATGACTATGGAGGTCACACTTATTACTTCTCTCAGAATCATCTTTTTTTAGAGTTATCATTCTTTTTTTCTTAAAATTGCGATCATTGACATTCTTTCCTGCCTTATTATATTTGTTTTCTCCAATTTTTTTAATCAAATTTTGAATTTTGTTTCTTAAAATTGAGAGTTGTTTTGAATTTTTTTAGTGAATAAGGCCATGTCAAGTAGATCTAGTCAAATTCATCAGAATCAAACGTCTCCTCCTTCTGGGATTTTAAGGCAATGCTCTTATCTTTCTTCTTTGTGTTTTAAGAAAACATTTCAAGCTCGTAGGTTTGTAGATAACCAATAAGTTCTTCTAATTTTATAGTGTCAGTGTTTTCCAATGAGTTTAAGACAGTGACTATCAGGTTATCCCTTCTAGGTAAGGATCTTAAGGTATTCTTCATAACTCGAGCTTCATAAATTATTTCTCCCAAACTAAATGAAGAGTTTAAGATGTCTAAGAAACGAGAATAAAACTCATCAAACGTTTCACTCTCAGTCATACGGACGGTTTTAAATTGAGTACTTATTTTTTGAAGCTTGGAAGCTTTCATGACCGTTGATCCTTCATGCATAAGTAAGAGTGTGGTCAAAGCCTCCTTAGACGTTTCACACATCATGATTCAGCAAAACTCCTCAGGTGAGACTGTGATGCCCCAAACCAGATTTAGAGTAAATGTTGAACTTAACTCGCATCCAAGTCCGAGGGTCAGGGGGAGGGGGAAATTGCTTTGATCTATTAAAAAAAATTATTAAAATTTTCCATTTATTAAAGAAAAACCATTTATTATCCAATTATTCAATAATAATTTTGGTCCATCAATTTGAAGAAATCTCATTTAATTATTTTGCAAAGGAGTCCAACTAAAATATCATTCAACCAAGATTAATAGAAGATGGTCTGTATTATTACAAACCAAGGTTCCAAGTTCAAAGTGCAAATTTAAATAGTACAACTGATACATAATTAAATATCGAATATTAAATGTCGCCGCTAAGGAATAAGCGGTCATCAGAGCTCTAATAACGTCAGGAACTCTCGAAAATCTTACATATACGACCATTCACATCCTTACCTGAAGTACCTGTGGGTTTTGAAAAGTATGTATGAGCGGAATGCCTAGTAGGGTGGGAGATACTAATGTAACAACCCGAGTTTTTAAATGGGAATTTTTTAAAATTAATTTTAAAAATCAGAGAAAAATGAAAATTTTGGATTTTATAAATTTTATAATTTAAAGTGTTGGTTTTTATATTTGAAAAATGAATTTTCAAACGGAATTGGAATCGGAATTAAAATGGAGTTTTAATTGAATTTTTATTATTTAGAAGAGTCCTCAAAACATAAAACTCTCTAAGAGTCCTCGGAACATAAAACTCTCTAGTAAAAATAATATTTTTAGAAATCCGACCGTCCGATCAAGCTGAATTTTTGTCAGCAGTCCTGTCTCGCCGTTCGCTACAATATTTTAAAATTTTAAGCGATTCTAACGGTCCGATCGTCCATAATGATTTTTTCAAGTATTTGTATTTGATTAGGACTCTAATTCTTTTTGGTATATAAACATAAAGTGACGAGTTTAGATCTTTTAAAATACATTTTAGCCTTCTCAAAAATCAGAATTCTCTCATCTTCTTCATCTTCTTCAACCTCAAAACCCTAGCCCCATTCTACATAACTTTCAACTCAAGTTTTGTCAAGATTAACCGGATTTTCTCAAGACGCGTCAAGAACGAATCTTTGTCAAATTTTTGAGAGGAATACACATTCAAGATCAGATTTTTATACCAACTTTTATTCAGGCATGAATACTCTATTCTTTTCCTTTAGTATTATGCGTTTTAAGTGTCGCCTAAACACTTAATTACATGTTTTTCTTAAAAATAATTAGTAACTTAATTAGAGAAAGTGAATACTAATTATGGGGCTGTTTTTATAAAATCTTTTAATCTGAATAATATTCATAACCCTTTGGGTACGTAGGATTGATGAGTGATTTTGGGTTTTATTGGTGTAGGTTGCATGTAGAAAAACCCTAGTTTTAAAATAAATAATTTTTGGGTGCGTATAACTCATGTAATACATGTAGAGATAATGAAATTTGTTTTTTGATGTATATATGATGAAAAATTGGTATATTTAACTTAAAATAATTAAATGAGATTATTTGGGTATTGTTGACGTTGTGATAATTAAATTAAAAATTTAATTGAATTGGACTATCATGCGTAGTTTTATACGTTGATTAATCATGCGGGGTTGTGACTTTTTGGTATTATTATATTTCCTTGTGACGATGGGTTGTTGGGTATTTTTGCTCCCCCTATATTTTTAGAATGCCTTCTAGGAATGGAACTAGTGAGGGAAGATTATTGCGTTTTTATCACCTTGAGGGTGGGCTGATTTTTATTACTTTATCGTCGTTACACTTGTCTAAGTATGAGACTAGGTTATAATTTATGTTAGAAAATCCTCCTATACATAAGTTAGGACGTATTGGTGACTTGGGAACCCTTAGGTATGGGACTAAGGGGTATTTTGAGGATCTCACATCGATAAAAAGGGTGGGATAAATTATAAATTGTGAATTGAGAAATTGAGAACTAATACCTAAGATAATAAGACGGGTATTAAAATATATTGGCGACATAATCAGCGAGGGCCGACAGTTTAAACGGGCCAGCCGGCGTTTTGACGAGGGGATGTGTATTTTTGGTGGAGAAATCACCCGAGGCGGGAGGACCGCCATAATAAAATGAGGATATAATAAAAGCTGGTTAATTTAATGAAATTAACATCGTGGGACTTTGTAATACCCCGTACTTTTGTCTATATTTATTTTTGGGGATTAATTAATTAAATGCGTATTAATTGGAAATTAATCCGGGTTAATAATACTAATGTGATGCGAATTGGTATTTGATTATGTGCATATATGATTATATATGTATTTGGTATTATAAAATTTGTCATGAGATTTATATACGGCATTTTAGAAATTTTGTTGAGACGCGTGGGACCGCCGCGTCACGGTATAATATTTTGTTAATAAAAGTGAATTTAAAATCTATAATCCGTATGGTCGTTTTGAGTGCGCCAACGCGTCCGGAAGGGTCGAGATAGTCAGAAAACACTAGCCGGGGGTATAGTTTGGGTCCCGGGGTAATTTTAGACCATACCGGTAACTTAAAGGGTATTTTAGTAATTTGGTATTTTTGGGTAATTAAAAGTGACGAAAATTGAGAGTTGTAATCTGATAAGGATTGACCCCAACCAACCTTTATTAACCCAACAAGCTACGGAGGTTTATTAAATTAGGTTTTTATAGGTTCCCCAAAGCAAACCCTAGCCACCATAGCCTTTTGGAGAAGAAAGCTTAGAGAAGGAGAGAGAGAGAGGAATTCTGCAGAAATTCTACACCAAACCCACACCAAATTCAGAAATCAAACCAAGGCAAGTGACTTTATTTCATTTAAATTCGAAGAATGTCTTTTCCATGTTAGAAATTGAAGAATCTTGATTGTTCTTGAAAGATTAAAAGAAAACCCATGAAATTTGAAGTTATTATTGAATGTTGGGATAGGTTTGCATGTAGAAACATTGTTGGGAGATTTAATTTCGGATATTTCATATCTAGGTGATGTATAAACAAATTAAAATCTGGGAATTTATGATGAGAAAAGGTTAGGGTTTATGTTCTTGAAGAAAATTGGGAATTAATGTAGAAATTGTGATTTAATGATGTTTAGAAGATATTAAACCCTTTAATGATGTTAGTATAGCCCCTTAACATGTTTGAGGATGATTAGAGAACTCAATATATTGTGGGAACGAATTTTAGAAGAGGTTTGAGGAATAAAAATGGTGAAAAACGACTTTTGGAAAATTCTGGGCCGAAACTGGCACCTCGTTAGAAGCAGCCCCCAGGTCGTTTGAACGAGCTCGTTCGAACGAGCTTCTAATGAGTTGACCAGTCGTTATTAACGAGTAAGGGATTTCGTTCGATATCTCGTTCGAACTAGATATCGTTAGAAGGGTCAGTTCGTTCGAACGAACTGGGATCTCGTTCGAACAGCCTCGTTCGAACGAGACTTCTAACGACCTGACAGTCCAAACTCGTTCGAAGCCTCGTTCGAACGAGACTTCTAACGAGTTGACAGTTTGACCCTTTTTGGACTGTTTTGACTTTTGGAGTCCCGGGAACTGGTTCAAGGGTAGAGTTAGTGTTCCTTTGATGATATAGTGATTTATTTGGGACTTTTGGGTTATTGGGATGAGTAAATCACATACGAGAGTTATATTCTATGAATCATTTGGATTGAGACGTGAGTGTCTACTACGATGTGAGGATGAATTATAGCGCGTGTAATTATGAACCGGAATAAAATAAGTTGTGATAATTATAATTAGTACGAGAGTGCAATATGTACTACGAATATAATACGGTATTACTAAGATGTGTGATTACTTAGTATTAGTATATAGATTATGTGTATGACATACCTACCATACTTGCTATCACGGGAGGTTTGCGTTCGCTTATTACCCTCTAATCCTTGTGTGCATACGGGGGGGATATAGACTGGTACCTTGATGAACACAGGTCATAGAAAGACTTATTGTGATATTAATAAGTCCGCTGACCATGGGAGCGTAGGTATGTGCGTGACCCATGTGATGGTGACTGTGTTCGCCTCCACTATTTGTGATTTGTGTTATCTGAACTATTCCTGAGAGATTCGGAATATGTGATCCTTATGTACGTGATGTACCGGGATGGATAGCAGAGTATGTGTGCACTACAGCTTAAATTGCGGGGTGCTTGTATTGTATATTTATGATGAATAATATACATTAAATTACTGGAAATCCTCATGTTAATGTTGTAAAAATATTACGGTATTGTTTCGAGTTATATAAGGAGTTAGCTGATAGTTATATCAATGGCATATTTAGTAACTGAGTTTACGTTAAACCTCTATTTAATTACGAGCGTTGTTACGTTAAATGGAACCGAGTAATATGGGTAGAACCTTTGGCAGTCTAGCTAGTTATGTTGTCAGTTAGCTAGTAGTATGGGTCGATATAGATGGGTACTTGCGTTAGGAGTGCACAGTTAGACGAGATGTGAGAATATAATGTGAGTGCACGTCCTAACATGTACTTTGCATTTAATGTTTTAAATGTTTTTAAAGCACTTGCAGGTTTTTTTTTTAAAAAAAATAACACATTCGGGCTCTGACCCGTTTGCTTTTCAAATCTCTTTTTCTTTGTAAAACCATTTTAGGTGCCCAGCCACAAGGACACCAAGCATAGGATTCTCATTCAGGTGACGAGCTGTAGCTGTTTGTGGAAGCTACAGGGATTTGTTCATAGACGCTTCTATTCTTTGGATTCCAGAGTCACTATCTATCAGATGTAGGGCATGTTGCCCATTTCCATTTAGAGCATCTTTTACATTTCAGTATTCAGACTCTAGCATGTATTGCTCAGTATTCAGTTTTAGTTATTTATTTCAGCTTACTTATCAGTTGTGGGATTTGTATTGAGGAGTTTTTCCTCCAGGTTTTATTTACATATTGTGATGGTTATTCATTTCATTCCAGCATGGTGAATGGTGTTATTTAGTTATTCATTACTCTTGTTGCATGTTAATCAGATTTAATAAAATTTGGCACTTACTTTTTAAATACTAGGTGGTTAGTAATAATAAAACGTTTTCGACAGTGATGCTATTAACTGAGCCAACTTGGCATTTTGAATTAATTTTATAAAGGAGTAGCTACCCGGTGTTTAATTAGTCGGGGTGTCACAGGTGGTATCAGAGCATCAGGTTCTAGTGTCCTTTAGGATCTGTACGGCTATTATGTTTCCGCTACGTTTCTTTGATATAGAGCCCTATATTTTAGGACTGTTGTACTCTTATTGTGTATGCTTCGTTCTTCAGCTATTTTAAGTTTATAAACCGTGAACTTATAAACTTTGTTCTTATTTCAGATGCCTCCACGACGTGCACGACGAGTTCCCAGGAATGCAACGCCCGAACCCCAGCCCGCTCCAGTTCAGGGCATGTTGAACGCCACTGAGGTTGCTGCTATAGTAGCCCAAGCGGTAAATGCCGCGATTGCCGTGATTCAGCAGGCACCACCGCAGGCGCCGGTTGCCGCGCCAGTCTAGGTTAATGCATTCCCGTCTGCTTGGGAACGTGTACGTGACGCTTTTCAGAAAGCGCATCCACCAGAGTTTGCTGGAAGCTCAGATGTGGTTATCTCGAGCCAATGGAGGAAGGACATGCAGAGGCATTTGAGGATGCATGAGTGCACTGATGTTCAGAAACAGGTGCTAGCTACTTTCAAGCTAGTTGGATCTGCGCTACAGTGGTGGGAGTCTATTACCACCGCGGAGGAGAGGGATACCCTCACGATACAGGAGTTCTGGGTGCGGTTCGACCGCAAGTACTTTCCGTCTGCAGTTCATACAGAGATGAGGAGGAAACTGATGAGTTTGAAGCAAGAGGGCAAGACAGTGGCCGAATATGAGGCCGAGTTTACTAACCTGTTGAATATCGTTCCAGACGAGATTCCAACAGAGAAGAAGAAGATAGAGAAGTTCACTGATGGGTTGAATTGGAGGATCCGTCAGCATCTGCTAGGGAACCTATCGTTGGCCACATATTCTGATGTGGTTAACGCTGCACTATTGCACTGCCAGGACCACCGTTTTCACATGGCCGAGGGCAAGCGGTCGGGAGAGTCTAGCCATCAGGGCAGGACCGGAGGACATGGTGCCAGCGGGGCACAATCGGGTCAGGGGCAGAGACAGACTGAGCAGGGCTCCCAGCAGGGGGATAACAAGAGGTTCCGATCAGGGAACTACAGGCAGGGACAGGGAGGTTTCCGCCAGGGCCATCAGGGTCCAAACGGCCATCAGGGCCAGCAGGGGCAGAATGGGCAGCAGTTCCATCAGGGCCAGCAGGGCCAAGGGAGGAATGGTAACAGCCACCAGGGCCGGGGACAGCAGGGGCAGAGGGGAGGGAACTTCCCAGGGAAGTGCTTTACTTGTGGCAAGACTGGCCATAAGAAGCAGGATTGTCCTGATAGGGGCAGGGCCCCACAGCAGCAGCAGCAGGGTGCTCGCCAGGAGCCACAGAGACCTATGTTTCCCGCCGCTCTCCCTGCACCGCCACAGATGGCAGCTTTGCCACCCATTCCAGCAGTCCCAGCTCAGCAGGGGCAGCTACAGTATGGACGTGTCTACAACGTTCACCAGGCTGCAGTTCCACAGGCACCGCCCGCAATCGAGGGTACGTTTCCTATCCATGGCACTATGGGTCGGGTGTTATTTGATACGGGTTCTACACACTATTTTATTGCTACACACTTCGCGAAAGCTTTAGGATTGTTAGCTACGGCAGAGAGCACAGTGACGTGTGTCGACTCACCATTGGGGAGTGGGTCACTTATTTTCTTTTTATGCCGGGGAGTCGGGGTAGAGGTTGGAGGTTTGGTATTGCCTGCAGACATGTTAGTGTTAGACATGCATGTTCATGATGTGATCATCGGTATGGATTGGCTCGTAGCATATAGGGCCATGATTGATTGCTTCAGCGGGAGCATTGTTTTTGTCATTCCGGGGCAAGAGATGTTTATAGTGGCGATGCCTCGCCCAGAGGGAGGATCGACCGCTCATCTGTATTACATAGAGGAGGATACCTCTAAGGAGGTTGTTATTCCTTTAGATTCGATCCCGGTTGTCAGGGAGTATTCGGATGTGTTTCAGGAGATACCAGGCTTACCACCCAGTCGAGAGATAGACTTCGTTATTGATTTTCTACCGGGTACGAGACCTATAGCACGCGCACCGTACCGTATGGCTCCAGCTGAGATGCGAGAGTTACGGGATCAGATAGAGCAGCTGTTAGGGCAGGGCTTTATTCGCAGGAGTACCTCACCTTGGGGCGCTCTAGTTTTGTTTGTGAAGAAGAGGGATGGTTCACTGAGATTGTGCGTGGACTACCGAGAGTTGAATAAGGTCACGATACGGAATAAGTATCCGTTGCCTCGAATCGATGACTTATTCGACCAGTTGAGAGGAGCTTCTTTCTTCTCGAAGATTGACTTGAGGTCAGGATACCATCAGTTGCGCATCAGGGAGGAGGATGTCTCGAAGACTGCGTTCTTGTCGAGATATGGTTCTTACGAGTTTCGGGTTATGCCTTTCGGCTTGACCAACGCTCCAGCAGTGTTTATGGACTTGATGAACAGGGTGTTCAGAGATTTCTTAGATCAGTTTGTCATTGTCTTCATTGATGACATTCTGGTTTACTCTCAGACAGAGGAGGAGCACGCCGAGCATTTGAGGCAGGTTTTGCAGACACTTCGTCAGAACGAGCTGTATGCAAAATACGAGAAGTGCGGGTTTTGGTTGAAGGAAGTCCAGTTCTTGGGTCATATTATTTCCGACCAGGGAATATCGGTTGATCCGGGGAAGGTGTCAGCGGTGAGGGAGTGGGGACAGCCCACGACACCAACAGAGATTCGTAGTTTCTTGGGTCTAGCAGGATACTACAGGAGGTTTATTCGGGGTTTCTCAGAGATAGCAGGTCCTTTGACACATCTTACTCGTAAGGGTGTGCCATACATCTGGAGTGATGCCTGTCAGTTGGCATTCGATGAATTGAAGGACAAGTTGACCTCAGCACCTGTGTTAGCATTGCCGAGACCGGGAGTTGAGTATTTGGTTTACACCGATGCGTCTTTGCAAGGATTGGGAGGTGTGTTGCAGCAGGAGAGACAGACCATAGCTTATGCTTCCCGTAAGCTTAAGCCTCATGAGAAGAATTACCCCACGCATGATTTGGAATTGGCAGCAGTGGTATTTGCCTTACGGATTTGGAGGCACTATCTTTTGGGGGAGAAGTTTCAGCTATTCACGGATCACAAGTCACTACAGTATCTGTTCACGCAGAAGGAACTGAATATGCGGCAGCGTAGGTGGCTTGAATTTGTGAAGGACTACCAGTTCGACATCCAGTACCACCCGGGTAAGGCTAACGTGGTAGCAGACGCATTGAGCCGCAGGCCAGCAGATGAGGTGGCAGAGGTGTGGAAAGCTAAGTGGAAGGAATTGGGACACCAGGATGCAGTGGCCCGATCTTTCATGTCTGTGATGACCGTTACCCCGCAGATTGTCACAAAGGTAGTACGGGCACAGGCAAATGACTCGTTCTGTCAGGAGCAGATAGTTCGGTTGCTAGCAGAGGGAGCCGAGTCCTATACCGTTAGCTCAGACGGGGGATTGCGCTTCAATGGGAGATTGGTAGTTCCGGAAGGAGAGGAGTTGCGGCACGAGGTGATGGCAGAGTCGCACGGCTCACGGTTCGCGGTACATCTCGGAGGGGACAAAATGTACCAAGACATGAGACGACAGTATTGGTGGAGCGGTATGAAGAGAGATATCGCTGAGTTTGTCTCGAAGTGCGCCACTTGTCAGCTTGTAAAAGTGGATCATCAGAGACCAGCAGGATTGCTACAGCCGTTGGAGGTTCCGGTGTGGATGTGGGAGAGCATATCCATGGATTTCGTCACGGGGTTGCCTACGTCGCAGAGGGGTCACGACTCTGTTTGGGTAATTGTGGACAGGTTGTCCAAGGTCGCTCACTTCTTACCCGTAAGGACTGACTACACTACGGGACAGTATGCCCAGCTCTTCATCTCAGAGATTGTGAGACTTCACGGTGTGCCCCTGAATATCGTGTCTGACAGAGACAAGATATTTGTTTCGAGGTTTTGGGAGAGTTTCCAGGAGGCCATGGGCACGGAATTGCGGTTAAGTACGGCTTATCATCCGCAGACCGATGGGCAGACAGAGCGCACCAATCAGATGTTGGAGGACATGCTACGCATGTGCATTATTGACTTCGGGGGTGGATGGGAGCAGTACCTTCCACTGGTGGAGTTTGCTTACAACAACTCCTATCAGTTCACGATTGGCATGGCTCCGTTTGAGGCATTGTACGGTAGGCCTTGTCGTTCCCCAGCATGTTGGTTGGAAGTGGGGGACAACAAACTACTTTGGCCGGAAGTGATTCAGGACACTTCGGCAAGGATTGAGTTGATTCGGAATCGCATTCGGGTAGCTCAAGACAGGCAGAAGAGTTATGCTGATGCAAAGAGGTTTTTCAGGGAGTTCCAAGTGGGGGACCAGGTTCTGCTCAGGGTATCTCCGATGAAGGGGATTATGCGATTCGGGAAGAAGGGGAAGTTGGCACCGAGATATGTGGGGCCGTTTCCTATTATTGAGCGGATCGGACCCGTCGCGTATAGACTTGGACTACCGGAGCACTTGCATCGGATTCACGACGTGTTCCATATTTCCTCGCTGAGGAAATACCTTAGAGATAATTTGGCTCATTCTCACATTGCTGTGGAGGACATCGATCTCCAGCCGGATAGCTCCTACGAGGAGGGGCCAATCGCTATTTTGGACCGAAGCGAGAGGAAACTGCGGTCAAAGATAGTCCCGTTAGTGCGTGTTCAGTGGCGACATCACAATGTTGAGGAGTCAACATGGGAGCGCGAGGATGAGATGCGCGAGCGTTATCCAGAGCTGTTTTTAGCAGGTACTTTCTAGTTTCGAATTTCGGGACGAAATTCAGTTATTAGGGGGGGAGTATGTAATACCCCGTACTTTTGTCTATATTTATTTTTGGGGATTAATTAATTAAATGCGTATTAATTAGAAATTAATCCGGGTTAATAATACTAATGTGATGCGAATTGGTATTTGATTATGTGCATATATGATTATATATGTATTTGGTATTATAAAATTTGTCGTGAGATTTATATACGGCATTTTAGAAATTTTGTTGAGACGCGTGGGACCGCCGCGTCACGGTATAATATTTTGTTAATAAAAGTGAATTTAAAATCTATAATCCGTATGGTCGTTTTGAGTGCGCCAACGCGTCCGGAAGGGTCGAGATAGTCAGAAAACACTAGCCGGGGGTATAGTTTGGGTCCCGGGGTAATTTTAGACCATACCGGTAACTTAAAGGGTATTTTAGTAATTTGGTATTTTTGGGTAATTAAAAGTGACGAAAATTGAGAGTTGTAATCTGATAAGGATTGACCCCAACCAACCTTTATTAACCCAACAAGCTACGGAGGTTTATTAAATTAGGTTTTCATAGGTTCCCCAAAGCAAACCCTAGCCACCATAGCCTTTTGGAGAAGAAAGCTTAGAGAAGGAGAGAGAGAGAGGAATTCTGCAGAAATTCTACACCAAACCCACACCAAATTCAGAAATCAAACCAAGGCAAGTGACTTTATTTCATTTAAATTCGAAGAATGTCTTTTCCATGTTAGAAATTGAAGAATCTTGATTGTTCTTGAAAGATTAAAAGAAAAACCACGAAATTTGAAGTTATTATTGAATGTTGGGATAGGTTTGCATGTAGAAACATTGTTGGGAGATTTAATTTCGGATATTTCATATCTAGGTGATGTATAAACAAATTAAAATCTGGGAATTTATGATGAGAAAATGTTAGGGTTTATGTTCTTGAAGAAAATTGGGAATTAATGTAGAAATTGTGATTTAATGATGTTTAGAAGATATTAAACCCTTTAATGATGTTAGTATAGCCCCTTAACATGTTTGAGGATGATTAGAGAACTCAATATATTGTGGGAACGAATTTTAGAAGAGGTTTGAGGAATAAAAATGGTGAAAAACGACTTTTGGAAAATTCTGGGCCGAAACTGGCACCTCGTTAGAAGCAGCCCCCAGGTCGTTCGAACGAGCTCGTTCGAACGAGCTTCTAACGAGTTGACCAGTCGTTATTAACGAGTAAGGGATTTCGTTCGATATCTCGTTCGAACGAGATATCGTTAGAAGAGTCAGTTCGTTCGAACGAACTGGGATCTCGTTCGAACAGCCTCGTTCGAACGAGACTTCTAACGACCTGACAGTCCAAACTCGTTCGAAGCCTCGTTCGAACGAGACTTATAACGAGTTGACAGTTTGACCCTTTTTGGACTGTTTTGACTTTTGGAGTCCCGGGAACTGGTTCAAGGGTAGAGTTAGTGTTCCTTTGATGATATAGTGATTTATTTGGGACTTTTGGGTTATTGGGATGAGTAAATCACATACGAGAGTTATATTCTATGAATCATTTGGATTGAGACGTGAGTGTCTACTACGATGTGAGGATGAATTATAGCGCGTGTAATTATGAACCGGAATAAAATAAGTTGTGATAATTATAATTAGTACGAGAGTGCAATATGTACTACGAATATAATACGGTATTACTAAGATGTGTGATTACTTAGTATTAGTATATGGATTATGTGTATGACATACCTACCATACTTGCTATCACGGGAGGTTTGCGTTCGCTTAGGACCCTCTAATCCTTGTGTGCCTACGGGGGGGATATAGAATGGTACCTTGATGAACACAGGTCATAGAAAGACTTATTGTGATATTAATAAGTCCGCTGACCATGGGAGCGTAGGTATGTGCGTGACCCATGTGATGGTGACTGTGTTCGCCTCCACTATTTGTGATTTGTGTTATCTGAACTATTCCTGAGAGATTCGGAATATGTGATCCTTATGTACGTGATGTACCGGGATGGATAGCAGAGTATGTGTGCACTACAGCTTAAATTGCGGGGTGCTTGTATTGTATATTTATGATGAATAATATACATTAAATTACTGGAAATCCTCATGTTAATGTTGTAAAAATATTACGGTATTGTTTCGAGTTATATAAGGAGTTAGCTGATAGTTATATCAATGGCATATTTAGTAACTGAGTTTACGTTAAACCTCTATTTAATTACGAGCGTTGTTACGTTAAATGGAACCGAGTAATATGGGTAGAACCTTTGGCAGTCTAGCTAGTTATGTTGTCAGTTAGCTAGTAGTATGGGTCGATATAGATGGGTACTTGCGTTAGGAGTGCACAGTTAGACGAGAGGTGAGAATATAATGTGAGTGCACGTCCTAACATGTACTTTGCATTTAATGTTTTAAATGTTTTTAAAGCACTTGCAGGTTTTTTTTTTAAAAAAAATAACACATTCGGGCTCTGACCCGTTTGCTTTTCAAATCTCTTTTTCTTTGTAAAACCATTTTAGGTGCCCAGCCACAAGGACACCAAGCATAGGATTCTCATTCAGATGACGAGCTGTAGCTGTTTGTGGAAGCTACAGGGATTTGTTCATAGACGCTTCTATTCTTTGGATTCCAGAGTCACTATCTATCAGATGTAGGGCATGTTGCCCATTTCCATTTAGAGCATCTTTTACATTTCAGTTTTCAGACTCTAGCATGTATTGCTCAGTATTCAGTTTTAGTTATTTATTTCAGCTTACTTATCAGTTGTGGGATTTGTATTGAGGAGTTTTTCCTCCAGGTTTTATTTACATATTGTGATGGTTATTCATTTCATTCCAGCATGGTGAATGGTGTTATTTAGTTATTCATTACTCTTGTTGCATGTTAATCAGATTTAATAAAATTTGGCACTTACTTTTTAAATACTAGGTGGTTAGTAATAATAAAACGTTTTCGACAGTGATGCTATTAACTGAGCCAACTTGGCATTTTGAATTAATTTTATAAAGGAGTAGCTACCCGGTGTTTAATTAGTCGGGGTGTCACAGACTTGGGAAATTAAAATCATATTGGTGTGCCTTTATAAATGGGGATTTATACGGGTAGTTAGTGATTTATATCTATCGCGTTTAATTATCCCGTTTAATTTAAAATATTCTATTGTGATATTTATTGCGTATAATGCTACTGTCTGGTTTCAAGGATCCTATTTGAGGGGAGTAGTGTGTATTCTTGCTCGGGGCTTTGGCTCTGACCCATGCGTTGACTAATCTTTTTCAAGATTAGAATTTGGAGAATCTGTATAAGTTTATCGGAGTTATCATTGGAGGTGCAGCTGGAGTTATTTACTTTATGGCATAGTTTAGTTAGACTTTCTTTCCCAGTCGTATTATGAGACTTCATTTGAGTTTTATTGGGCCATTCGGTTCCAAAGTTGTTTAGAGGATTTATTTTGGGATTATTTCAGATATTATTTAATCATTATTGGAGATTGATTTTTTTGGAGTTAGCATGTGATGGATCTTTTATCGCTTAGTTGTTTATGATCATTTGAGATTGACTCAATTATTTATCTTATGGACTGATTTATTTATGTCTCATATCTGTCTCATGCTAAGAATGGTATTTATGTAGTTCACGCCCGGCTTAGTTTTGGTGGCGGCCGACGCCAGAATTAGGCGGGGTGTGACAGATGGTATCAGAGCATGGTCTTAGGTCTCGTAGGTTATGAGTCCGTTTAACTTCCGTGTTGCCGATCTTTGATTCCCTTTGATGATTCGTACTTCTTAAGGTAGAGGGTCTAGCATACATGTTAGATGTGTTTCTTGGAGATGTGAAGTTTTGAGTTAAGGACGTTGTAGACATGGAGTTTAGAATTAGTAAGCTTGATGTGGGGATCCTTAAAATGGATTTTGGAGACGATAATTATTTTGGAGATTTTAGTACAGATGTTAGGTACCGTATGTATCGATTTTTGATGTTGAGATTTAATTTGAGGAAGTTAGAATTTTAATGACTTTCAGATATAGGATCGAGTGGGGGATTTTGAGAGCATGTGGTACGCCATTATTTTCATAGTTATGTGTATGTATATAGGCAATATATATTATTTTGTTGCTCGTGGGGTAAGTGCGCGTAGAATTGGGTGTATGTGCGTCCAATTATGGCATTCTACGGGTAGGCATATGTGATCCTTATTTTCTTTTTGCGAGATCTACGTGTTGATGTGTATGCTTCGTCTAATTTCGAGGACGAAATTCTTTGCTAGTGGGGAAGTATGTAACAACCCGAGTTTTTAAATGGGAATTTTTTAAAATTAATTTTAAAAATCAGAGAAAAATGAAAATTTTGGATTTTATAAATTTTATAATTTAAAGTGTTGGTTTTTATATTTGAAAAATGAATTTTCAAACGGAATTGGAATCGGAATTAAAATGGAGTTTTAATTGAATTTTTATTATTTAGAAGAGTCCTCAAAACATAAAACTCTCTAAGAGTCCTCGGAACATAAAACTCTCTAGTAAAAATAATATTTTTAGAAATCCGACCGTCCGATCAAGCTGAATTTTTGTCAGCAGTCCTGTCTCGCCGTTCTCTACAACATGTTAAAATTTCAAGCGATTCTAACGGTCCAATCATCCGTAATGATTTTTTCAAGTATTTGTATTTGATTAGGACTCTAATTCTTTTTGGTATATAAACATAAAGTGACGAGTTTAGATCTTTTAAAATACATTTTAGCCTTCTCAAAAATCAGAATTCTCTCATCTTCTTCATCTTCTTCAACCTCAAAACCCTAGCCCCATTCTACATAACTTTCAACTCAAGTTTTGTCAAGATTAACCGGATTTTCTCAAGACGCGTCAAGAACGAATCTTTGTCAAATTTTTGAGAGGAATACACATTCAAGATCATATTTTTAAACCAACTTTTATTCAGGCATGAATACTCTATTCTTTTCCTTTAGTATTATGCGTTTTAAGTGTCCCCTAAACACTTAATTACATATTTTTCTTAAAAATAATTAGTAACTTAATTAGAGAAAGTGAATACTAATTATGGGGCTGTTTTTATAAAATCTTTTAATCTGAATAATATTCATAACCCTTTGGGTACGTAGGATTGATGAGTGATTTTGGGTTTTATTGGTGTAGGTTGCATGTAGAAAAACCCTAGTTTTAAAATAAATAATTTTTGGGTGCGTATAACTCATGTAATACATGTAGAGATAATGAAATTTGTTTTTTGATGTATATATGATGAAAAATTGGTATATTTAATTTAAAATAATTAAATGAGATTATTTGGGTATTGTTGACGTTGTGATAATTAAATTAAAGATTTAATTGAACTGGACTATCATGCGTAGTTTTATACGTTGATTAATCATGCGGGGTTGTGTGACTTTTTGGTATTATTATATTTCCTTGTGACGATGGGTTGTTGGGTATTTTTGCTCCCCCTATATTTTTAGAATGCCTTCTAGGAATGGGACTAGTGAGGGAAGATTATCGCGTTTTTATCACCTTGAGGGTGGGCTGATTTTTATTACTTTATTGTCGTTACACTTGTCTAAGTATGAGACTAGGTTATGATTTATGTTAGAAAATCCTCCTATACATAAGTTAGGACGTATTGGTGACTTGGGAACCCTTAGGTATGGGACTAAGGGGTATTTTGAGGATCTCACATCGATAAAAGGGTGGGATAAATTATAAATTGTGAATTGAGAAATTGAGAACTAATACCTAAGATAATAAGACGAGTATTAAAATATATTGGCGACATAATCAGCGAGGGCCGACAGTTTAAACGGGCCAGCCGGCGTTTTATGTCGTGTCGTGTGTGGAACCTCGTCAATCAGCGAGGGCCGACAGTTTAAACGGGCCAGCCGGCGTTTTGACGAGGGGATGTGTATTTTTGGTGGAGAAATCATCCGAGGCGGGAGGACCGCCATAATAAAATGAGGATATAATAATAGCTGGTTAATTTAATGAAATTAACATCGTGGGACTTGGGAAATTAAAATCATATTGGTGTGCCTTTATAAATGGGGATTTATGCGGGTAGTTAGTGATTTATATCTATCGCGTTTAATTATCCCGTTTAATTTAAAATATTCTATTGTGAAATTATTTTGCATATAATGCTACTGTCTGGTTTCAAGGATCCTATTTGAGGGGAGTAGTGTGTATTCTTGCTCGGGGCTTTGGCTCTGACCCATGCGTTGACTAATCTTTTTCAGGATTAGAATTTGGAGAATCTGTATAAGTTTATCGGAGTTATCATTGGAGGTGCAGCTGGAGTTATTTACTTTATGGCATAGTTTAGTTAGACTTTCTTTCCCAGTCGTATTATGAGACTTCATTTGAGTTTTATTGGGCCATTCGGTTCCAAAGTTGTTTAGAGGATTTATTTTGGGATTATTTCAGATATTATTTAATCATTATTGGAGATTGATTTTTTGGAGTTAGCATGTGATGGATCTTTTATCGCTTAGTTGTTTATGATCATTTGAGATTGACTCAATTATTTATCTTATGGACTGATTTATTTATGTCTCATATCTGTCTCATGCTAAGAATGGTATTTATTTAGTTCACGCCCGGCTTAGTTTTGGTGGCGGCCGACGCCAGAATTAGGCGGGGTGTGACAACTAAGTAATAATTTTGTACTAAAATACTATACTTATATGGAATCTTTTAATATTTCAAGAAAATAATTTATTCAATTTATGCAAATGAATGCAACTATATGCAATGCACCTGGACTAGGTGCCCAAACTTATACTTAAGTCATTTCTTGTCTCGTGCCAGAGACTTATTTAATTAAACATTAGTCCTTAATAATTCATTGACTTAAGTACCTTTAACTTAAGAATATTCTCATTCTTAATTATTCATCGCAAGATTTATCAATCGTTGCCTTAGAGTCTAGCCATCAGTCCCGGACTTCACGGGCTCCACACCATCGGTCTCCAGTCGCCATATGTTCTTCTATACAGGCTTTGGGGTCTTTCACCACTAGGGACGTCACGCCCTGCTTAATTCTTGGCATAATCCAAATATCATTTCTTATCTTTTCCATGTATTTCACATTTATCACATTTCATATATTCCATTATTCTCATCATTTTTCAAGTTCATTATTCTTTTCACTTTCACTTGTGTCACACTTTATTATTTATCACTTCCTTAATTTCTTCAATTAAACTCGGCCGAGGAGGCCATAAATGCAACATCGTATTCAAATATCATCTCTATGAAACTCATTATTTTTATTTAGCGAAAATGTAACATTAATCTCTTTTTATCAAACTCAGTTAATACATTTAATTGCAAAATAAATTTTTGACAGCATACTATTCACTATATTTACGACAATGCCACTACCATTTATTTTACACAAATGTTATCATTTTAAATGGGTTTAAACACACTAATTTCACCAAAAATCAATTTATAACTTCTCAAAGTATATATCTGATTATTTTTAACATTCATTTCATAATTAATTCCAGATTTCATAAATAGAGTTTATTTTCGTTTAAATAGCTAGAATACCCACTTTTAAGCTTTTAGTTTTATTTATGAAATTTATAAAATAGGGGCTGAAATTTCCATTTTTCTTAAAACATGTTGAAAACAATGTATTTCACTTTTAATCATTTTAGTTAGTAAACTCATTGAATACTACAATATTCTACACAAGTATTATGGATTTCTACCTAAGAAATCCTCCAAAAATGCCACTAACATGCTCATAATTATGTAGTCTTTTATCATAACTATTTTCTTAACATTTCATGCCATAATGATTCATCATAAACTTATTAGCATCAATTATAATTATTTCAATTTCAAGACTAGTTTCTAGCATGAATCATATTTTTCAACAAAGCAAAATACTTCATCATTTTAGCATGATTTTCTTCACTTCTTCACATGATTTTAAGCTTTTAAAAAAAGATTTTAGAGAAGAACCCTACTTGGATAATATGGAGTATGAAGATAATCAAGAAGTCCAAGAATGATCTCCAAAAATAACTCCAAAGTAAGCTCCAAACTTCAAACATTATGCTCCAAAAACTTGCTAAAAAAGATTTCTTCAAGCTTTTCTACCCTGATGTGGTTGTTCTAGAATGTTTATATGCTCAAAATGAAGTGTTTGTGTGGTTTTATGGAGGGTAGAGAAGGGGGTTACGGGTTTGAAAGTGTATATGGGTGAACAAGGACTGTGTAAGACGTGGTGTAAGTTAGAGAAAAATCTGCTAAGAGAGTTACGACCATGGCATTCTCCAATCTCTCTCTTATTATCAAGCCCTCATACATCCATCAATAATGATCCAACTCATGTACCCCCACTCTCCATAACATGCCAAAGGTGGCAATTATGCACCAGCTCAAAAGTTCAGCTCTTGGGAATAAGGAGATAAAGAACAAAGTGAGTGGAAAACCAACTTTTTTTTTTATATATATATTTTACTATTTTCACAACTGAAAATAGTTCTAAAATAGGTCTAAATGGCGTTTTTTGGAGATATTGAAGAAGAAAAAATTGCTCAAAATTAAATTTTAAGTCGATCTGGAATTTTTCAGAATTGTTTGAAAAAAAATAAGAATATTTTATTTATTTATTCATTTTGACTTTTGACCCCATAGCACTCTTAGGTCTATTTTTATCATCCCATAAATATGGTCAAAATTTTTTTAACCTCAATAAAACGTCCTACAAAAATCGCGCAAGTTGCAGTTTATGCGTCGACACTATTCATGTCACAATTCTACAAGTTATGTTACATCTAACCAATATTCGTTGAGACAATTCTAATAGTTCTAGAATAATACAGAGAATATGAATAAATAATCATACGGACTCGTGCAACGTGAAAATAGAGCATAACGAATTAATATTTCGAGTAATTAAATTTACAACATGATGACGAGTAAAAATAAAAGGGGCGGATATTACAGAGACGACACTAAACAACGCTTTGAGACAACGGGAATTATAGTTATAAAGTTTATGTTCTTCCTCCCTCCAACTCTCAACCATTTTAAGGACACTACGATCTTCTACAATTGTTATGGGTGGAGTCCACCCTCTAACTACCTCCATCCACACTCTCTCATCTATCGACTTAAGCACAACTTTCACACGACCCTTCTAATATGCATAATTCGAACCGTCAAATATTGGTAACCTAATTATTGACTCCATAAAAAATTTCCTCGAAAAATATGACTAAATAACTTATAGACACCTACTTTGATACCAATTGAAAGTCCAATTTTCTACTTACGAATCAATTAACTAACGACATACCAGAATCTTCAAAATTACAGTCGAAGCCATTCTAAGCATGCATGTAAATTATTACCAATTTTAATCTTGATTAAATTAGTAAGTTTGCATGCTAGATAAGTCAGGTAAGTATCAATAATCACAATCACGCGCGAGACATTGATGTACGAGAAAAACCCAACTGGAAATAACCTCGGACGAAAAGGCCTGAAAAAAATTACTATAATGAAGGTTTTATAAAAAAAGGCACAAATGACTTACAACACTTGAATCCTCAAGACTATGTGGATGAATGTCTTCACACCTCCTCTTATAGAAGCTTCACATCTCCATGCCTTAGACTCCTCCAATAGCCTCAACTGTCACCCACTTGTGTGGAATCTACCACACTTGAAATAAATAATGTAGAGTTTGGGATTTGATCTTGAATAATGATCATAATCAAGATGAACAAACTTGTATTTGGATTATGTTTAAAAGGCATTTTTAAAGTTTAAAGGCTCAAAAATGTTTTAATCTAAAGGAGGTTACAAAAAATGGATGGAAAACCCAGTTTTAATCATAGTAGCCTTTAAAAAAATTCAAAACATATTTTCTTGAAAATCACAAAGTTCTTTCAAAGGAGAATGCAGGTTCGTTCGAAAGACTTGGTATACCTCATTGGAACGAGGTCAAATTTCATTCAAACGAATAACAATTTTCGTTTGAACACCCTTTCAATGAACTTCTAATGTGTGGACTTTTGCTAAACACAGGTCACCTATTTGAAGTTCATTAGAAACATGTTAGAACAAGGACGTCGTCTTATTAGAACCCTCATTAGAACAAGAATGCTTCTCGTTAGAACGAGAAAGCCATCTCGTTAGAACGATAAAAAATAATAATTTATTTCTTGTAAACATTTTAAAATGATTAATAGCCTCAGAAAATTTTATCCAAATACAAGTATGAATATTTTAACCATAAAAATCATATACCTTTGATCTCATGAAACGTGTAGCACATCCAATCATGTAATACCTAGAGTAGTCGCTTGCATGTCTCAATTCATAGGCTGGAGGAATAGATATATGAAAAATCTAACCCTGTATGTTTTGACCAACGGAATAAGCCAATGTATAAGACTCAATTGGAAATTTTCCCTTACAGAGACCATGGGAATGAGGTTGGCAAAGAGAGTTGTTAGTTTTTCTTTTTTTTTAATATTTTTATTTAGGTCATTTAGCCAATCTTATGTAGGTAATTTTCCATTTTCAATTATTAGTGAAAGAAATTTCCATTTGAATCTATTGCCTAATTTATTCAATTTCTATGACTGTTTTGAGATCTTTTCTTCTTGTGGTTAGTGGAGGGAAGGTCTGTTATCGACTTCATTAACTTATAAATTTAGTCAATAAGCAATTTTTCCTGCTAATTTACTGACCTAAAAATTTAGAAGTTAAGATTCATATTTAACTTAATCAATAGTCGATAGAGTTTGGATCTGCAACTGACTCTGCTGACTTTGTAAAATTTTATCAATAAGATAATATTAATATTAACTTACTCACTTATATATTGATAAGTCAACAATCATATTTAACTTAATCATTAATCGGTAGAGTTAGGGTCTCCTACTAATTCCATTGAGTTTATAAACTTTGATCAATAAGCTAATATTCATATTAACTTACTAACTTAAAGATTGACAAGTTAATGTTTATATTTAACTTAATCATTAGTCGATAAAGTAGGGATCTGCGACCGACTCCACTGACTTCTAAAATTTGATCATTAAGCTAATATTCATCTTGACTTACTCACTTAAAAATTGACAAGTTAACATTCATATTTGACTTAATCATTTGCCGATAGATCTAGGATATGTGATTGACTCCACTGACTTGTAAAATTTTATCAATAAGATAATAGTCAAATTAACGTATTGACTTAAAAATTATAAAGTTAACTTTTATATTTAACTTAATCATTAGTCGAGAGACTTAGTATCTGGGATAAACTCCACTGACTTATAATATTTTATCAATAAGCTAATATTCATATTAACTTACTGACTTAAAATTTTGATAAGGTAGCCCTCATGTTTAACTTAATCGATTTATAACATATCCAATGGTGGGATTAGGTCCGTTTAGAGACAAACTTATTTTAAGTTATACCACCCATTCTTAGGTATATTTATGCTTATTCTAGACAGAACAACTCAAGGTTGGGTTATGCCATTGTTTTAAGTGGTTAAATGTCATATCATTTGGGACCGACTTTTTCAAAGTCGTATCATTATTTGAGTGGTTTAAAGCCAAATCGTATGTGATCAACTCTCGTTCTCTCTTCTCTGATCGAAAGAGTAATTCATTATAAGTCTCAAAACCTAATCTTAGGTGAGTTTATACCAATTTTAGGTTGACCAATCCATATTTTTATTGTACCATCGTTTTCATGTAGTTTTATGCTTGACTAAGGAAAAATTAACATGTTTAAATTTGTACCACCCATCCTTAGGTGGGTTTATGCGTGCTCTAGTCCGATTAACCCAGAATTTGGTTGTACCACCATTTACAAATGGGTTTATGTATGTTCAAGGTTGACCGACCCAGAGTTGGATTTTAACATCATTTTAGCTAGATTTTTGGCAGATCTTAGCTAAGAAATATAACTATGTTAAACAACTGCATTTATTAACACGAATTATCTTTATTCAACTAAATATTGTAAAAGTAAATCTAATCTACTTAATCATAAAATTTCCTAATATTCATGGAATTCCATGACCTAGTTACTATTGTAATATCTAATTATTTTAGATGATATGAACTACCTCATACATTTGAGGCTACTCTGTAGGCCCTCTCTAATTTGGCACCAGTTTCCCATTAGAGTTTTTTTATCGGACGGGGGAAATGATTTGAGTAGTAGATTGCCGACCTGAAATACTATTACCTTGACATTATTATCGTGTTCTTTGGAAATATTTTCTTGATATGATCCAAGGTAAATGGGAGTCTTCTTTGTTTGATCTTCAACTATATCAAGTTCATAAGCCAAGCGATCAGTTTTTGGTCGTCCTAAATAATTTTAAACCCGAGAGTCAGTAGATGAATCTCTAGAGGGATGAATGATTGCATTCCATATTCCAAGGTATAGGGTTTCCCCTGTTGACCTCCTAGGGGTTGTTCTATAGGACCAAAGGACGGAGGTAATTTATCCACCCATATTCCTTTAGCATTCTCTTACAGCCATTTGATCACAGTGAGTAGAGTCTTATTGGTAATATATGCTTGTCCATTGCATTATGGGAAAACGACTGTAGCATATTGATTTTAGATCCCATACTCTAAATAGAAGTCTTTGAATGCATCATTTTCGAACCGAGTTACCTTATCTAATTGTGACACCCCGCCTAATAAAATACCGGGTGTTCAGTCCTACACCAAATTAAAACAGGAATCTCAGTTGGATCATCCTTAGCATCACTGTCGAAAACTTTTGAAAACTTACTAACCACCTAATATTCCAAAAGCTGGTGCCAATTTTAACTTTTTAATTACACAAAATAGTACATGCGGAAATAAATATAAACCATTTACACGACCGAATAAAACTCCACTGAATAATTAATTGAACAATTTGCCGAATAAACCATCGGCCACCAAAGTGAAATAATCCAAAATAAATATCCAACACAGGAATAAAACAAATCTGAAACTGAACTGAATGTCTGGGCGACATGCCCTAAATAAACTGAAATTGATACAAGATTCCTACTCTAGGAATGAATTAATGATGCGTCTAATCCAAACTCCTGCTAGCATCCACATATGCCACAGCTCCGTGTCCCTGGAATAGAATATCAATCCTGGCGTCCCTGTGGATGGACACCTAAAAGGTTTTAAAAATAGTTTTATAGCAAGGGTTAGAACCCAAAATATTTTGAAAATATTTAGCAAGTGAATTAACTGCAGTAATTGAAAATGCATGAATGCACTTCATATTTAAGTTAGTGTCGCACTCCCTTGTGGACATTCTCACCCCTCCACTATTGTGCATACCTACCTGTTACCTTAACCCCACCTAGTTGTACTACTCCGTCCAACTAGTCCTGGTATAACCTTCCCTTTCCATACTACTCTAACCCGAGTATAATGATTATTGAATTATAAGTTATTTCACAATTAACTTAATTAATTCCTCTTAAATAGTAGCATATAACCGTGTCACAAGTTATATAAAGTAAATACATCACACACTGTATTATTTCCCGTATATAATATTTATTGCCATTATATACGTACCTTTACCACAATATCCACACATATAACATACTTATATCCATCCCTTCGAGTATACCCTCGTCGGATGATTCCCTCTAAAATGCTATCTCACTAGGTGTTCTCACAAAACCTAGTTCCCTAAGTTGGAATCGCTCGCCAACTTGGTCCAAAATATAAACGTAGTGGAGGCGGTCATATTCTTTCCCTGAAAGTGAGATAAATTCCTCACCCTTATATACCGGACGCTATGACCTGGGGATATACTCGCCCTACTCCTCAAGCTAGGGGATTCACCCACATCGTACAACCTCCCTTGATAGCATTAGAGTATATAAATTGAACAAATATCTAGTCACTGATATTTAATATCACACACAATATAAGCACGTATACATATACTATAAATCCCGGCTTTACCGTGTACTCAAAATCCCGTACACTGCCTGTAATTTCCTGAGTCTGTGGCTCGACTCAACACAGTTAATTTTCTCACTTAATAATTTATCATCTTCCCGAGTCTATGGTCCGACTCTAATAATTAATTCACGCCTCAATTAATATAATACTTTACCCGAGTCTATGGTCCGACTCTAATTAAATTAATTAACACACCCATTAATTTAATACCGCCCCGAGTCTATTGTTCGAATCTAATTAAATTAATTAACACACTTATTAATTTAATATCGCCCAGAGTCTATCGTCCGTCTCTAATTTAATTAATTTATCCATTAATTAATCAACACAAATCCGAGTCTATGGTCCGACTCTAATATAATTAATTTACACATTGATTAATCAACACAAATTCGAGTCGGTGGTCCGACTCTAATATAATTAATTTACACATTAATTAATCAACACAAATCCGAGTCTGTGGTCCGACTCTAAAATAATTAATTTACACATTAATTAATTTACACCAATCCGAGTCTGTGGTGCGACTCTAATATAATCAATTAACACACTTATTAATTTAATCCTACCCGAGTCTACAATCCGACTCTAATTAAATTAATTATCACACCTATTAATTTAATCCTACCCGAGTCTACCATCCGACTCTAATTAAATTAATTATCACACATATTAATTTAATCCTACCCGAGTCTACCATCCGACTATAATAAAATTAATTATCACACCTATTAATTTAATCCTACCTGAGTCTACACTCCGACTCTAATTAAATTAATTATCACACCTATTAATTTAATCCTACCCGAGTCTACCATCCGACTCTAATTAAATTAATTATCACACCTATTAATTTAATCCTACTCGAGTCTACAATCCGACTCTAATTAAATTAATTATCAAACTTATTAATTTAATAACTTGGTGTCACCCAACCATTATTCCTGGACTCGCTCATTTAGCCCATACCTTAATATTTCCCGAGTCTATATACCGACTCCAAATTAATTACTCTCTCTCAATAATTAATTAAATACTTTGGTGTTACTTAACCAACATACCCGGACTCACTCACTTGGTCCATTTTACATCTCATAATATCATCCCCACATATTCGCCCACAATGTGTCACACAATTACCTCCCTAAATTCCCCAATCATATTTACATATAATTATCAACATACCCGGACTCGCCCACTTGGTCCATAATTAAGTATTTCACTTCGATTCCTTTAATAATGTAGCGTCACCCAACTACAATACCCGAACATTATTCCTCGGCCCAATTTCAATACTTATGAATTATCTCCCAAATTCGTTCATCTCATGCCATACCGTTCACACCCTCCTAAACCCAATTATATCACCCTATAATTGTTAAGTAAATATGTGTCCATATGAATTTATCACTAAATAAAATTAAGGGATTAAATTTTAATTAAAATCCACTTTATAAACAAACTGGCCGAACTGTCAAGATCTTGGGACCGTCGATCGATTGAGCAGGTGATCGTCTTCCCCGGCTTGCTGTTGCAGCCATTAACGAATCCTTAAGCTTTTAGTTTCTCCCAAACCCTTACCCATTTGACAACCAACATATCCTTCACACCAGAAAAGGTTCTAAACACCCTAGAGACCTTAATCCATCAATAAATTTTACAAAACCCTAAGTATGCCCGATTTGGGTTTTCCACCCGGGTCTGTTCTACCAAATCCGACCCTACCATATTCAGTCCATGTAATCACTATACATATTGTAATCCACTCCACAATTTAATCTTAACAGATCCAAATCATAACTTAACACCCCTTGAGTAATTAATTACGCCAATTACTCTAAATTCATAAAAACCCAATTTTAATCTTGGTTACACACCCAAAACGAATTTTCATATACATACACTATGATATGAATTGATTATCATCACTTTAGGAATCACAACAGTTAACCACTTGCCTGAAATCGTTCTTAGTGTGTGATCCGTTGGTGTAGTCCCTTAATTTGGCTCCAAAATCCCCAAATTGGCTCTTGATTTGCTTTTCCCCAATTTCCCTCTCAAGCCCTAGGCTTATAGTTGAGTTGACTGTCGTTACCTAATCTCTCAATTAGGTTAAAAACATCAAATCCCATTTTTGTCCATGTGGGCCTAATTAAAAAGGCCCAACTCACCCCGTGTGGGCCCGGCTATGCCCAAAAATATCCCGAGACCCAATTACTACCTCCGGGTACTCTTTTCTGACTATTTCGACCCATCCAGACGCAACCGCGCACTCAGAATTGCCATTCGAAATACTTTTTGACATTTCCAAATTTCGTCCTCAAAATGCGACACACGAGATTTCGAACCATTAAACTTAAAAGTCGCCAATCATAAATAATTCAGCTCACTCAAATAAATTCTTCAAGTCATGAATTTAAGTTTCTTCAATTTAAATATTTTTATAACTCCCAAAAATAATTAAATATTAAATCTTCAAAATTAAATCCTCAAAATTATAGAGTGTTACACTAATACTAAGTCTTAGGGGATCCCGAAGTTAGTAATAATGTTCCTCCACACGATTAGTCTAGCATCAGCCTCTCGAATGTGATTTAACGGCCTAATATCCACTAATTTTGTGAAGTAATCAGTGGCAGTAATTATGAACATATGATTCCCAATACTAATAGGTAAATGTCCTATAATATTCATATACCATTGGGCGAAGGGCCACCTATTTATAAAAGAGTTGAAGTTATTGATCAACTATTTGATGATGGTTGAGAACTTTTGACATTTAGGACATTTTTTTACGAATTGGATCACATCCTTTTTTGCATGAAAGGCCAGCAATACCCTTGATATATCAACCTCTAAGACAGAGACATTCCTCATCTATGATATCCATAATTTCCTTTTTATATATCATTTAGGATTCCTTCTACCTCATCTAGATAGATCCACTTTATATAGGGACCTATGAATGATCGTCGATAGAGTTTTCCTCTGTATTAAGGCAAAATCCAGCCGACTCAATTTTAACTTATGGGCTTCTTTGTTATCCGGTGTGAGTTTTTTGTTCCTCGGTAAGGTAATGATGAGGATCATCCATGACGGAGATACGATATTTATAAAGTGTGTCCATATTTTCGATTCATCAATGCTTGGTCGACTAAATACTCAATTTCAATTGTTCTCTTCAAATAAGTATTATTTACTGAAACCAATGTGGCTAGGGAATTAGGATGACTGTTGGAGTTCCTTAAAACTATTCGATTAATGCCAATCTAGAGGCCTTGAGTATTTTTTTTCTTTATCCCGATAGTCGATCATTCTTGAATCTCTTATTTTTAGTCCATTCTTAGTTAGTTAGATATTAGGGGGAATCAAAGTGCATGATGATGTCATATGTGTTGGGGATGATATATGCGAAATAAAATTTTTGGCCATGGATCATCGATTAATAAAATAATAGAAAGGGGTAAACCAAAAACTAGGCTTGAAGAACAAACCTTGGGTTTACAAGACAATACCTTTGCAGATCCAGTTGTAATTTGATGAGGAGAAGGGTATATGTTTATGATGATGCTTTATTTTGGATATCCAAAAGCTTGATAAAACTTTTGTAAAGCTTGGATATTCTAGTGTATGATCATCCCCAAAGTTAAGTAGGTGTGTGGGAACCTTTTGATATGAAAACCCTTGCTTATGATTGAGATGTGGTGGTCTCTTTCTATCCCTCTTTAAAAAAATGCTAATAGTTTTTTCTCTCACCCCTCCTAAACCTTAATGCTGAATAATAATGATTAAAACCCTTACGCACACCTTTATATATAAGTACAAAAGGTGGGCTTGGGACGAACTAGGTTACTTGAGAGTCTGGTCATAACTACTTGGGTATGTGGATTGCACCAGGGACCCGAGATAAATAATTAAATTAGCATCCAAATAAATACTCAAAATTCTCAAATTATATTTACTTTAATTAATTTTCTTTATTTATATATTCAGAATAAATTCCACTACATAATTATGATTGTATGCCAATTTAATCATTTAAGAAATCACTCGGATATAATGAGGTTTTATTTCCAAAGTCGATAATAGTACATAATATGATTCCCCACATTAAGCTTTCGATACCCGCCGGTTCAAATCAATTTTTCGTTAACTGACTTTAACCAACAACTAATCAATTCCTTGATTTTTAGACTTAACTTTTTTCGCTACCCCTCTGGATTATAAATAATCCACTGATCAGGTTTACTGGTGAAAACAAATCTTATAAGTCTATCAAAAGAATATCACAATCCAAGGTATCCCTGGACGAGGATTCCTCTAAATTAATATCTCATACCTACTTACATAATTGTCACCCAATATGCGGGGATCATTTGATTCAATCTAAGATTGAATGGAACTCATAGCAATCAAAGAAATAATCACATAATCATTTCAATCCTCATAGTTCTTAGGATTAGAAACCTATGCACCCTTTGCAAATAGTGTGACATTACCCGAGTCTAATCAAGACAGACCTTAGACTCAAATCTCATGGGTGGTTTTATTCAATACATTACTGGGATGTACCGATCACAATCCTATGTTGGACTATCGTACAAGTTCTCGAACCATCATACATATTCCCATAGTTTGAGAAAAACTACAGAGATTGCATTGCAACCATTCTGATAGGATGTCAACTCCCCATCTAGGTTGTGAACTTTTTAATAGTACTAGAACCGAAATTCCAATATCCTTGTTATCAACACAAAGCCGACTCACTGATTTTTTTACTAAGTTGTATTGTTCGATGTATACATGAAATAATATATTTATAAAAAATATAAATCATTCTCATAAACTTGATTCTCATTTCAAAATGAATAAAACAATCCTATATAATTAATAATAAAATATTTTACACATGGTTTTAAGAATAAATCCCAACAATCTCCCACTTAGTTTTAAAGTCACATGGCCATGAACTCAGATCCCATTCCTTGAACATGACTATTAAAGTCCTACCTAATAAATTATTTGTAAAAGGATCCGTTAGGTTGTACTCTACAGAAATCTTGGTCACGATGATGTCACCCCTCTACACCATCTCCAAAATCTGGTGATACTTGCGTTCAATGTGCTTTGCCCTCTGATTAGTCCTAGGTTATGTCATATTTACAACCACACAACTATTATCATAATAAATTTTAATAGACAATTGTATTGAAGGAACCACACCCAAGTCACTTAGGAAGTTCTAGAGGCAAATAACCTCTTTTGCTTCCTCTGAAGCCGCACCATACTCGGCTTCCATTGTCGAATCAACAATACATGATTGTTTGATTCTCCTATAACTTATGGCTCCACCTCCAGGGGTAAATGTAATACCCCATAATTTTAAAGGAATTTAATCAATTAGTTATGAATTTTGAGAGAATTTAAGCAATTATTTTAAGTAAAAACTTGAATTTTATAATTATTTAAGTGAAGAATAAAGTTTTATTTGTACTAGTGGAAGTTGAAATAAAATTTATAGAAGTTATAATAATTATAGAATTCAACTGATGAATGTTAGAATTTATTATGAATTATAGAATTTATTTGGTGAATTAATAAAGTGTTTGGTCCTAATTGTAAAAAAAATAAAAGTATTAGCCTTAATTGTAATTAAAGAAAGTAAGCGAAAGGTTTGACACAAAAGAAATTATGGTTTAAGATAGAGGTTACTAGGTTAATAAGGTAGTTACTTGAAGAAAAGTTTAGGATAAGGGTTATTAAAGAAATAAAAAAAGAAAGAGAAAGCAATTAAGGTGTAATTAAAGAAAAAATAAAATTAAAAGGGCAGAAAAATCAGGAGGTGCTTTCATTCGGAAAAGAAGGAACGAACAATTCATTTCCTCTAAAGGAAGTACAAAAATCCCTACCGCCTCCTATATAAAGTATACAAGCTAGCCCTTAAGCCTTAACAAAATTCTACAACAATTATATGTTCCCAACCCTAAAAATGTACTCTTTTATTCTAGCTAGTAATTATATTTTAGAAGAATTTTTGGGACAACTTTGGATCAATTTTTAGAGGACTTTTGGAGCGGTGATTCAACAAATTTTTAGTAAGGATTACTTCTACACATTTGGGTGATTATTTTCATCAATTGAGAAGCAACTTTGGAGAGACTTCTTCTATAATTCTTCATTATTATTATTTGTTTTTTTTCTATGGAGGCAAGATAATTTTAATCCCTCCTTTCATGATGTAGATAATAATTTCTACCTAAATATATTTTGTAAATTTTAAAATTTGGTTAAAAAACTTAGGTATTATTCTTGTATTGATCACATCTATAAAAATTGTGATTTTTATGAATAAACAAGTAAACCCCATTCATGAATTTTCATACTATATTAATTTAGGCAAATTAATTGATTAGAATTGGATTTTGAGAACTGTTTATTCTTTGTACAATTTCCCATAACAAAGTAGGATTTTCCCATTATTGAAATTTCATGTTGTAGATTACTCAATTGATATGAAATTAGGATTTCTCTCATAGTTCTAATTTAAAAAATTTGGGTCATGGACTATATGTTAAATTCTCACAAATTAAGTATGGGAAAATAGGACTTAAATAAGGGTTAATATGTGAAACGAAATATAGATAAATCTTAAGTAGTAATGGAAATTATATATTCCTTTATTCTCTATAATATACCTAATGCTAAAGGATAAAATACTCCAATGTATTAGAAACAATCAAAATCCCTTGAAATTATGTAAGGGTAATGATTTTGTGGGTATGAAATGTTGGGATTGAATTTTGGGTATGAGTAGATCGCTCATGATAAAGAATATGCACCCCATGAATTATATTATTCTTAATGATAAGACATAATTTATATGTTGAATTTTATCCTACATGTATTGCATATGCGTTATTTTCCCTTACACATAAGGGGTGGTACAAATGATTAAAAGATAGAATATATTTCTTGAACATCATTAGACTAAACACCGTAAGGCCAAATTTGATTGCCTTTATATTGTATGGCTCACGTTAGAGTCATGGTCTTACTATACTATTCATATTTTATGGAGGTGGAAAGAGGCGTGTGCTAGTTATAGATTGAGGGCAGAGGGGAGTGCCGATTTATAGTGAGGATGGAGGGGTGTTCTAGTTATTATGACTGCACCAATTAAAAAAATGATGGGCTTATGTGCTAGTGACCCGGTATAGAGGGGCTACTCATGACTTATTTAGTGTACTGATGACCTCTGAACAAGGGGGCTAGTCCCAATTTATATATATATTACTAGTCGTTTCTTCTTATATGGGAACTGGTGGATTTTAATATAAGTTATGAGTACACAATTTAAAGGAAATTATACTGGTATGGGTGGGGTATAGAAGTTAATCTAATAACTATAAATTTATTATTTATACTCATGATTGATAGTTTTACTACTTGAGTGCATAAATATTATCTTGTCATAGAGGTCCTGACTCATCGTGTTGTTTCATATGATCCAATGTACCCGACTTAGTTTCTTATTTGAGCATGTAGCCTTCTATTCCAGTCGGCATCGAATTTTGGATATGTAGGTGTTGAACCTAGTTTTAGTTTTATTTACTTTTTGTTTAAGAGATATGAGGTTTACTTCATTCCTAGAATTTGTAATCCGTTTTGAAGACAAATTGATTTTGGTATATTTGGCATCTATTTGTCATTGTCATACACTTTGCTTATTGGTGGTGATTGATTCTATCTATATTCTATGATCATTTGAGGATTTTTCATATCGTTTTCTACTTTTATTTATCCTTATTCATCGATTCTTATTTCATGTTAAGGATAATATTTTGAATTGGCAAATCATTTTATTAAACAAATAGATTGGATCAACCTAATTATTAAAAATTATGGGGTGTCACAGAGCATAGTCCTAGGCAACGTAGGCTCCATAGGCCCATCCTAATTTTTTGCACGGCGTTCCTTGATACGTCTATTTTCTTCATATTCTCATCGTATGTACGATGTTTAGGGAGGATTTTGCCAGTTATCTCGAAGAATGACCTAATTAGATCGAAGTGTATCAGGAGGGTTCCTTATTTTAATTTCATTCGTGAGACATCCCACACAAGGTGATTAGTTCAGTCGAGAATTAGGAGATATTAGGAGTAAGACTCTTAACACGTATCTAGTAATACATTTGGTGAAGAGTGACCAGAGATTATGACGAGGTTCAATGACAAATACTTACCCAAATTGATACGTTCACATAAAAGAGATAGAGTTTCTCCTACTTCAGCATGTGAAATCAAACTATCTTAGAGTATAGGAAAGATTTTCAAGTTTGGCATTGGTTGCTCTAGAGGAAGTGAATGCGTAAAATAAGAGCATCAATTGTTTTATAAAGGTCCTCATATACCCTAAATGATGGATTTTGATGGCATAACCAACATACACTATGTACACACAAATAATGGATATTGTGCATACCTTTGAAAATAGCGTACCGAATATGAGAGTAGTTCGAGAAAGGTGGCCAAGAATCTGGACCCAAGTCTAAAGGAAGATCGAGCAGTGACCGAAAGAAAGGTCGGGACTAGCAAGACTAAGGCTCGTGGAAGAAGTTTCACTCTAATCACCATCAAAATGGGTAAGGTTTCCAGTAACAGCAATAGGGGAGGTAGGGTGACACCTTCCAAAGACAGTCCCTGCTAGTGTGTTTCAAGTGTAAGGGGTTTTTCCATATGATGAAGGACTACCTAAATTTCATCAAGCCAAGCTATCAGGGCTAGTATGGTTAGGGAAGTACGATCAGGGCCAATGGAAGTAGGGCTTTAGTCCTAATTATCAGCATCAATAATCGATGCAATAATATGTGTTAGTTCTCCCAACTCTTAGACATCATGCACCAGCAACACTTCTTACACTAACTAGAGAACCTCAATCGCAACAGGTTGGACCTAGGGAAGATCAGGCACCTATTCGGGTAGTCGATGGCATGTTCTCTATTCATGGCACTTTGTCGATGGTTTTAATCAATACAAGTGAGATGCACTCTTTTGTTTCATGACACTTCATAGATTTATCAGAGATGGTTCTGACTTCTTGTACTAGGAGATTATCCATTTCTACTTCATTAGGTGTATCGATTATTATTATCGAGACTTATGATATGGTAGGCATTGATATTAGTAGGTTATGATTTTTTTTCTAAATTTTTGGTTTTAAATACCCACACATATGATGTGATTTTCGGGATGGATTGGTTGTGTACATACCGAGCTCAAATTGACTAAATAAGTATAGCATTTACATTTTCTATATTAGGACGGGAGATGTATATGGTGGATATGACAAGACTTGAGGGTGGGGATACTACCCTCTTATATTTTACTGATAAGAAGACTCATGAGGAGACCACCGTATCCCTGTATATGAATCTCCCTAGTTAAGGAGTTCATCGATATATTTGATGAGATTCCAGGTTTACCACCGAGTAGGGAGATTGATTTTGCCATATTTTTGACGTCGGGAACAAAACTGATATCTAGGACACCATATCGTATGGCTCCTATATTACTGAAGGAGCTAAGACATCAGATTAAATAGTTGTAAGGGCATGGGTTTATCCATTATAGAACTTTTACTTGGGGTTCACTAGTGTTATTTATGAAGAAGAAAGACGGGTCTTTAATACTGTGTATCGACTATTATTAATTTCACAAGGCGATGGTGAAGAATAAGTATCCTCTATCGAGGATTGGTGATCTTTTCAATCACTTAGAGGAAGCTTATTTATTTTTGAAGATAGATTTGTGATCCAATTACCACCGGTTGAGGGTGCGAGATAAAGATGTGCCCAAGACGGCCTACTTGACTCGTTATGGCTCTTATGAGTTCCAAGTGATGCTATTTGGGTTGACTAATGCCCTAGTTATATTCATGGACTTAATAAATCAGGTGTTTCGACTGTATCTAGACCAGTTCATTATAGTATGTATTGATGACATTTTGATCTATTCATGGAGAGAGAAGAAGCACGACTGACATTTTTAGATTTCATTATAAACGTTGTGAGAATATACACTATGCAAAGTTCTCCAAATGCGAGTTTTGGAAGTGGAAAGTACAGTGTTTAGGACATGTTATGCCAAAGAAAGGAATTTTAGTGGACCCGAGTAAGGTGTAAGACATGTTGGATCGGGGACAACCCATGACACCTATAGAGATTCCTAGCTTTTTGGGTTTAGCCAGTTATTACAAGATATTCATCCAAGAATTTTTTTAATATAGTTGGGCCGATGACCGAGTTAGTTGAAAAGAGGATGGTATTCTTTTGGAGTGAGAAGTTTTAGTGTAAGGACAAATTTCCAATCCAATCAATTTATTTATAATTGGCTTAATTATGAAAAAAACATTTAAGTCATAGATTAGGCTTTTTATTGTCGATCTCGTAAGCCTATGACATGTTTGATGAAGACGTTGAGGCCAAGCTTCAAAGTGGATATACATCGTTTTGTGTTCTTTATGACAAGTTTATCTTCGCATTTATCAAGGATCTCTTAAGGTATGGATGCATTTAGAATATGATCCTTGGAATATATTTTTGGTGTTTGTTTTTAAACAAAATAGTTTAGTCTATTTTTAACATTGTTTCTGAGAAAAATATTTTTTTATTGGTTAGTTTGTTAGAGCAAGCTTTAGACCTCATAAGAATGAAAATCCATTTCATTCGAACGAGTTTTAGACTTCGTTGGAATGAACTGGGAACCACATTAGAACAGACATGTAACGAGCTTCAAACTGGTACGTTTTGTCAAATAGTGAAGGACCCGTTAGAAGCTCATAGGAAGCTTGTTGGAACAATTTTCAAGTTTATTTGAACGAACCCTAGGATTTAAACCTCATAAGAATGAAAATCCATTTCATTCAAACGAGTTTTAGACTTCTTGGAATGAATTGGGAACCTCATTAGAACGGACATGTAACGAGCTTCAAACTGGTACATTTTGTCAAATAGTGAAGGACCCTTTAGAAGCTCATAGGAAGCTTGTTGGAACAATTTTATGGTTTATTTGAACGAACCCTAGGATTTGGTCCCCTCGAAATTTGTTCTTTCATTATTTAAGGTGTATTGGACTCAATTTTTCTAGAACTTTGGGTGAAAATCAAACTCCTACCTGCTTACAAAAGTTCCCAAACCTTAGTTTCACCCTTTGTGTTTAAAGATCCAATTTTACATATTCATATGACTTGAGATCTTTGGTTGGGAACCAAATTTTGTTTCTCATCATCTTGGTTTGAGAACGTGTTTCGTGCGATGGATTTTGTAATTGTTAGTTATGCAGCGGTGACGAAGCGGTGTTCCGGGTTTTGATTCCGTAGACTGTTGTTAGTCTTCATCGATGGATACCGAGGTCCATATGGATTCGCATATTGCGACAACTTGCGTGAGTGGATTCCTACGTTACACTATGGAGGAGAGATCGAAGATAGAATAGTGTCAAGGCTTGGGAGGGAGACGAATCGTTGACTAAATCAATTATTTAGTCTTTGTCAAACCTCACCTTGGTGATCTGTTTGGCTTGGTCATTCAAGGTTTTTACCTTTGTGCTTTTCCTCGCACATCGGCGCATTGTGGATAATTGATTTATTTTATCTGCTTATCACCTAGATGCATGTTTTAAGTTAAAAAGATAAAATTTGGTAAATCGGTTTATCCCTTCAACTCAATATAATATTGGTGCACAAATTTTTTATTGGGTTAATTTTTTTAAAGTTTTGTTCTTTAAAATTGAAAATTCTAAAAATAGAATTTTTGTTTGTGGCCATCCTTGCTTAAGCACCCATAAGGTGTTTTAAATTGGTATAAGGGCTAGAGCACTTAGTTATTGTGTTTTGATATCATGTTGTTAAGAATGAATTTTGGTGGATTTGATGGTATTAGAGCTCCAATGTTTAATGGGTCAAACTACGTATACTGGAAAATACATATGAAATCAGCTCTTAAGGCTATAGAGCAATGGGTATAGCAAGCAGTAGTTAATGGTTGGACCCCTCCTACTACATTAGTTAGAGATAATAGGATTCTTAGACCCGTAGAATCATGGAGTGAGGCTGAGCATAGGTTAGCAAATTATAAGTCACATGGTTTAAATGCTCTGTTTTGTTTCGTTACACTAAAGGAGTTCCATCGTATTATGACTTGTGAGACATCAAAAGAGGCTTGGGACATACTCCAAATCACCAATGAAGGAACTAGTGTTGTTAAGGCTTCCAAACTCCAAAACCTCACTCCTCAGTTTGAAACCCTTAATATGTTAGAGAGTGAGTCGTTTGAAAAGCTTTACGCTAGACTATTTGAAATAGTTATATAATACCCTGACTTTTATTTTTATTTTTATTTAAATTAAACTATTTGTGTCAAAATGGAATTTTATGGACAATTAATAGTTTTTGCGAAGCTTACGAACTGTACATATGGTCGACACATTTATTCTTTTCTTCGAAATAATTAATTTTCATTAAAATGGATAGTAGAACGAGATTAAAACGGACAATGTAGAATTATTATTCAAACTAAAGTGTGTATAAATTAGTGTAGTCCAAAATTAATATCAACGTGAAAGTAACACATTATCATGACCTACATGCTCCAAAACTAATTTATAGTTGGATGAAATTTCAAGAATTATAAAGTATTATATCCGAAAAAATTATAATTGAGTATCAAAGACACTCATTTGCATAATTATCCAAGCTGACTCTGTCCTGACAGTGCACTGACTATGAAACTTAGAAATCCTATAAATAGAGGCTTGTACCTACCTAAAAATTACACTTCTTCTCATTTCAAACCAAATGAGTCCATTGTATTCTCTCTCTCTTTCTCTAAGGGTCCGTTTGATAGAAAACTGGGAAAATGAAAAGATTCCAGGACATTTGATTCCAGGGCAAACAATTCCAAGGCAAATGAATATTTTCTAACTTGTGTCTGTTTGATACAAGTTGGAAAATCATCAATTTTCCACATTTTCTATCAAGCGCAAAAGCTGAAAAATAGATATAAATGTGGAAAATTTGTTTACGGAATATATACATATAATAAATATATATTATTAAATATATATTATATTATTTGCGGAATATATATTCCGTAAATTATTATTAATTTCGGAAAAAATAATAATTTACGGAATATATATATTCCGCAAATAATATAATATATATTCATATACTTTGTATATTTAATATATGAATATATATTATATTATTTGCGGATTATATATATTTCGGAAATAATATAATATATATTCATATATTTTGTATATATATTCATATTAATTTTTATATTATTAAATGTATATAATATATAATAATATATATTTAGTATGTATAATAATAATAATTTTTATTTTATTAAATGTACAAAATCTATGAAAATACAATATATTATTCATAATAATTTTTACATTATTAAATGTATATAATATATAATAATATATATTTAGTATGTATAATAATAATAATTTTTATTTTATTAAATGTACAAAATCTATTAAATGTACAAAATCTATGAAAATATAATATATTATTCACGGAATATATGAATATATATTATATTATATACTGAATATACTAAATATATATTATTTACAGAATATATACATATATATAGAATATATATTTACATATATACAGAATATTATATTCTGTATATATGAAAATTATATATATATATATATATATATATATATATATATATATATATATATATATATATATATATAATAATGTATATTATATATACATTATTCTATACAGAATAATGTATATTATATATATGTATATAATATACATTATTTATGAATATATAATATACATTATTTTGTATATATATATACAGAATAATGTATATTATATATATGTATATATTCATAAATATATAATATGTATATTATATACATATTTTGTATATATTCATATAATATACATATATACATAATATGTATATAATATACATATTATATATTTATGAATATATAAATAATATACATTATTCTCTCTCTATATATAATATATGTATATTATGTATATATTCATAAATATATAATATGTTTATTATATACATATTATATATTTATGAATATATACATATATATACATATTATATATTTATGAATATATACATATATATAATATACATTATTCTGTATAATGTATATATTTTGTAAATAATATATATTAAATATAAGGAATATATTAAATATATGATTTATACAAAATATATAAATATAAAGAATATATGAAATATACAAAATTTATGAAATATAAATATATATTAAAATATATGAAATATATATAAATATACGTTTTATATATTTATTAACAATATATATTTATATATTTATGAAATATATAGAGTTATAAAAAAAATTAGTTTTAAGTGATTTGCCACCCAAAGGTGGCAAACAAAAACTTGCCCCCCCCCCCCCCCCCCCCCCCCAAAGAATTGAATTCCACCCTAGGGTGGCAAATTGTGCTTAAGGGGTGTTGTACATTGAAAACAAATTCCACGACAAATTAAGGCTATCAAACAGCCTAAAAGCTGAAAAATACAAGAATTTTCCAACTTTTGAGAATCTGCCTTGGAATTTTTGTGCTATCAAACAGACCCTAAAAGAAAATTTAAGAGCTGAAGCTCTGCTTCTATACCCACGAAACCCAAGAAGCCTCAAACCCCTGCTCAGATACCCACGAACCTCTGCTCAAAATCCCCAAACCCCGTTGCTCACCTTCTCCCTCCACCGTTGACCAGAACATTCGGCCTCTCCCTCTCTTCTCCTCTACCCTCAATCGGAACTATTGTTCTTGCCCTTTTTCTATTTCTATTTTTTCTCTCTCTAGCCACCATTAATGAAGATTTGAGCTTCTGGTTTCTGATATATATATATATATACTAGCGGATGCCCGTGACCGAGGGCACGGCGATAAATTATGCTCCTGTGATAAAACCCAACCCATAATAACCATTTTTTAATATAATATTTTTTTAAAAATATTTAAAAAATATATTATTTTTTAAAAAAATATTTATTAAAAAAATAATAAAATAATAATCTATGTATGTATGCAAGCATACATGCATGTGTATGCATGCAAGCATGCAACACATAAAATGCCATGCATGCTTATCATACATGTTTATCATGCATGAGTTACTATTCATAACACCATTGTCCCATATATATATATATATATATATATATATATATATATATATATATATATATATATACATTTATATATATGTGTGTGTGTGTATACTTGCGTGTGTGTGTAAATCGAAGCTCTGACCACCATTGCCATGACCGACGAGCAGAAATCCCAAAGCAGGGGTGGGTTTTGTTACCCATTTCGGTTTTTGGCTTTGAATATATATATATATATATATTCAAACACCCAGAATCAAGAACGATACCTAGTCAATGTCGTTGGATTGTTTTTTTAGTTGAATTTCATCATGACTCGATTTAATTTTTGGGTAAAGTAATTTTAATTAGATATTGGTCGATTGTCATTTTGATTTTGAGTACCTTTATACACTCGGTTACATATAAAATGTCGTAAAGACGAATCCCCGAACACGTATGAGTAAGCGTATTTTTCTAAAAGTGTGTATTCGACTTGGTGTCATTTTCTTTTAAAAATATGTTTTAAGAGAGTTATGATAGCAAATGACTCAAGGTTATGTCATCGGGATACCCTGAGACCATATTACGAGTCATGGTTAGTGAAATTGTGATTATGCAGTTGTTGGATTTTTTATTTGTTGTATTGACAAATTTTGGAAGTGGCATGGCCACAGGATTATTGTCTAAATAAGAGGGAATTTTTCACTTTTTCGTATTTTATTTTGTATCACGAATAATAAATTATTGTATTAATACATTCGAGTAATATAAATGAAAACCATAAATATCAACTTTTCTCGGATCAAAAGTAATATTTCAAAACAAATATATGATATAGTAAAACAGTTGATTTTAGAATAATTCTGAAATTTAATATCTTTTAACTCGTATATTTAACCGGGTTAATATTTTAGAACGTATTCGGTCCAATCGAATCATTTGATTCCACTAAAAGAATATTTTTTAGAAAACTCTTATTATTTCAATACCGAGATACTTGTTATTTATTTATTTTAATCAACAAACAAGAATTGTTATTTCAGTAGTATAATTACTGAAATTTTATGAGTACGATTTTACAAATAAGACAAGTTATAGATCGGTTTCTCTAAACATTTAGAACATTTTACGAGTCAAACCGTCCATATAAATTTGGACTCGTACCATCATTATTATTGGTTAAACGTAACATGTTTATATTATTTCGACGCGTAAACTAGAGTTCTCTATGACACCCCGCCTAATAAAATACAGGGTGATCAGTCCTATATCAGATTATAACAGGAATCTCAGTTGGTTCATTCTTAGCATCATTGTCGAAAACCTTTTTAAAACTTACTAACCACCTAGTATTCCAAAAAGTCGTTGCCAAATTTTATCTTTATTTAAACAGAAACAATAACATGCGAAAATATACTAGGAGCCATTCATAACAACTGAATCAAATCAATTGAATAAATAAATAAACTACGTGCCAAATAAACCATCGGCCACAAAAGTAAATAGCCCAATAACAAACTTCCAACAACTCAATAAATGAATCTGAAACTGTACTGAAAATTCTGAGCGACAAGTCCTAAGTAAAACTAAAACTGATAGATGATTCCTACTCTAGGAAAAAATTAACGATGCATCTAATCCAATCTCCTACTAGCAGCCACATGTGCCGCAGCTACTTGTCCCTGGAATAGAATATCGAGTCTGGTGTCCCAGTGGCTGGACACCTAAAACGTTTTGGAAATAGTTTCATAACAAGGGTTATAACCCAAAACATTTTGAAAATATTTAGCAAGTTTATTCAGTTGATTTGATTCAGTTGTTGTAATGGCTCATAGTATATTTCCTCATGTTATTGTTTCTGTTTAAAAAAAGATAAAATTTGGCACCGGCCTTTTGGAATACTAGGTGGTTAGTAAGTTTTAAAAAGGTTTTCGACAGTGATGCTAAGAATGAACCAACTGATATTCCTATTTTAATCTGATATATGATTAATCACCCGGTATTTTATTAGGCGAGGTGTCCTAATCGCAGTTTGGCATTATATACGAAATTCATATATTACGTATTATCATAGAATATGTTTATTTGTATTTACCGAAGGACGTACTATATCATAAACCCCAAACCATTCTTTTTAAACCCCTATATAACCACTCTCATTTAAACCCTCGAGCACAAATGGCTACGGGTACTAGAATGCAACAATAAAATATCCCTGAATGACAACATAAAGTTCATAAAACACAAGTATATTTTTCCTACCTTTTTAGTAGTAAATTTTGCATATTTGGAATACTGCTATTGATATCACTATGTGATAGCTCCTACTTACTCTTAGTTTGTGCACATTATTATATTGTCATACTACATATTTTGTTACACATCATCGGTATTTGAATTTAATTACGGATCAATTTTATCCCTTCTCACCTAATAATTGATAGCATATACCTTATAGATTCAGTTTGCCCTTGCACTTTTGTGCAATTATTTACTTATGAGCACTTATGTGCCATTATTTATATTATAAGCATAAGTATTAACTAGAGAGTAAAGTAACGTGTTATCCCATGAAACTTTATGCTTGGCCTAATGGTATCAGATTATTGAGAGCCTGGATTTATTGCTACATACGTATGAGTGCCACTTAGTTAGTGCGCATATCCGGTTAATTTCCCCCAATGATTTTGGGTTGATTATTATTTTTACTTTGGTTTTACTGATGGCTTAGTTATTTCGATACCCCTTAATGATCTGGCAAGTGTGGGATCATTAGTTCAAAGATCCTTGACTTTCTTATATCATCCGTAATGTTGTTACCAGGAACCATTGTTCCCTTACATTTACTACAACACTGATTTTCTTTATATGACCCTTAATGAGCTGGTAATTATGCGATTATCAGTTCAGACTCCTTGATTTTATTTAAGGGTTATTATGGAAAAACAATTGCTTCTGCATTATTTCATAAACATTTAATATTATACACATTCCAAACTCTCTTTATATTTGTACTTGTTATATAACTGGTAGAGCCTATTCAACAAGTTTGTGATTTGTTTCTTCCAATTATTTTGCCTAGGTACCAATAGGAAATGACAAGTACTTATGAAATTATATTGCAGCAGTTCGAGATATGGAGAGCAATCATAGAAGAATAAGCCTTGCGAACTGCAATATAAGACAATTTAGCTTTTATAAATTCCTAATTTGCATAGTATGCATGGCTCAATTATGATTTAGTATTATTTCAAGATAACATTCGCCCTCAAGAAATCAGGGTGTGACAAATTGGTATCAGATCCAAGCGTAAGTTAGCCTATACGAGACGTAAGTTAAGGTTGTGATCTGGAAAGTTACCTAGAGTTATAAAGATAGTAAGGATGCAATGCTTAGACATGCATCATGAATACTGATCTTCAAGGTATATGATGAGAATATGGGGAGGTAGGATATTTCCAGGGGAAATATTTTAAAGGATATAAGTATAATTTCAAGGTTGAGATGATTAAATAATTACAAGAAATATTCCGGAAGTATAATTTTAAAAATTATGATTGAGATAGATACTTGGATTTTATATAGTGCTAAAAATTATTAAGGTTTTAGAAATATCAAGATATTATTGAGGATGTAGTTACATACTACGGAAAGTTATCTTAGGAAGGAATTGTTTACAATATACTCCTCAAGTCGTTACGCAATGCACCATTTTGTTGTCCAAAATTTTCATTTGACACTCCCCTTGAAAATGAATTACTTTGTTTGGAATTCCAAAAACTTTCATCTTTGAAAGTTATCACACTTTTCTATTGACATTTTGTGATGGTTTTCTACATTGTACTCTTGTTATACTATATAATATTCCCATTAGATTATGAGACTAGATTGCTTATGTTATATGGTACCGGAATAAGATTATATTGGAGAAATTATGAATGAATTATTTGATGAGAATTAGAAAAAAGTATTTATGAAAAGTAGAAGTATCAGAATGGTTAAGTTGAATTGTTCTACTCTTTAGAATGTAATAGCATCACCTATCGAATTATATTCCACAAATAACATTTTCCCCAAGTTCAACACAACCTTGACATTGAATTATTAATAAACCACTACCATATATCGTGTCACCATTGCCAATTATTTTTTGAAGTTACAGTGATTCAGGATATCACTGAAAAACTTAATATCTCTAGAAAGAGTATAGAATTCATAGTGAAGCATAATTTCTTAACCATAAACAACTATAATAGTTGTGTTCAGAGGAAAATTTATCTAAAAACTTCATATAATTTTGACACCAAGGGTGTACTGGGTTCGTAAAACATCTTTATAAATAAACTGTACTTTGAAACCCAAATAATCTCATTAATGAGCAATATAAATTTTCACCCATGGTAGGTTATTTGACTCAGTATCATTTCATAAAATGCTCATATCATTATATAATAACCCTTAATACTTTATGAACTCCTTTATGAGGTTCAGAATATGTTACACTTTATGCAATTTTAAACCCCTATGTTAATTTTGAAACAATATGTTCAAGTTAACTTGATTATATTGAATCTATTTTTTACATAGCATACAATATAACCAGGAAATACACTGCCGTTATACCCACAACAATATTATTTGCTTGTAGGACTCAGATTGTTGAGTGTCTAGTTTTATTTATGCATCTCTTTGGAGTTTTGGCTTGAACATGTTACTTTATCTCTAATTATTTGGATTGATTTATCTCCAAAAGTTTTGGATTGATTTGTTACTTGTATTGCTATTAACCCTAAGCCTCTAGAATAGATAATTGTAGGTTATATTATTTTAGAAACTATCCATAACCTTAATCTTGTGAACCTGTTATTTTAATTCTAGTAACATCATCCTATGAATTATGTTACTTCCGATGAATTATTATTATTATACCTACCTTATGTCACCAGAGTTTTATTTAGAATAAATTATTTTTGATCTTCATCAACAAAGATTTTATATCATTCCACGATTTATCAGTAACCCTTAGCCTCAGAATATTCATTCATTCCCTTATTTAATGACCTAAGAAACTATTGGGAAGATACGACAGAATTGAGAAAGACTTAAGGCAGGCAAGATAAATTAGACCCTTTAGTGTTATCAAGTGAACTAGTTCTATGACCTATCAGTTAGATTTATTCACAAAAATTATTTAATACCCTTCAGGTGTTACATGTGTTCTAGTGGACCCGATATATTCCAAACCCAATATATGTCAACTTTATGACTACAGTGACTACCTACGTTTTGAAATTAAACCTCCTTTGGAAATTTAGACTCTCGTTACCTCGTACCATTCACCTATCCTGGTTCTATCTAGTTCATTTTACTTTCACAAAATCCCTCATTGAATGTTCTTAGACCCAATAAGGAATATTTTAGGAGTGACAGTTATTAGATTCAGAATTATATTTATGTTGTTTCCTGGAAAACTTATTCGGAATATAATAGCCTATGCCCCTTTGAAATTCTAAGTAGTATATTGTAACCATTTAAGTTAAGAGAGAGACCTATTTACTCTTTATGCCATCTTTTTCATAAATATAGGAAACCCAAAGTCTTTTATTATATGGTAAGAAATCCCAAGGTGAGTTTAGATTATAAGCGTTTTATAATACATTTTTTCGCATAAGGAAATATTAATTTAAGCCAAAAGCATGAATGGAATTTTGAGGATTACTGATTCAAATTAGATAAACCATCTCGAAAAAGTAGATTCTATAGCCAACACCTTAAGTCGATACCTGTCAGAAGATTTAACGACGTAATTTCTTAGAAATTTGTTGATACCATATAACCATATGATTTACACTACTCCACAAATATTATGTTAACCAACTAGTATTTCTTACCCAACCTTGAGAAAGACGAACTTAGAATAATCACTCCCAGGTCTCCTTGTGTTACAATCTTAAACTGAAAGTAGACTCGATGATTATTACAAGATAAGGAAACAATTTTTCGATTGAGAGATAAATTACATGTACCTAATGAATTTCTCTGAATTTCTTTTGTTCCTGGAATGGAAATTGGATCACATACGCATGGATTTTATTTGTAAAATACCCCATATGTACCAAGGATATAATTCTATGTATGGATGATATCAGACAAATTCACCAAATATGTCATTCACTTCAATTGGGAATTGTTTGTTCGTTCCTAAAGATCAGTATTTGGATCATAGCAAGATTTTCAACATGAATAACCCACTCGATGTACATAGAAGCTCATATTACATCGAATGTTGGAATAAAGATGTGTTTTTAGATTATACCAACCACTCCATTTTCCCTCTATGTCCATCAATTTATTTTAAAATTGGTAGCACATACTTAGCATAGTTATGCTAATTCTCTTTCCACTCTATAGCTAGGAAAAAAGAGGATATTATCCTTTCTTTTATGACACATAGATCATGCTTCGATATATGTAAATTTATATTGAACATCATTATGATCTGAACTTATCTTACCTTAAGTACACAAATAATTTCTATAAAATTTTCAAGCCTTATTGCTATGATTTCATAAACATCAGTACATGGATTCATTATACTTCTAACAATAATATCATTATGTCGAACAATATCGGTAATAGCATCATCTTCTCTATAGGTGTATAACTATACTCATATTATTTTAATTGAACCACTTCTATTTATCTGGTACACAAATTAGCCTAAAAATTTTAGAGTATATCTGGAACTGTTCGATGGGCTTTAAAGAACCAACTATCTTTATATATCAATGGTATACTCCATGTGATGAATTCTACAGCATGAGGCACTATACTAACTATTATACTTATTGATATCATGTGAACCTAGGCACCAATTAATGAGCCTAGTTGAAATACCAGACTGTGTCAGACGTTACATTATGTTCCAAAATAGTGACTTAGTAGAAAATTCAAATCCTGCAGACACAATGTTTTGGTATTGAAGGAACATTGCATTAAGATACTCGATACAGTTTCTTCCCGTAATTAAAATTCTAAGGAAACTTCCATATAGAAGTAGTGCCTACATCGAATAGTCGATGATTCTTTTCTATTCAATAAGCACATGACTTTACAACCATATTAATTCACCAAGTTGGTTGCTATTGAAAAATATGCTATTAAAAGAAACAAGCATTTTTACTGCAAAAGATGGAATTAAAAATCCCGATAGTAAATTTGTTAATTTTGATATAGAAAAGATATACCCTTGTACGAGAATCCCACATATTATTGAAAATTGCGACTTACAATAATGTTATTAACAACTCGATGTGAGTAAACTATCAAATTACTTGCCCGAACATAAGTTATATTTCCACTTATCTATGACACAAACAGTTGTTAAATGTTATTATTACGATATTTATGTTTCAAACCTACAGTATTCTCTTGTTGACACTGTATCTTTTATATTGAGATATCGTTATTTCCTGAACTATATACGACCTACGGTGATTTTTACCAATACCACAATCTTGATAGTATGTGATTATTGGCATATGACTGAACTTTATATAACTAGGAGATATGTAAAACTTCATTACGTAAACCTATGCGACATAAGACGAAACACGCAAAGCTTGTAAAAATGCCTATTAAGTATATGGAATTCCAATTATTTCTAATCCTGGCTACATCAAGTAATTCTTATATAGTAATGTTGTATAACCGGCAAATATAGAAAGAATGACGTGAAGAAAATTGTCAAAGATATACAATATATTTACAAACTCGAATAAATGTTTTATCATATCGTAGACGAAGTGAGTACCATGAGTACTTGAAACTCTAAGAGTGTAGGAAATTTCGAATATGAATTTTTTTAAGGTGGGTAGAATGTAATACTCTGACTTTTATTTTTATTTAAATTAAAATATTTATGTGTTAAAATGGCATTTTATAGACAATGAACAGTTTTCGTGACGCTTACGACTCATACGTAGGTCTTATAACATGAAAATAGGGTAGACACATTTATTGTTTTGTGCGAAATAATTATTTTTAATTTATTCAAAGAAAATGTAAGAGTCAAAGCTCTGCTTCTATACCCACAAAACACAAGAAGCCTCAAACCCCTGCTCAGGACCCACAAACCCACAAAGAAGAACCCCACTAACCTCTGCTCAAAATCCCCAATCTCCGTTCCACACCCTCTCCCTCCACCGTCGACCAGAACCTCTGGTCTCTCCCTCTCTTATCCTCCACCCTTAGCCGGAATGGTCCTTTCCTCCCATTTTCTATTTCTATTTATTCTCTCCCTAGCTTCCATTAATGAAGCTTTGAGCTTCTGATTTCTGATATATATGCGTAGACGTCTGTGTGTGTGTGTGTGTGTGTGTGTGTGTGTGTATGTGTGTGTGTAAATTGAAGCTCCGACCACCATAGCCATTCCGAGACGATTTCGTTGAATTATTGTTTTTTTGGTCGAATTCCATCACAACTCGGTTTGATTTTTGAGTAAAGTAATTTGAATTAGATATTAGTCTATTGACATTTCTATTCTGGGTACCCATATATATTCGGTTACATATAAAATGTCATAAACACGAATTTTCGAACACATACGAGTAAGCGTATTCTTTTTCTTCTAAAAGTGTGTATTTGACTCGGTGTCATTTCCATTAAAAATATGCTTTAAACGAGTTACGATACAAAACGAGTTGAGATTATGTCGTCATGATAATCCGAGACCAATTACGAGTCATGGTTAGTAAAATTATGATTCTGCATGTGTTGGCCTTTTTATTTGTTGTGTGGGAAAATTTTGGAAGTGGCATGACGAGTGGATTATTATCCCAATAAGGGGGAAATTTTCAACTTTTTTCTAATTTTATCTGTGTCACGAACAATAAATAATCGTATTAAATACATTCGAGTAATATAAATGAAAATCATAAATATCAACTTTTGTCGGATCAAAAGTAATATTTTAAAACAAATATACGATTTAGTAAAACAAATGATTCTAGAATAACTCAGAAATTTAATATCTTTAAGCTCGTATATTTGACCGGGTTAATATTTTAGGAAGTATTTAGTCCAATAAAATCATTTGATTCCACCTAAAGAATATTTTTCATTAAACTCTTATATTTCAATACCGAGATACTGGTTATTTATTTATATTCATCAATAAACAAGAATTGTTATTTCAGTAGTATAATTACTGAAATTGTATGAGTACGATTTTACAAATAAGACAAGTTATAACTCGATTTCTCCAAATTTTTTGAACATTTTATGTGTCAAACTGCCAATATAAATTTGGACTCGCACCATTATTATTATCGATTAAACATAACATGTTTATATTATTTCGACCCGCAAACTAGAGATTACAGTTTAGCATTATATACGGAATTCATATATTACGTATGCCACAGAATAAGTTTATTCGTATTTACCGAATGACGTATGATATCATAAACCCCAAACCATTATTTCCAAACATCGATATAACCACTCTCATATAAACCCTCAAGTGCAAATGACTACGGGAACTAAAACACAACAATGAAAGATCCCTGAATGACAATGTAAAGCCCGTAAAATACAATTAGGTGTTTCCTACCTTTTCAATAGTAAACTTCGCGTATTTGGCATACTGCTATTGACACTATGTGATAGCTCCTATTTACTCTTAGTGTGTGAATGTTATTATACTGCCATACTACATATTTTGTTACGTATCATCGGTATTTGAATTATCACCATTATTTGAATTTAACTATGGATCAATTTTAACCCATATCACCTAATAACTGATATCATGTACCTTATTGATTCAGTTTTGCCCCTGCACTTTTGTGCAATTATTTACTTATGAGAACTTATGTACCATTATTTGTATTATAAGCATCAGTATTAACTAGGGAGTAGACTAACGTGTTATCCCACAGAACTGTCTACTTGGCTAAATGGTCTCAAAATATTGAGAGCTTGTATTTATTGCTACATACATATTAGTGCCACTTAGCTAGTGTGCCTAGACAGTTACTTTTTCCCAAAGGTTTTGGGTTGACTATTATTATTACTTTGGTTTTACTGATGGCTTAATTATTTCTATACCCCTTAGTGAATTGGTAAGTATGGGATTATTAGTTCAAATATCATTGACTTTCTTATATGATCTGTACCATTGTTACTTAGAACCATTGTTCCATTACATTTACTACAACACTGATTTTCTTTATATAACCCTTAATGTTGTAATAACCCTCGCTTATGGGACCGTATTTTACATTAATTACTTAGTATAGTAATAAGAGACCAGTGTTGGGTTATGATTTGAATATTGATTCAATGTGGAAAAGTTAATATTTGTTGTGAGTTAGCATACATATCATAATTATGGGAAAATATTGCTATGTCATGCTTATTAATATCATCTGAATTTAAAATGATATTTGGCTTAATAATGAGACCGGAATCTAAATTGAATTTTAAAATGTCCAAATGATAATTTGGAGGTTGCAGTTGATTCCGGAATGTGCGAGATAGTCAAATAATGTGCCATAATGTATTTTGTAGTTTTGGGCATTTTGACTGGTTGTGCCTTAATTACGCTATTGCGTATTATTTTATCGCACTCTTGGTTAATTAAGTGGAGCATCTACCTTAAGCCACGACTTAAGTCTTCCAAGTCTCCTAATTTCCCCTAATTTCATTCCTAAACCAAATAGAGAAAGAGAGAAGTAGAGAGAAAGCTTTGGAGATTGAGAGAAATTGCTACTACACCAAGAAATCTGCATATTTGCTGAATTAAGGCAAGTTTTTACTTGCTATTTTTTGTCTTGAGATAGATGATTGGTTGTGATAATGGTGTATTAATCCTAGTTTAGCAAACTTAGGGTTTTATTATGTGTTTTTGGGTTTTGATTCATTCAAAGTTAATTCATGAGGTTGTAAGATGATCAATAGTATCATTGATGTTCTCATAGTGGTAATATATGAGTTTGGTTTGGAGAAGATTGAGTTTGGGTAGAAAATGGAGTCCAAGACTCCATAGCCATTTCTTGGCAAAATCGCAGGCCCGAATCGATTCGGCCCCCTGGGCGAATCGATTCGGCTAGGGGCAGTGCTCAGGTCTTGTTGACCGAATCGATTCGGAATTTGGTCCGAATCGATTCGGCAGTTATGCAGAAACCCAGATTTTCTGACCGAATCGATTCGGCCTCCTATCCGAATCGATTCGGCATTTATGCAGAACCTCAACTTTTCTGGCCGAATCGATTCGGCCAAGGGGGCGAATCGATTCGGTAGCCCTGCATTTTCAAAATTTTTCTTTTTTTCAGTTTTAACCCTTTTCTTTAGGATTATTTGATTAGGGACCTTCTTAAATGAAGTAAACATAGGGTTTAGAGTTCTAGTTGAGTTGGGTCGACATCCTAGACTCGAAAGGGTTCATCTAGGGTTCTTTCAAGGGAGAATTTAAAGTGATGTTTAGGCATTACTTTTGTCTAGTAGTTTTATAAGGGTCTGGAATATCTTAAGGTTAATTTGGAGACTTTAGAATTCAACTCGAGCTAGAATTGACTTGATGGTTTATATTAAAGCCTAAAAGAGGCCTTGGGGGATAACTTTGGAGTCTGAATTCCTTTTGAGGATGCTATGTCGGTACGAATTATATATAGTCCCGATTTAACTTATGCATTTATTTAAAATGGGAAATTGATAAGGTAAATGATAATTTGCTTAATCATGTAATGGAAATTAATAAAATGAATGTTACACACCTCTCTAAATACCATCTTAAGGGAAGTCCGCACGATAGGTGAAGCCCCCTGGCTAATGAATGCAGGGTGGATATAGTCCTAGGCCATGGGAGCGCTTATGGTTGTATGTATTTTTTGTGCTGATAGGAAGATTCCGGGTGTGGTCTTGGCTATCACGCAGGCTCATGGCCGCTTCCCGACGTGTTTCGTTAGGTGCCCAGGTGGTCTTGGAGGCCCTGGAAGATGATGGTTATTTAGGGGCGCGCCCAGTGGGGAAACCCGGACGGGCGGTCTTAGAATCGTTATATTTATATTTATGACTATTCTAATTATCGAGTTGGACTCGATGGAACATTAATGCCATAAAGAGCAAGTTTATGCCGCAAAGAGCATTTTACTGAAATTAGTGCCATAAAGAGCACATGATGATAATTATATTCCTGATAAGAAATGGAAAAGGAAGATTTATATTGAATTATGATGGAAAATGATAAAGGCTCATAAGCACTCTTAATTCTGTTTTATTACGAATCTCACTCTATGTAGACCCTTATTTGTTTGGTTCATTACATGATGTTAACATGCTAGACTATCATCCATGCTTAACTGTGCATCATTGTCATACCTGTCATGTATCTATTGATCACATGTACCTGGCCCTGACCGGTTTTCTTTTCTTGTTGTACCTCTATATGTATATGATCCGTTCAGGTGTTCCTCCGCACGGTCGCCAGTAATGACTTCCCTTTCCGCATGTTTTGAGGAGCCGTGACACTGTGCGGGTTTCACGGGATTTTTGTGTAGATGCCTCTGTTTATGTTTCTAGTTATGTTCAGTTCATTCGGGCTTGTTGCCCAAACAGTTGTAATTGTATAATGAATTTATTATGTAACACTTGGTACTAGTTGTATATTGCATGATTGTATTTGACCGACGTTTCATTCGGTCCTTTGTATTCTTTTGGGATTTCTTATATGCGCTTGTGGGGGTTTCCACCCTCTATTTCTATTATGGGTTGTTGAAAATGTTTTTCTTTTATTTCAAACCAAAGTTTTTGATAACCCCTTTTCTGGAATATAGAGTGGTTATTCCTTATACTTTGCTTATTATTGTGGTGCTGAGAATGATATTTATCAATGATTTCCTATTTTATCGGGGTATAGGGCTGGCCACCCTTTATTCCGGATAGCGGGTTGTCACAGATGGTATCAGAGCATCAGGTTCTAGAGTCTTTAGGATCTATGCGGACTTGTCACGTTCTACCGTAGCGTTCTTTGATATAGAACTTAATGTTAGGATTGTTTTGCTGCCTATGTATGCGACCTTCTGCTAAATAGATTGTCTTACATTATGTTTTAACTCTCTCTCGTCTTTATCTCAGATGCCGCCGAAGAGAGGACGTCCCGCTAGACGTAATAGGGTTATTGAGGATGAGTTTGGTCCTCCACCGCAGCAGGGGAGTATCAGTGCCGCTGAAGTGGCAAATATTGTGGCCCAAGCTGTCAACGCCGCGATGACTGCGGTGGCCCAACAAATGCCACAAGCCCAAGTTAGGGGACAAGAAGCACAAGTTCCCACGGGACCTTCCCAGTGGGAACGGGTGAGGGAATCTTTCCTTAAGGGGCATCCCCCGGAATTTGAGGGAGGTTCGGATGTCATAAAGGCGAACCAATGGAATAGAGATATGCAGCGCCATCTTAGGATGGTGGAATGTAGTGAGGAGAAGAAGCAGATTCTCGTCACTTTCAAGTTGACCGGACCGGCCTTACATTGGTGGGAGTCAATGACGACACCCGAGCAAAGGGATACTATGTCCATTACAAATTTTTGGGCTTTGTTTGATGGGAAGTATTTCCCTCCCGCAGTTCAGAGGGAAATGCAGAGGAAGCTGCAGGATTTGGTTCAAGGGGAGAGGTCAGTTGCTGAGTATGAGGAAGAGTTTACCCGGTTGGCCAGTTTTATACCGGATGAGGTAACTCCAAAATCAAAGAGAATCTCCAAGTTTGTGGGAGGTTTACATTGGCGGATAAAGAAACATTTGTTGGGAAATCCATCTTTGGTGACTTTCGGTGATGTGATGAATGCCGCTTTGCTTCACTGTCAGGAGCACAGATTGTTCTTGCTAAACAAGAAGAAGGTTGTTACTGTGGGTCAAGCAGCGAGGCAGGGAGGTGTTGGGAGCGGAGGGGGAACATCTTCTTCATCCCAATCCTCGGGGAACAAGCAGGTTGAGAGGGATCCTCAGCAGGGGGATTCGTCCAAGCGTCAACGTTTCGGTGGGTTTAATGCTAGTGGCAACAACAATAATAACAGGCAAGGTCAAGGTGGTCAGCAACCACAGGGAGGTAGAGGTGGAAATGGAGGTAGGGGCCAACAGGGCCGAGGTGCGGGACAATTCCGAAATAACCAAGGTAGGAATCAGGATATTACGGCAATCAAATGTTTTCAGTGTGGGGAACTGGGCCACTATAAGAGGGCATGTCCTCAGTTGGTTGGAGGGCATCTTCTTAGGGCCCCATAGCAGCCGTACGTACAGTTTCCGCCTCAAGCGCCTAATCCGGTTGCTCCTCCTCAACAGGGGCAATTGCAGTACGGAAGGGTTTACCACATTCAGGAGGCTTTACTTCCTCCAGCTCCTCCGGCACCACCGGCGATCGAGGGTAAGTTTTTCATTCAGGGGCACATGGGTCGAATTCTATTTGATACGGGTGCTACACATTCCTTTATTTCTAGAAGTTTTGCTCAGACTACAGGTTTGATAAAATCTGCTGAAAGTACTTTCACTAGCGTCGAATCCTCTATGGGCGATGGCTCATTGATTTTCTTCGTATGTAAAAACGTAGGAATTAACCTTGGTGACTTGTGTTTTGAGGCTGACTTACTCGTCCTTGATATGGTCGGGTATGATGTAATTTTGGGTATGGATTGGCTAGTGGAGTACCGTGCTATAGTGAATTGTTACGGGAAGAGTATAGTTTTTGCGGTTCCGGGACAAGAGATGTTCCTTGTAGTTATGCCTTGTATGGAAGGGAGCACGAGTGCTTATCTATATTGTATTGCGGAAGATGCATCTAGAGATGTCATGGTTCCCCTGAATTCTCTTCCGATCGTTAGGGATTTTGAAGATGTTTTTCGGGAGATACCCGGATTACCTCCAAGTCGGGAAATAGAGTTTATGATTGACTTAATGTCGGGCACTCGACCGATTGCCAAAGCTCCTTATCGAATGGCTCCTGTGGAGATGAGGGAGCTGAGGGATCAGATTCAGAAGTTACTGGAGCAGGGCTTTATTAGGCGTAGTACCTCACCGTGGGGCGCTCCAGTATTGTTTGTGAAGAAGAGAGACGGTTCTCTCCGGTTATGCGTGGACTATAGAGAGTTGAATAAAGTCACCATCCGGAATAAATATCCTTTACCTCGCATCGACGACTTGTTTGATCAGCTTAGGGGAGCTTCTTACTTCTCCAAGATCGACTTGAGGACGGGGTACCACCAATTGAGGATACGAGAGCAAGATGTATCCAAGACGGCCTTTTTGACCCGTTATGGATCTTATGAGTTCTTGGTTATGCCCTTCGGGCTAACCAATGCCCCTGCAGTGTTTATGGACCTTATGAATAGGGTGTTCCGGGATTTCCTTGACCAGTTTGTCATTGTATTTATTGATGACATTCTAGTCTATTCTCAGACAGAGTCGGATCACGCTACTCATTTGCGGTTGGTCCTGCAGAGATTGAGAGATCATCAACTGTATGCAAAGTTTGAGAAGTGTGGCTTCTGGTTGAAGGAAGTTCAATTTTTGGGGCATGTGGTGTCATCCCAAGGCGTGTCTGTGGATCCGAGTAAGGTGATATCGGTGAAGGAGTGGGGTCAGCCCACGACGCCCACTGAAGTTCGTAGTTTTCTGGGCTTGGCGGGTTATTACCGTCGGTTCATTAAGGGCTTTTCTAAGATTGCTAGCCCATTGACAAATTTGACCCGGAAAGGAGTGAGGTTTGTTTGGGACAGTTCATGTCAAGCGGCTTTCGATGAGCTCAAGGATAGACTGACTTCAGCTCCAGTCCTGGCATTGCCAAGGCCGGTATTAGAGTATCTCGTCTTTACCGATGCATCTCTTCTGGGGTTAGGAGGTGTTCTTCAACAAGAGAGACAACCCATTGCGTACGCTTCTCGTAAGTTGAAGCCTCACGAGAGGAATTATCCGGTACATGATTTGGAATTCGCCGCCGTTGTATTTGCCTTGAAGATATGGAGGCATTACCTCTTGGGGGAAAAGTTTAGTCTTTTCACTGACCACAAATCGCTGCAGTACTTATTCTCCCAAAAGGATTTGAACATGCGCCAGCGCCGTTGGTTGGAGTTTGTGAAAGACTACCAATTTGATATTCATTATCACCCCGGGAAGGCGAATGTGGTAGCAGATGCTTTGAGTAGAAAGCCGGATGGATACTTAGCTGAGGTGTGGAAAGCTAAGTGGAAGGAACTCAGCCTGGAGGATGCAGGGGTGAGAGCATTCCTTTCTGTGATGACGGTTACTCCCACGATTATAGCAAAGATTGTGGAAGCTCAGAAAAGAGATGAGGCTTGTCAAGACCATACACGCCAGTTGTTGTCTGAGGGAGCGGAGTCGTACTCCATTGGTTCTGAGGGTGGACTACGCTTCCATGGAAGATTTGTGGTTCCCGACGATGGGGATTTGAGACGTGCAGTTATGGCGGAATCCCACGGGTCCAAGTTCACGGTGCATCCAGGCGGAGACAAGATGTACCAAGATATGCGCCGTTTGTATTGGTGGGCGGGCATGAAGAGGGATATCTCCGAGTTTGTGTCTAAATGCACTACTTGTCAGTTGGTTAAGATTGACCACCAACGACCGGCGGGTTTGTTGCAACCGCTCGAGATTCCCGTGTGGAAATGGGAGAGCATTTCGATGGACTTTGTTACGGGCTTGCCTAGATCGCAAAAGGGTCATGACTCAATTTGGGTGATTGTCGACCGTTTGACTAAGTCGGCACACTTCTTGCCCGTGCGCACTGATTATGATACAGCTCGTTATGCCCAGTTGTTCATGGAGGAGATCGTTAGACTCCACGGGGTACCTTTGAATATTATCTCCGACCGAGATAAAATATTTGTGTCCCACTTTTGGCGGAGTTTCCAGGGAGCTATGGGGACCGAGTTGAAGTTGAGCTCTTCCTACCATCCTCAAACGGACGGTCAGACCGAAAGGGTAAACCAGATGTTGGAGGATATGCTTCGTATGTGCATACTCGACTTTAAAGGCAGTTGGGAGCAATATCTTCCGTTGGTTGAGTTTGCTTACAACAACTCATACCAATTTACCATAGGAATGGCACCCTATGAAGCTCTGTATGGCAGACCTTGTAGATCGCCCGCTTATTGGTTGGAAGTGGGTAATAATAAGTTCCTTGGACCTGAAATGATCCAAGACACTTCTTCGAAGATCGAGCTTATTCGAAATCGCATACGGATAGCCCAGGATCGTCAAAAGAGCTATGCCGATGCGGGTAGGAGACATATGGGATTGGAGGTTGGAGACCAAGTGTTGGTGCGAGTGTCCCCGATGAAGGGCATCAAACGTTTTGGGAAGAAAGGAAAGCTTGCACCGCGCTTTGTTGGACCTTTCCCGGTGATTGCAAAGGTTGGTCCCGTGGCATACCAACTTGCCTTGCCGGAACCTTTGCAACAAATTCATGATGTATTTCACGTCTCCTCTTTGAAAAAGTACAAAAGGTGTGAAGGTGCCCTTTGGCACATTCCTTTCGAAGACATCGACTTGCAGCCCGATGTTTCTTATGAAGAACAACCGGTTGCTATCCTTGAGTTTGGGGAGAGGAAGTTAAGATCTCGGTTGGTGCCTCTAGTGAGAGTCTATTGGAGTCATAATCATGCAAGCGAATCAACTTGGGAACGCGAGGATGAGATGCGGGAGAAATATCCACATCTTTTCTCATGAGGTACGCCTGAATTTTGGAGGCAAAATTCCCTCATAAGGGGGGGAGTATGTAATAACCCTCGCTTATGGGACCGTATTTTACATTAATTACTTAGTATAGTAATTAGAGACCAGTGTTGGGTTATGATATGAATATTGATTCAATGTGGAAAAGTTAATATTTGTTGTGAGTTAGCATACATATCATAATTATGAGAAAATATTGCTATGTCATGCTTATTAATATCATCTGAATTTAAAATGATATTTGGCTTAATAATGAGACCGGAATCTAAATTGAATTTTAAAATGTCCAAATGATAATTTGGAGGTTGCAGTTGATTCCGGAATGTGCGAGATAGTCAAATAATGTGCCATAATGTATTTTGTAGTTTTGGGCATTTTGACTGGTTGTGCCTTAATTACGCTATTGCGTATTATTTTATCGCACTCTTGGTTAATTAAGTGGAGCATCTACCTTAAGCCACGACTTAAGTCTTCCAAGTCTCCTAATTTCCCCTAATTTCATTCCTAAACCAAATAGAGAAAGAGAGAAGTAGAGAGAAAGCTTTGGAGATTGAGAGAAATTGCTACTACACCAAGAAATCTGCATATTTGCTGAATTAAGGCAAGTTTTTACTTTCTATTTGTTGTCTTGAGATAGATGATTGGTTGTGATAATGGTGTATTAATCCTAGTTTAGCAAACTTAGGGTTTTATTATGTGTTTTTGGGTTTTGATTCATTCAAAGTTAATTCATGAGGTTGTAAGATGATCAATAGTATCATTGATGTTCTCATAGTGGTAATATGTGAGTTTGGTTTGGAGAAGATTGAGTTTGGGTAGAAAATGGAGTCCAAGACTCCATAGCCATTTCTTGGCAAAATCGCAGGCCCGAATCGATTCGGCCCCCTGGGCGAATCGATTCGGCTAGGGGCAGTGCTCAGGTCTTGTTGACTGAATCGATTCGGAATTTGGTCCGAATCGATTCGGCAGTTATGCAGAAACCCAGATTTTCTGACCGAATCGATTCGGCCTCCTATCCGAATCGATTCGGCATTTATGCAGAACCTCAACTTTTCTGGCCGAATCGATTCGGCCAAGGGGGCGAATCGATTCGGTAGCCCTGCATTTTCAAAATTTTTCTTTTTTTCATTTTTAACCCTTTTCTTTAGGATTATTTGATTAGGGACCTTCTTAAATGAAGTAAACATAGGGTTTAGAGTTCTAGTTGAGTTGGGTCGACATCTTAGACTCGAAAGGGTTCATCTAGGGTTCTTTCAAGGGAGAATTTAAAGTGATGTTTAGGCATTACTTTTGTCTAGTAGTTTTATAAGGGTCTAGAATATCTTAAGGTTAATTTGGAGACTTTAGAATTCAACTCGAGCTAGAATTGACTTGATGGTTTATATTAAAGCCTAAAAGAGGCCTTGGGGTATAACTTTGGAGTCTGAATTCCTTTTGAGGATGCTATGTCGGTACGAATTTTATATAGTCCCGATTTAACGTATGCATTTATTTAAAATGGGAAATTGATAAGGTAAATGATAATTTGCTTAATCATGTAATGGAAATTAATAAAATGAATGTTACACACCTCTCTAAATACCATCTTAAGGGAAGTCCGCACGATAGGTGAAGCCCCCTGGCTAATGAATGCAGGGTGGATATAGTCCTAGGCCATGGGAGCGCTTATGGTTGTATGTATTTTCTGTGCTGATAGGAAGATTCCGGGTGTGGTCTTGGCTATCACGCAGGCTCATGGCCGCTTCCCGACGTGTTTCGTTAGGTGCCCAGGTGGTCTTGGAGGCCCTGGAAGATGATGGTTATTTAGGGGCGCGCCCAGTGGGGAAACCCGGACGGGCGGTCTTAGAATCGTTATATTTATATTTATGACTATTCTAATTATCGAGTTGGACTCGATGGAACATTAATGCCATAAAGAGCAAGTTTATGCCGCAAAGAGCATTTTACTGAAATTAGTGCCATAAAGAGCACATGATGATAATTATATTCCTGATAAGAAATGGAAAAGGAAGATTTATATTGAATTATGATGGAAAATGATAAAGGCTCATAAGCACTCTTAATTCTGTTTTATTACGAATCTCACTCTATGTAGACCCTTATTTATTTGGTTCATTACATGATGTTAACATGCTAGACTATCATCCATGCTTAACTGTGCATCATTGTCATACCTGTCATGTATCTATTGATCACATGTACCCGGCCCTGACCGGTTTTCTTTTCTTGTTGTACCTCTATATGTATATGATCCGTTCAGGTGTTCCTCCGCACGGTCGCCAGTAATGACTTCCCTTTTCGCATGTTTTGAGGAGCCGTGACACTGTGCGGGTTTCACGGGATTTTTGTGTAGATGCCTCTGTTTATGTTTCTAGTTATGTTCAGTTCATTCGGGCTTGTTGCCTAAACAGTTGTAATTGTATAATGAATTTATTATGTAACACTTGGTACTAGTTGTATATTGCATGATTGTATTTGACCGACGTTTCATTCGGTCCTTTGTATTCTTTTGGGATTTCTTATATGCGCTTGTGGGGGTTTCCACCCTCTATTTCTATTATGGGTTGTTGAAAATGTTTTTCTTTTATTTCAAACCAAAGTTTTTGATAACCCGTTTTCTGGAATATAGAGTGGTTCTTCCTTATACTTTGCTTATTGTTGTGGTGCTGAGAATGATATTTATCAATGATTTCCTATTTTATCGGGGTATAGGGCTAGCCACCCTTTATTCCGGATAGCGGGTTGTCACAAATGTGCTCGTAAGTATGCAATTATCAGTTCATATTCCTTAATTTTATTTATGGGTTATTATGAAAAAAAACATTTTCTTTCTCTTTATTTGATAAACACTGAATTATGTACACATTCCAAACTCTCTTTATATATGTAATTATCATAGAATTGGTTGACCTTATTCTGTAATTTTGTTGATTCATTTTCTTCCAGTTATTTAGCACAGGTACCAATAACAAATGACAAATACTTCAGGAATTAAATTATAGCAGCTTGAGATATGTAGAAAAATCATAGAAGAATAAGCCATTTAAAATACAATGTAAGACAATTTGGCTTCTATAAATTCTTAATTAGCATAGTATGCATGGCTCAATTATGATTTAGTATTATTTTAAGATAACATTCGCCCCAAGAAATCAGGGTGTGATAAGTTAACTCCTCTCTTAACTTGGGTGAGAAGATATCCAAAAGCCATGTAATCAAGAAAATCTTAATATCGTTACCTAAGATATTTAATTCAAAAGTGAAACTTTTGAATTCTTTGGATACTTTAGACTCTATGAAACTTGAAGATCTTGTAAGTGACTTATAAACATATGAGCTGAAGCACCCTATATCTTTGACTCACTTGAGCCTATACTATATTGGTGCTCATCTAGTTTGGAAATAGTGACAAAATTGAGTCATATCCTAGTCTACCAAAGAGCCTCGGACTCTACGTATTAATTCCTCAAAAACTCCCTAAGGGTAGAGAACCAACACCTCACCTAGGATTGCATTTATGTGTTTCATTCTTCATAATATGGGTGTGTGTGAGTTAAATCCCATCAAAATGATTTTCTATAATTTTGAGGATATTTTAAATAATTTTTAGAAATTTAAAATTGGATTTTATAATGTTTTGGGATGTTTTATTATTTTCCTAAGTTCTCAAAACTTTGCTTGGGTAGAATCCACAAGCGCTAGATAATATTGTGGGGGAAAATTGAATTCTTTCAAACTTCAAAAACACACGTTTTTTAGTCCATCATAACCTTACACGTATTGGTCTTATATCGGCTAAATCCATGTTTTCTCTACCTCACATATATGAAACCTTAGTTACACCATTGGATCAATCCTATCAATGGTCTGCATGTCTTCTAATTCAATCCATGTGTTAACCTTTTAAATCAATATGAGTGTTTTTAATATCGGTGCAAAGACAGCTATTATATTTACTTCGATCCTTTACATTCAATCTTGATCGTTGATTTGGTTCGATGTTCTAGAGCCTTACATTCTCTAGTATAAATGGAACCCCTACGTGTAACATTTACAATCTTTGGATCATTTCACCTCTAAGAGAAAAAAAGAGAAAAGAGAAAAGAGAGAGAGAGAGAGAGAGAACCCTAAACTAACTCCGACCAAATTCTCACCTGAAAATCCTTCTGTGAGTTGAGTTAGTTCGAGCTTTGAGAAGATCCATCCTGTCTAGTTCTTAATATCTTTTCCAACCAGTCACGAGGTTCTGATCTCATTTTCTTTCATAGAAAGTTGATATTTGAGATTTTATGATACATATCACGTATATATTACTGAGTTTAATTTCTTCTTCTGAGAAATCTCTATTTTGTTGGTTGGTTTAAAACCTTTATGTTGCTTTCAAAACCTAACGTAACAAAATCATTTCTGATTTAATTTTTGAGAATATCTAGACTTAGATCTACTTAAAATCTTCATTGGGGATTTACACTTTCATATATTTTCACATTTTGTGAAATAACTGTATATTTTCTAATAAAGAAAGTGTTTAGGATCTTGGCTTATTTATATAGCAAGATTTCCTCTTGATCTGTGGATAAAATTAAAGATACAAAAGTCTGAGAGTTTCGATCAAATTGAGTTTGGAAATTTATTTTGCATATTATAACTCTGTTTGTAATTTGATAATCATTATGTATGTAATAAGTGTGTGTGAGCTGCATGCATGTGTTAGGCACATCACAACACTTTCACACTACAACACTAAAAAGTGTTGGTAGAAAGATTTTGGACTTTAAGAGTCGACGTAAAGCTAAAAGGAGTGGAGTTACAAAGCTGAGAGAACATCAACAACATCAGAGCCTTGGGAGAAGTCAGAATAATCCAGAGGAGCTGGTATAATTTCTGAACTTAGATTAGGTCTGATTGTGTGTTTAGATTTTTAAATAGTTTGTGACCTGTTACTTTATTTTAGTGGATTTTTGTTTTGAGGTGTAGAAACCTCTGTGGATGTTTCCCCAATTGGGTGGGGTTTTACCACGTTAAAAATCTTATGCACTTGCGTACTTAATCTTCCTCTCATCCCCTTCTATTGGCGTGCTAATTTAAAAACTATTTTAGTTTTGGCTTTCAAAACTTGGATACATAATACCTGAAATATCTCATTCATAATTTTTTTTATACACATCTTGTGTTAGGTGTTTGTTTTAAGAAAAGCGTTTCTTCAAAAACCTGTTCGAAGCCATCACTACACAAAAATGGTCAAATTGGCACGCTTTAAGCCCTTAGCCTTGTCACAGTCATTGACCATGACAAGGCCATGACAAAGGCTTCTCACGGTCATTGACCGTGACAAGCCTATAAAGTTGTCACGGTCAATGATCGTGAGATGTCCGTGACAATTCTGTAAGTAAAAAACCCTCCCTCTTCTTTTTTTCCCACCGATTTTGTTCCCTCCATTTCTCTCTCTCTCTACAACCTTGGTATGTTTTCTCTTTCTATTTCTCCTCCATTTATGTATATGTGTATGTATATGTGCGTGTGTGTATATATGTGTTTGTAAATGTGTGTGTGTGTGTGTATGGTGATATATGCGTGTGTGTGTGCGCATGGGGGGGGAGTATGCACGTGTGTGTGTGTGTGTGTGTGTGTGTATGTGCGTGCATATATATGTGTGTGTGTGTGTGCGTGTGGTGGGCAGGGGCAGCGGGGGGGATTGGGCAGGGCAAGGGGCAACGAGGGGAGGGCATGGGGTGTATATGTACGTGTGTGTATATGTGCGTGTGTGTGTTTTTTAATTAAATTTTGATTGGTTTATTAGATATTTCCCCTCATATTGTAGTGTCCCTTGTAAAAGAATTTATTGATTTAATATTGATTGGTTGTTAATTTTTTTTGTAAATTAATAATTGGTGCCTCTTTCATATGCAAGTAGGGTTGGCACTCATTGTAAATTAGTAAATTAATAATTGTATACTTTAATTGTTAATTTAATTGATGAAAATAATTAATTGAGTAGATGAATTAGAAGTAGTACGGGATACACATTTGCTGTTACCATTGCGGTTGGATTATAGTGGATCGATGTTGGGTTGGTTAATTTTAAAAGTGGCATGACCACTGAATTATTGTCCATATGGGGTTGGGATTTTTCAATTTTTTTTGAAAATTAGTTTGTATAACGAGCAGTATATATATAGTATGATAATTAAATGAAACATACTTGAAATTACATATAGTGGGCATAGATACTAGCCTTCTAGTTCTTATGCGTACGCATTCAATAACCCTTATACCCGTTTGAGAGTCATTACCCCTGTAATGAGATCTCTCGAATTATCTCGTTTGGACAGTTTGGGACTGCATAATTTCTATATAATAATATTCTTAGTGGCTTAAAGTTGTTACTTTTGGAGGAAGTTCTGCAGTCGTATCCTATGTTCTCTGGGTACATACTAGATTGACAAGTGTGACTGTTATTTCAATTGTTCAATTAAAATAACACTCACACTTGCCAATCTACATCGTGTACTTGGAGAAATACGGGGATATGCTGCCGAATGTTTCTCAAATCATAGCAATGTGCATGAGCTGTTAAGTATATTACAGAAAAATGCGGTCTTGAATGGGATAGGACCACTCACCCTTTAGAGGAGATGGAGGAAATATAAATTTCTATTATAAATTCAATTTGAATTTGAAATTTAAAAATCGAATATAAATAAGACATAATTAAATGAAACATACTATACTAATCCATGAATATACGTTTATAAATCGACTATAAATCTACGCTTCTTAACTTTATAAATCTACGTTTATAAATCGAATATAAACATACTATACTAATCCATTAATATACGCTTCTTACCTTTAATAGGTGATTAGTTGTGGTAGCTGTGATGGGATATCTGAAATACAAAGAGTGGATGGGTTAAACAAATAGAATAGGGGATGTATTTCGCAGAGGTGCTAATGAATTTGTGAAATACGCAAAGAGATGTCATAATGATGAAGAGTTTTCGTGTCCGTGTTCTAGGTGTAAGAATGGTAAGGTGTTTGAGTGGAAAACAGTTGAACTACATTTGTTAAGATCGGGTATGCAAGATAGTTATCAATTTTAGAGTTTTTCACGGTGAACTAAAAGTTCCTTTTGTCTCCGAACAGCCTTTATAACAACCTTCAAAAAGTAGGATAGATATAGAAGGGGATGACATAGATCATAATACGTTAGAGGATTTAGTTGATGATGCGTATGTAGTTTATGAAGCAGAAGAGAATGAGGTTACTGATGATTTACAAGGTTCAAGTGCTCGTGAAGATATCACGATAAACCTTGACGATGACTACCAAAGTTTAAAATTTAAGTCGATCTAACCATTATACTCTGGATGTGAGAAAGATCAAATAACTTTACATGACATGGTTGGTTTTCACAGTTTGAAGATGCAGTACGATTTTTTTGGCAATAGCGTGACAGGAATTCTAAAATGGGTGAAGGGGTTACTACCCAAGGACAATACGCTTCTAAATAGCTATCCTGTTCTGAAGAACAGTTTGAAAGGTTTGGGAATGAAGTATAAATCGATTCATGCTTGTGTGTATGACTGCATACTATACCGAAAGGAGTATGAAAATCTCGATCATTGTCCGGTTTGTAATGAACCTAGATATGTCCAATATATTGGTAAGGAAGGCACAAGATCAAAAGTGCCTCAAAAAGTGTTGAAATATTTTCCCATTGGCCCTAGATTAAAGAGATTTTTCATAGGACCATGGATAGAGGAGGCAATGACTTGGCATGCTAGGGAATAAGTAGGGGGTAATCTCATACGTCATCCTACTGATTCTACAGCTTGGAGGAGGATGAATTATGCGTATCCCGATTTTGCTCGAGAACAACGCAACATTCATTTGGCTATATCAACAGATGGTTTCAATCCATTTGTAAATCTAAGCACCAATCAGAGTGTATGGATAGTGATCCTAACCCTACTCAACCTCCCTTCTTCACAGTGTATGAGGCCTGAATTTTCAATGATGTCTTTATTAATACTTGGGCCAAAGGAACCAAGTGATGATGTCGACGTCTACCAGGCTCCTTTGGTAGAAGAATTAAATGGGTTATGGGAAGAGGGTGTGCAATCATTTGACTCTTTTAGAAAAGAAGAGTGTACGCTAAAAGCTATGTTGATGTGGGCAATTCATGATTTTCCAGCTTATGGGACATTATCCGGTTGTGTAGTACATGGTTATTTGGGGTGTCCTATTTGTGGAGAGGATACTGAATCTCTTCGTCTATCCTTTAGCTCAAAAAATGTATACCATTTCCATAGGAGTTTTTTACCCCCGGCTCATAGTTTCAGATTTGAGAAAGGTTCTAATTTTTTATTGGGCGGGGTTAAACATAGGATACCGCCTAGACAACTTTCAGGTTAAAAAACTGAAAGTAAATCTTCTGAATGTGGCCCTAATATGCCAGGTAAGAACCCCAAATTTAAGAATGTCAAGCATAAGAATACCACAACTGGTAATGAAACTGAGACAAGAAAGGCATGGTCTAGGAGGTTAATTTTATTTGACTTGCCTTATTGGAAGAATAACCCGATGTGCCATGTATTGGAAGAATAACCCGGTGTGCCATGAAAGGCATGTATTTTCAATTTGTAATAAATATTCCAATTTGTACTTTACCAATCCATTTTTAATGCTTTTAATTGATTTGCACTTTATCATTTTCACTCTTGTGTAGTGTGTGTGTGGGTGGGCAGTAGGGGTGGGGGTGGGGATGTTTCGGATTTTTAGTAATTGTACATATTATGAGCTAGATTATGTTGTTTTGGAATTCAGAATTGAGATGTTAAACAGTAACAATTCATTTGGATTTGTAGTAATTGTACATATTTGCATGTCTTCTTCTAATTCATTTTGATTTGTACTAATAATAATATTTTTTTACAGCAAATGTCTCCTTCATGTATTAAGGCGATAATGATGATCCTGATTATGATGATGTCGTCTGGGCTCGGTGGTAGCAGAGGCGAGGAGGGCTCCTCGGCCCCTAGGCTCCCCAAATATGGCAAATTAGGGATGGCCATCGAGAACAAGATGGGGCTATTAGCGAGATCCCTCGAGCTGGTAAAGATCATCATCGGCCCGGGGTACACTAGTTGGAGGGAGGTGCCAAATGAGCTCAAGTTAGCTATTCGGGTGGCACTATAGGTATGAATTTATATTTATATTTATATGAATATGAATATTTTAATTTCAATTTCAATTTCAATTTCAATTTCTATTTCGATTTCGATTTCTATTTCGATTTCATTTTATATTTATATTTATTCATAACTAACATTGTATTTGTTGGACAGGAACAATTTAGTCTAGATCCAAAGCTACGTGATTCCTTCTTGGAGCAGTTGAGGGAGCAAGACAAGACGTGAAAGAAAAATATGCGGACCCGGTACTTTGAAAATACCCGAGAGTCCATTATCCGAATGCGTGAATCCGTCCCGTCGAAGGAGACGATCTCATTGGAACAGTGCCAAAAGTTCATTGACAATGAGATCGGGGAGCGACAATTGGCATCTCGCCAATCGGGGAGGGAAAATAAAGCAAAAAAGATGGACGTGCACTACTCCGGACAGACGTCATACGTCGAGGTGGAGCATAGAATGATGGTAAGATTTAATTTTTCTATAACTACAGAAATATATTATTCTTCATTATTTTACTTTGCGGGCCAATACTATTCTTCTATAACTACAGAAACATTAATTTTACTTTATTTTATTTCAGGGGACAAGGAGTGGCCCTGGGGGTAGGCCACATAGGCTCGATACTTATGTGGCTATTCGGATGAAGAAGGGGAAGGATAAGGAGGTGTCCCCGAGCGTCGCGGCCACAATTGTAAGTAATCCGACAGTTTACTTTTCATTAATTACGTTAAATATTTTTTATTTACTTATTTTACTAATCATGTGCTTTTTGTCGTTTCAGGCAAAGCTTAAGGAAGTGCATGAGTCGCAGTCTGATGCCGACAATGCATCTTTGTCCACAAACGCACTCAGTCAAGTGATTGGCGCTGATCGCAAGGGGAGGACAAAGAGGGTGAGCTCGCGGGTGGCCAAATCTAGGATCATCGGATTAGAGACGAACGACACCAGTTTAGCTCTAACGGTGGACTCGTATGACGCGAAGTTGTCCCGTTTGGAGCGACGGTCCAAGATCTGTTCTCATTCTTAAAGCGTTCGTTGGACGAAAATCGTAAGGGTAAAGGGAAGGAGAAGGTGGTGGAGGATGAGGTGCGGGAGGACAAGGTGCAGGTGGACGAGGATGTGGACCTCGCTGGTTCATCGTCGACACGTGCGGACTTTGATGATCCACTCCCCTATTTGGTCCCTTTAACCGATCGATGTCGACACTTAGTTGACTGAGCATGTTTTTATTGGACATATTTGATGGCTAGCGGATAGGGCGGGGGTTGAGGGACCCGAATACCGTCCAGGGTATGCCAGTTCATGGACATTTGCTTCAAGACATCGAGTCCAAGGTGCTCGTCACGCATGTGACACTCGGGAAGGAGAACTCCCCCTTGTGGTTGCAAGAACAATGCGACATGATGTATATTGCTGGGTGTGTCAATTCGTATATCGTGTGGCCTACTCACCTCCTCAGAACTAACCTTACTGTAAGGACATAAATTTTCAATTGAGTCCCTGTATTGTTTTGACTTAATTCCGTGAACAAAACTGTGTTTGTAATATGTCATAGGGAGATGTTTATTTTGTCACGATCCCACTTGGTCTATGACGTATTGAAGAAATTGAAGACGTTGCGGCAAAGCTTCAAAGATTTAATCATGCTGATGTTTATTTGGTGCAAGTTTAATCGTCTTCAAAGTTAATTTCATTCTGAGATCACTCAGGTATGAATGCGTATAATTAATGGTACTCGAAATTATTTTATAAAAGATAAGGATGTAATTTTTATATAGAAAAATGTTTTTAAATGTTTTAAAAGTGTTTTAATGGTTTAAACTTCGTTTTATGATGATAAGCTCGAAATAGAGTTTGACTAATTTGTATCTCTTTGTTAAGAGACGTTTTTATCCAAAGGTCAAAGAAAGTCAAACTTCCGCGAGGTCGCTCGAACGACATTGGATCTCGTTTGAACGAGATACAATATCGCGCGAACGACATGCTTAAGTCGTTCGAACGACACATTTTTCGAGGCAGCGTTTAAATCCTATTTAAATAGTGTTTGCATCATAATTTCGTAAGTGTGCTTTCTGGAAAAAAGTTTTACGAACCAGAACCTTGTTTGCACATGTTTTCTAAGGTTTAAAAGTCTTAAACACATCCCTAGAGTTTGCAAAGATCCGAGATATCATTCTTATATGTTCAAGTGATCTTGCGGCACCAAAGTTGTTTGTTTTACACATTGAACACAAAGGGTTTTGCGGTGAAGAAGCGACGGACATCGTGTTCGACATCGTAGGCGTATCAAAGCCATATCGGAGGACACCGAGACATACGTGGATGCGTATGTTGTGGGCAGAGATCGTGGAAGACGAAATTTCTACGTGGGCACTATTGAAGAACGGTTGAAGATCAGAAGGAGCGTCAAGACCCGTGGGGATCGAGTCTTAGTGTAAGGCTAATCTGTCTTTGTAAAACCATTGTTCATTGTGATTGTTTGGCTTGGGTCGTCCGAGGTTGTTTTCCCGCTTTGGGTTTTTTCCTCGTACATCCAGCGTTGTGAGTATTCTTTACTTTGCTTTAGTTGCTTTAATCACTAGATGCATGTTTAGGATTAATCAAGATAAAATTGGTTTAAAGTAAGAATTGGGATTTCACAACTTGGTTTGGTGCATAATTAAAAGTTGGATCTTTTTCGAAGAAAAATTGGTTTTATTGAAAACACACGCTTTGGGCAATCCACACTTACCCCAGACATGTAGTGACATTATTTGAATTGAATTGTTTTAAGTTGTTATATTTGAATTATATTTGGATTATATCGTGATGCATATTATTTTTAATGTATATTTGCATTATCTCTATTTTATTTAGATATATGATGTTTGAATAGGTACAACGTTGCTATAAAAGGTACAAATATACTGCTGCGCACTGGCAGTGGCCATACTGCCCAACAGATTTTTTACATTTCTGCCCAGAATTGTCACGGTCATTGACCGTGATAATTTTTTATTGAGTGTCACTGGTTTGTCACGATCCTTAAGTGCATTTAGACTGTTTAATATTGAATTAGACAACTTAAGTGGTACTTTTTCATGAGCTTTACATGTTTTCCTCGAAGACTGAGAAGAAGAAAGATAAGAGCATTATTTTAAAAGCCCGAAAGGAGGAAGCACCTATTTTGAATTATGAGTCAGACAACCAGTCTAAGGATATGGACATGATAGAAAAGGAATTAAATAAATTTATCAAGTTTCAAAAGCAATTGAAATATGCAAAAATAAAAAATTGAGAAAAACATGTATAACAAGTCCTATCACTTCCCTAAAAATCGTAATGGTAACTTTAAGAGGGATGAGTTGGAAAGAAGTTTTAGTTATGAGGGTTATGGCCATAGAGTAGCTGAGTGACCCACTAAACTAAGGAAGGGGGAAACAAACCAAAGGTTTATAATGCCACCCTTAGTGGTAGTGATCCGAAAGAGGGACCCAATTCCCCTATTGAGTGCAACTACACCGCGTTCATGGCTAGCTATGTGAGCCTTAATGAGAAATCTTCCCATGAAATATTTTTCTTTGTATGACACTTTTGAGGCCATTATTTGTGATCCCCGAGTAAGTGATGGTATTGTGAGAAGAGAATATAATGAATAGGAATAGGAATAGAGGGAGAGTAAACTCCAAGTTGTCTTCCGTGAATATGAGGAAACTTTAAAGGTGAAGAAGGCTGACTTGAGGTTGGAATCTAAGTCAAAAGAACATGTCATAGGAAATGGTTATAGTATTTTGATTGAGGATCTTAATGCACGTGAGAGGACTCTTCGAGAGAAGCTAGAGTATGTTGTGGGTAAGAAAGATAGACTTTATGGTTTAATGGAGGTTATGAATAAAAAAAATTATAGAGTTTGAGGAGTCTCAACATTTACTTGAATTTCAGATAGTTGAACTTGAAGAGAGATTGAGAGACTCGAGTTGTGTCAAATTTGATTTAAAATCTATGTCAGAAAAGTTGGATAAAATGTTAGGTACTGTCCAAATTAAAGATGACAAGTGTGGAATTGGCTTCCATGATCAAAATGCTTCCGCTACCCAAACAAAGTCTATGAATTTGAAAGATTAAAATTATTGCTAGGAACGTTAGTAAAGGTCGACCCTTAGGTAACACCCCTCACTGTGTCTACACTTGCACACATTGTGATAGGAAACGTCATCTCAGGCTGTTTCACTGTGATTTTAGAAAGTTTAAGTCAAAAGTTACTAAGGTTCTCATAACTCGAGATTGTCACGTTACACTTATGTGGATTAGGAATCGAATTTGGAGGCTTTACATATTAGATTTGTTGATTCTCGTTTGATTGCACATGATACTTCCCATGCTATATCTAATGGCTGATTGTGTTCGCACATTTGGATACACTAACTTTTCACTTCGTGATATATATGTTGCTTAAGTCTTTTGTATTTTTATTTTTCATTTATTGAGTCACACTGAAAAATATAAAAAGATTTTGTTTGTCTTTTGAGTTAGTTTATTTTTAAAATGGTATTTTTTAAAAAAATTTAAAAACTCAAAAATATTTTCGATTGTTTATATTAGTTTTACACATTATGTGTGGCATATTGGTGCGTTTGAATCCAATTTATTATGTCCTTTCCATGCGAGTAGGGAATTTGGTTATTATTGTCAATACTTAGGTTGTTCTTAATCATGCTTGCATGGAGTTATTTTGACTTGGATTTCAACTTTGTATATGCCTCCACGCATAAAGGCACGAGATCTTCTGAATTTAAACTTCGCATGTATATTTGATCTATGTGATCAATCTTGTCAAATACAGATGTTGTGACTATGGGGGATTTGTGCATGTAAGAACCGTTGTCCGTAAAATTATTGTGGCACCCCGCGTAATTAAATTCTGGGTGATCAGGCCTTTATTAAATTAAAATACGGTTCCCATTTTTTTCCTTATTAGCATCACTGTCAAAAAAAATTTAAACTTTACTAACCACCTAGTATTGAAAAATCCTGTGTCAAATTTTAACATTTCAATTAACAAAAACCACATGTGTAAATATAAAAAAATTGACACCGACTTTTTGAATAATAGGTAGTTAGTAAAGTTTAAAAAGTTTTCGACACTGATGCTAAGAATGAACCAAATGGGAACCTTGTTTTAATTTAATAAATGCCTGATCACCCTGTATTTAATTAGGTAGGGTATCACCGATGAAATGAGATCCTACACTAGATCTAAATGGAAGAATTGTCTAATCAATTCCTATCATCATCCACAATACTACAACTCCGAGTTCCTGAAATGAAGTCACGCCTGGCGTCCCTGTGGATGGACACCTATAGATGAGAGGTGAGAGGTGAGGAAAACTTAAGAGATAAGACGTGAGGAAAACCTAAGAGAGGTGAGGAAAACTCAAGAGAGAGTGTACGTGAACATGTGTAATCAATAATTGAATTTTAATGTAATAAACGCTTGCTAAATATTTTCAAAACATTTTGTGTACTAACATTTGCCCACCTAACTATGCTACCCAAGATAACCAGACTAAATTATTCAACCGAACTTATCTACACATCCAAGTTCTCGTACCGCCCATACAGTACATTAATTTATTAACATCTCTCATGTGTTAATTAGCAACATAAGTAACATTCCTCACATATTATCTTTTAAATCAAAACATTAAGTTTCTATCATTTAATTATAATTTCGATGTCCACAATCGTAATTAACATTCAATTATGTTATTAGCTTCATCATATAATTAAGTTTCTCGACTTAATTTATTCTCATTAGATACACACTATCCAACTGTCTACTATCACACATAAGTAGATAAATCGGATGGTATATATTTCACGCATAATATATACAAATAAATATATATCTTACTATAATATCCTTGTATCACACATTAAGGATTCATTGGTTCGGATGTTCCTTCGACCCCAATTTATCATGTTATATATATATATATATATTGGTCCGGATGTTCCATCGACCCCAATATTATTTATGTTCGATATTGGTCTGGATAGCCCTCGACCCCAAATCGAACTTACATGTATTGGTCCAGATTTTCCCTAAACCCCAATACATCTAATATACGTTAGGTATTCACACCACCTAAGTATTCATACCTAGGTTATGTGAATACCTATCATATGAATACTTAGGTGGTGTGAATACCTAACATATATTAGATGTATTGGGGTCGAGGGAAAATCCGGACCAATACGTGAAGTTCGATTTGCGGTCGAGGGCTATCCGAACCAATATCGAACATAAATAATATTGGGGTCTATGGAACATCCAGACCAATATATATATATATATATATATATATATATATATATATATATATAACATTTACATTGGGGTCGAGGGCTATCCAGACCAATGTGAATGACATGATAAATTGGGGTCGAGGGAACATCCGAACCAATGGATCCTTAATGTGTGATACGAGGATATTATAGTAAGATACATATTTATTTGTATATATTATGCTTGAAATATATACCATGCGGTTTATCTACTTATGTGTGACCGTAGACAGTTAGATAGTGTGTATCTAATGAGAATAAATTAAGTCGAGAAACTTAATTATATGATGAAGCTAATAACATAATTGAATGTTAATTACAATTGTGGACATTTAAATGATAATTAAGTGAGAAAAACTTAAAGTAGTGATTTAAAAGATAACATGTGAGGAATGTTACTTATGTTGATAATTAACACTTGAGAGATGTTAATAAATTAATGTACAGTATGGGCGGTACGAGAACTTGGATGTGTAGATAAGTTCGATTGAATACTTTAGTCTAGTTATCTTGGGTAGCATAGCTACGTGGGCTAAGTACAAAATGTTAGGCATGCACTATAGATGAGAGGTGAGGAAAACTCAAGAGAGAGTGTACGTGAACATGTGTAGTCAATAATCGAATTTTAATGTAATAAATGCTTGCTAAATATTTTCAAAATGTTTTGTCTACTAACACTTGCTATTAAATATTTTCAAAACCTTTTAGGTGTCCAGCCACAGGGACGGAAGGTGTGACTTCATTCCAGGGACTCAGAGTTGTAGCATTGTGGATGCTGATAGGATTTGATTAGACGATTCTTCCATTCAGATCTAGTGTAGGATCTCATTTCATATTCCATGAATGGACACGTTATCCGTTGACAGTTTTCAGTCTTTTAGTTCTTTTATTATTATGGAGTATTTGGTTTTGGATTTTTAGTTGATAGTTTATTCGGCAAACCCTTATTCATTTATATATTGTGATGGTTGGACTCTAGTATATTGTGAATGTTTACTTTAGTTTTCCGCTTTGTTCATTTATCTTCTTTAAAGAAAGATAAAATTTGGCACCGGTTTAATTTCACTTAGGTGGTTAGTAACTAAAAAGTTTTCGATAGTGATGCTAAGAGTGGACCATATGAGAAACCTGTTTTAATTTAATAAAGGCCTGATCAACCGATGTTTAATTAGAAGGGGTTTCACAATTGTATGATTTGTATTGAAAAATATGAGGGTGCACGGAAAAAGGATATGAAAGGAGAAAATATCCTTTGTGAAAAAGCCACCGTTGAAAAGAGTGTAATGGAAAAGATTGAAAGGGAATAAAAATAGAAAAATTTTGAAGGCCAACTTAGTTAGTTTATTTGATTTTCAAAAATGATAGCTTAAATAGAATTGAGAGACAAGAAAATATGATATATCTATATAGATTTTGAGGGTGTCATAATTTAAGATCAATGGGTTTGCACAATGAATCCTAGTTATGCTTATTTTTTCATGACGCCATTGATTTGTAGAATCATCAATATTCTAGGCTAGTGTAGATTGTGATTGTTTGTTCACGGAGTTCACTTCATTTTGTCACTTGAGGAAAAATATTAGTTTGATAAATTTTTGCGATCAAATTAAACTCCTCGAACATATTTGAGTGGTTGTGTTATAATTTATTTGTATCTAGTTCACACCCATTCATTTCATCCCACATGTTTAGACACATCGATACTATGCTAGTGTGTAAATCTTATGGGTTTGCGTCGAGCTTTTTTGTGACTATTTCTCTCTCTCTCTCTCTCTCTCTCTCTATATATATATATATATATATATATATATATATATATATATATATATATATATATATAAGATAGGGAAGTTTTTGAAAATATACACATTTTTAATGGTGCGAATGAGTGCTGCGTCAAAAGACATTTTTCTAAAATGAAGGTTTGATTGAATCTTCCAACTTTAATTCAAAATTTGAATTTTAAATTACTTTTCTTCATTTCCCCTTCAACTTTTGGTTTCCTCAATATTTCTCCCGTTTCCCTCATCTCACGCTTCTCACAAACTCACCCCTTTCTCTCACCTCACGCTTCTCACAAAGGTTTAGAACTCTATACCCCCCTCCTCAACTCCATGTTTCCTCCCTCCTCATCTCCACATCACCTCCATTTACTATGCACGCAGGTATGAAATTACTAGGTTTCGATGTTGGGTTTTTAATTTAGGGTTTTGATTTCCAAATTGGGTGGGTGAAATTAGGACCGATGAGTGTGTTTTGATATTAGAGGTTATTAGGGTTAGATAGGGCTTCTTAGGGTTCTTTTATCTTCATTTTTGCAGATTGACCCTCAACTCACAATAAAATATGAAAATAATGTATACCGTTTTGTTATTTCATATTTTTTATTCCTGAATGTTTAATTTGAGGTTCCTATATTTTAACATTTCTTATTTTTTGAGATGTAAGCTTAAAGCTTTTGGCATTTTTGGGTTATAATTTTCTTGAGAAGAGTAACTTTCATGAACAAATATATGTTTGTAGCGCTTAGAATAACTTATGAATCAATTATACGTTTTATGTATCGAATGATTTTTTCCTTCATTACTAATGAGTTCAATGATTTGTATTAAACTTCATATAAATGGTTATGTTTTTTTATCATTGGTTGTCTTTATGAGTTTGATAGAGTGTGCACTATATTCTTTTGATTTTTTTACCTTTCTACATGTTATGGATTTTTGATCATCTACAGTCTTCAATGAATATGTTTTCATGAGGTTTACTCATTTATTTATATTTTTTAGTGGATGTAGGGTGCATTTCATGAACTTACAAATTTGCACAAGGCTGTTATTATAAGGCTTGGACCTGAGGAACACATACTTTGAAACACGGGTACTTCACCAAAGGCCTCTGTACAAATATCGGATACTCTGGGAAATTCTTGGAACGTGGGGGACATGGCACGGACACATAAGGACACGGTAACGAAATGCTCTTGACATGGGCGGAAATGCTCTAATAATTTTACTATATTATTGAGACTGTTATAATTTTTAGCGTATGAATTATGCTTTTAATGTTATATTTCCGTGCATAGCTCATCACGAGATATTTCACATGAAGTTGAAACATAATTAAGTTTGGCCTATTATGGAAATTTACAAGTATTTGGTCACACCCAAAGTTTACTTTTTTTATAGCATTCGTGTTTTGCATATGTGGTGGAGGTTGTGTGTCTACGTTAATATTATTGTGTCCCTCTCATATATTTGGTTATCTCGATTGCGGATTGTTGGGACTTTTTGTTTAGATTACTACGAATTTGGGGCTTTACTAAGGAAAATGATGTCGAACTTTCTCTAATATCTATCAGTGACCTCATATGTCAGTGCTTTTGTTTATAGGGATACTGGGACAGATTCCGAGGATGCGATTTAAAGGCTTGAACAGACAAAGCTTGGTTTAAAGGGTCACCGACTTCGGGTTGAGTGAACTAACCAAGAACTCTACCATCAAGGGGATAACTCTCATTCCCATGCCTGCGAATATTGACATTGTGCTTTCCAATCCTACCAACATACTTCAATTATTCAGTGAGCACATAAGGGTAATTTTCTTGCAATATTGGTACTTACCCCTATTTCAATAGTTTATGTTTCTATTTGTTTAAGATGAAAAGTTATCTTTTTCATTGTTTGTATCCAAAATTTTCTTTTTATTTCTATACTATGAGAATACTTATAGGTAATTGAACCTAATTGATTGTAATAATCTCTATAGCCTGATGAGTTCAGAGGCCCCGAACCCTATTCCCGAACCAAATCTAAGCCTAAATCGAGCACAGTCCATCACCCGAGCCTATGTGTGTTGGGTTTGTACCTTTATTAATTTTATAGATTTTTATTTTGAGTCATTTTTATTTTAAGGATTTATTTTTGATTTATTTAGAATTTTCTATGATTTATTTTCTATTCTTATATTTTTGTTTATTCTGATTTTGATTTTTATTAGTTTTTAGTCTTTATTTTATTTTATTATTTTTCTTAGGATTAGTTTTTATGATTTTTTTTGTTTTAATTTAATTAGTTAGGATTTTCAGTTTTTATAGAGTTTTATTTATTTATTTCTTTTTATTTTTGAGTCTTTTAGTAAAAAATGAGAATTTTAATTTTTAGAATTTTATTTTTATTTTAGTTCTAGTTTTATTTTTTTATAGTGTCATTTTTTTTAAGGGTCCAACTTAAACACACACACTCATACCACTAACCTACACTATCCTACACCTAAACTTACACCTCACCCCCACACTAATCCCATACACCCCAACACACCCAAGCACCCCTCACCCATCTTCTTCAACCAACAATTTCTCTCCGCAAACTGCCATAACTAATCCAACCTTATACCTCCCTTAATACCCACCAACCTTAAACCCCAATCAATAATAAACAAACCCAAATCAAGACCCACCTTCACAGATCTGCCCATACCCATACCTACTTCGAACTCCAAAATCGGAGCCAACAAACTCAAGCCGCCATCCCCTGTGAACCCAAACCCGCGACCCGAACCGACCTCCACCAAATCTGGGCTGCCATCTTCTAACCCGCACCCATACAACCGAAACCTCCCACGCCCAAACCCGGAATCGCACTAGATCCGTCGACGGTTAACCTGCAAACCAACCCGGATCACCAGCCCTCTTCCAACAAAACCCAAAACCATTATCTCCTGTCCAAGAACCAAATCAAAACCAATTCCAAGCCGAAATCCCAAAAAAATCGGAACTACTCCTTAGCCAAATGAAATCCCACCAAAAAAAACCTTCGTGGGACTCTAAAAAAGAGATGGCAAGTCACTTTAAAGAGAAGAAGACTCTCATAAGCAGAAAGGAGAGACGCAGAGAGAGAGACAGAAACAGTGTGTATAATATGTAAATAGCACGTACATAAAAAAATTCACAAAAATACAAAAAAAAAAGGGACATATACCAAATAGTCCCTCGGACATTTTTTAATACCCATTTAGTTCAAACTTTTTTATTTTGCCTCAAAAAGTCCTTTGCCACATATTTTGGAGAGGGAGTGCCACTGGCACGGACCTCTAAAAATAAGAGGATATTGAGTGCTTGAGGGAATAAATGGGTTAAACTAAAAATATGTGTCCTTTTTAAAAAATATATATTTATAGTAGGGACTATTTAATAATTGACCCAAAAAAAAATTAGTTTAGTTTAGAATAAATTTGTAGGTTTGTTTTTATTCTTTTTGGTGTAATCGAATTCTGGATTTGTGAGAAGATTGAGACGCACTTTCATGAACAAGTTCGACAAGAAAATTTTGCGTATTGAATTTCTTTCCCTTTCTTTTTCATTCTTGCTATATTATCTATTGTTGTTTATGCACACATGAGAATATTTGGCTAAACACCCCGCTGGGAGTAATGTTAGTTTAATTAATCAATTTCATTAATCTATAATTCTAGGAAAATTATTTTTAACTGTCACCAATTAATTTATGTAACGAGAGTTAGTAAATTAATTGAACAAATTAATGTTTGAATTTAGGAATCGAACTAGAGATAGGTTTTTCCGATATTTTAATATTAATTCGGTATTAAAATTTAAGGATTGATATTGTTTTCGTTAAATTGATCCTAGCAGGTAATTTTCTGAAAATAGTGTATTACTAATTTTTCATTGTGTGACATTTTTTTAAATTAATTTTATGAAAAAGATTTTATTAAATTTATAATTTTAACGAGAGTTAGATTATTTATTTAATATTATCTTGAAATATTTCACATTAAAAAACTGAAAGATTAAAATAATTGAAAATGTAGTGTAATCTCATCTCTTGACCTTCTGTGACACCCCGACTAATTAAATACCGGGTAGCTACTCCTTTATTAAATTAATACAAAATGCCAAGTTGGTTCAGTTAATAGCATCACTGTCGAAAATATTTTAATGTTTACTAACCACCTAGTATTTAAAAAGTAAGATGTCAAATTTTAAATTAAATCTGATTAACATGCAATAAATGAATTATGAAAGAATAACATAACCATTCACAATAAAGTCCCAATAGTGTAATCAACAAGTAATAAAGAGTCTAGAGGAAATACTCCTCACAACAATCCCAATAAGGAATATAAATAAAACAAGTATGCATCCTGAATTAAATTACAAACCAAAGTCTGAATAACTGAAATATAAAATGTCTCTAAAGAAATGGGCGACATGCCCTACAATGATGAAACTGAATATGGAGTCAAGACTAGAAAAGAGGCGTCTACTAGCAAAGCCCTGTAACTTCCACAACAGCTACAGCTCGTCACCTGAATAGAGATCCTATGCATGGTGTCCTTGTGGCTGGGCACCTAAAAAGGTTTTTACAAAAATAGATTTGAAAGCAAACGGGTCAGAGCCCGAAAGTGGAGAGTATTTTAAAAACAGCAAGTGCTTTAATAACATTTAAACAATGAATGCAAAATACATGTTAGGACGTACTCTCACATGAAATACTCACCTCTCGTCTAACTGTGCACTCCTAACGTTCTTGTACCCATTCATGTGTTAGTTATATCTAACTAAACCGTCATAAGTTCTAACCCAACTACTCGATTCACAATATGAATTCCCAATGTTATTACTTAAATAGATAGCTTTACTTAAACTCGGATTCTCAATTGTTAACATTACAATTCACGACATGTTATCCCTTTTTAACTTCTCAAAGAGTCACTATAAATTATTCTCGCAATTTAAACATAACAAATTCCTTTTCATTGAACCGTATATTATTCACATCATAAATATACAATACAAGCACCCCGAGGCTAAGCTGTGGTGCACACATACTCTGCTATCCATCCCGGTACATCACGTACATAAGGATTACAAATTCTGAATCTCTCAGGAATTGTTAGAATAGACACCACACACAAAAATGGAGGCGAACATAATTCAACATATCCATGGTCACGTACATACCTACGCTCCATAGTCAGCTGGCTTAATAACTCACAATTAAGTCATTCCCTTGAACTATGTCCTCTAGGTACCACTCTAAATCCGGGCACACAAGGATTAGATGGCCCTAAGCGAACGTAAACCTCCCGTGATAGCAAGTATGGTAGGTATGTCATACACATAAAAAATCATATACATATACTAAGCATGCACACATCTTAGATATCTCAATATTAATAAAGGTATTTTCTACATCCTTATACCATTATTTCAATTTTATACATTTTAAGTCTTCCGATAATATATAATGTAGACTGTCGACACATCTCACGTCATAGATTCTTGTACTTAAAACCTATCTCAAAGGGGTTATTAAGTTTCCTATTATTCCCACATATAACATCATTATTCTTAAGGTCCTTACTTCTTCCCCAAACCTCATTTCATCAATTTGTTCAAATTTAATCTTTTAACCCTACTATTATCTTTCTCATCGAGTTTCATTAGCTTTTAGAATAATTCCTCAAATTGAATTCTAATTAAGGTCCAAATTTTATAACCATACCTACTGGTCTTCCTTAAGTCTAAGAATATTCATAAAGTCTCCAATAATAATTTTCTAAGGGTTAACATCATTAAAATTTAACTATGAAAAATTTTACTCATTCTGGGAAGGTCGATCGATCGACCTTGAACCTCGATCGATCGATGGTGGTCGATCGATCGACTGATGAATGTCGATCGATCGATCGCACCAGGTAGGCTACGGACTGCTTCGTTTTGCAGTCCTCAAATCGTCCCAAAACTCCATTACAATGCATGAAACTCTAATCTAACGTTATAGTATCATCATACAACCATCCTACAACATTGTTAACGTTCTAAAACCAATAATTCATCAACCAAGGGCTTTATTTGGATCAAAACTTCATCAAGAACCCTAATTTTCTATTTCTTTCAAGAACATTAATAAATCTCTTCTTAAATCCGTTTTTAGATCATCAAGGGTTATATTTTGAATTCATAATTCGTCCAGAATATGTCTACATGCAATTCCTAACATAGTTCATAGTTTTAATCCTCAAATTCATGGGTCTATATCAATCTTCCAAGACAAAATTCGATAATTACCTAAACATGGAAGAACACATTCATGGAATTAATTGTAACTAAATCGCTTGCCTTATGTTCCAGATTTGTTGTTGGTTGAAGATGGTTGAATTCCTCTCTCTCTCTGCAGAATTCTACTCTCTCTCTCTCTCTCTCTCTCTCTCTCTCTCTCTCTCTACAATCTCTTCTCACAAGATGACAATGGAGGTGGGAGTTGGTTTTTGGCAAGTTAGAAATAGTTTCTTAACTTCTTCCGTAGCCCACTACTTAGATTGGGGTTGGAAATAGGTTAGTGGGTTAAATGATAAGTTGCAATTAAAGTCTGATTTTCGTGGGTTTTAATTTCCAAATTTCCGAAATTACCAAAATGCCCTTTTAAGTTACCGGTATGGCCTAATAATGCCCCGGGACCCAAACTTAACTCCCGGCTAGTGTTTTCTGACTATTTCGATCCTTCCGGACTCGTTGGCGCACTCAAAATGACCATACGGTTGATAAAAATAAAATTCACTTTTTAATTCAAATAATTACATTCCTGACGCGACTGTCACGCGCGTCCCAACAAAATTTCCAAATTGCCGTATTTCTATCTCGCGACAATTTTAATATTCTCAATATTCATATATTGCCATATATACACATTATAATCAAATACCAACTCACATCTAGTTAGTATTTTATCTGGATTAATTCTCAATTAATTCACATTTAATTTAATTAATCCCATAAATAAATATCAATAAAAGTACGGGGTATTACACCTTCTCATATTATTTCACACTCGGTTGCACATTCTTTTTTCGTTATTTAGTCATAATTTTAATTTTAGCATTAATTAAGTAACTTTTCCCTTGAATTTAAAAAAATATATATATATTTTAATAAAAAAATTGGAATTGCACGTTTTCACATAAATTATTTCACCTTGAAAGTTGGATTGATACCCGTACTTACCGCAATACGAGTTATTTTTAGACAAGTTTTGTAGGTACTCAAGGGAATTTTGAGAGTGGCTTTTGAAGACAATGACCATACGTATAAAGCTTCTTATCAAATGGCGTCATTGTCGCTTTCTTGACGTGGTGCCAAATTGAAGACATGTAATTTTTATTTTTTTAGTTATAATTATTATTCCTCATCCCTCCTCCTTAGACTAGGTGTATAGGATTTTTAAAGATTTGTGTATTTATTGGGGGTGCATTTTGACACCATATTATTTTTGTAATAATTATTCATTTTTAAAAAAAAAACGAAAAGGGAAATCGGACAAGGTAGAGAGAGGGCGTCCAAAGGCGAGGATTTTGAAGCCTCTCTACTTTGGGTCGGTCGGACTTCTGGGGACGACTAAGATAGGCGAAATATCCCGTCGGTCGACTTAACTCGGTCTTCCCCCCACGTGTGTAAAAATCGTGGGAGGTACAATCTTTTTATCCCTCGCGACTCTCTAACCAGCGAGTTCATTTTTTGTGTGATTAATTGCCCCTATATGCTTTTAATTTCTGCATTGCACTTAAATTAAATGGTTTGATGAATTAATTTACCTAAGACCTGGACCCGGTCATTGAAACGAGAAGGGATTTCATCACCCGACTCACTATCTTATCCATTGTGTGCTACCCTAGCTGCCATTAAATTTAAAATCAATTAACTAGCTAGCCCCGTAGGAACACATTTTTACAAGAGGCAATCACAAAGATAAATTTCGTGATTTTTGTCTCCCGCGGATTTATTTATAATTTGACTACCCCTATCACTAATTTTGAAGATAATAATTGGCTACGTGCTCGTTAGGATTTTTCCTTTACTCGTATGTGTCCAATTCAATTCTTTCGGTAGTCCATTCAAAAAAATATTTTCAAAAATCCCAAAAAGATTTTCCTTTTTTTCCGTATTTAAAATGCCAAAAATATTTCCCCTTTCTTCTTTTCAAAAACCACAAAAAGATTTTCTTTTCTTTTCAAAGATATTTAAAAATCCCAAAACTATTCCTATCCTCATGGTCGAAGAACGTCCTTTACGGGTGTACTTTGGTCATTTCCCCTTGTTTGATGTTAATCCAAATTCGAACCTCTATTCTTTAATTCACGACGTTAACTCTCAAACCTCCATTGTTAATACTCGTGTGTCGTCCACACCCACATCTTCTACTCCACCGCCTCCGGTGACGAGTATCAACCCATCCTATGCTTCGCCATGCGCACACTGATTTCTGGTGGACCATTTTTCCCATGAGTGTCCATTTATATTCTCTCCATATGAACCCACCATGGAACATGTGCGTCCATATGACACTGTTTTGGAACCACATTCGTCGTATTCTCACGACCTATCCAATGCCGAGGGGTATGAATACCTAAGTTATTCATGGCGGCCTGATCACCCTTCCATGCAATATGAATCCCAATGCTATGTTGTGGATCCTTACGGTTTACAGCAGTTGTCATCTCCACCTAGTGCACCTCATCCCCATTAGTCCCCTTACTATGATCCTCGTGCTGATCAACCTGTTGTCTCTCAGGGAGATGCTTCTCTTGTGTATGACCAACTTGACCCCATTACCCATACTTCATATGAGTATTCTTCACATCCTAGTGTTTCTAGCGAGTTGTGTCCACCACCCACCACCGCCACCCACCGACATCTCCCCACCACCTTGCACATCCTCTCTCGAGAGCCTCTTACAAAAGTTCGCGCACACTCTTCAATCTCAAAATGAAGCCCTTCAATGGCTTGAACCAGGTTTACTGCATTTGAGTGTGCGAACGAGTTGGATTTCACCCCAAGTCAACCCGTTGTTGCTCCCACGTGGAACGATGATGCGTTGTCTTGTACCACTGATTTTGAGTATGACCAACCCTATCTTACATAGAATCTCGACATTGAGACCACCCCGTGGTCCGGGCCCCAAGTTGATAATTGTGTTGACGTATCCATTTATTGTGAGACTGATCCCACACCGCCCTATCCTTTCGAACACACAATTGAGGTTCATCTTTCCCCTTCCACATCATCCATATTTATGCCCGAGTTTACACCTATTGATCCAACCCTGTGTGTTCCCAAGGAACCAATTCTTTATAGGTTAGCTCGAGCTGCGAGTGCTACCCTCTATCCTAAGATTGAATCCGAGAATATGGATCATGTCCCACCATGCTTACCTCCTATTGAGTCAAATATTATTTTTAATTCATCTATCTCGGATTTGGATGCCTCGTTCGATTTTTCCACCACTTTGGATGGTGACTTTCGGGTGGCTAAGTTGATCACTCCATCTTTTACTTTCACACCTCCTACTACTAGTAACCTTGAGGATCACTTTGAACTGCATGCGGAGTGTGTGCCTCCTACTCGTGAGTTAGATCATCCTCCCCCACCCTTTGTCCCACCCAATCCACCCACTACCCTTTCCACCCCACCACATGGTTTGGACCTTGTTATTGCACCTCACTTGTTCCCATCTACGTATTTAGGTCCCACCCTCCACCCTAGTGATCCACGATCCCATTTGTACACTTTTCATCGACCCCACCATCCGTGTGAGTATGCGTGCTACTCTCCCCATACGTGACACCAAGCTTGTTACTCTATGCACACCACTTCCTTGTGATGTTAATGTTTTCCATCGATAGACCCTGGCGTGTCACGGCGCGACCATTATCATCGTCCATTTATAGAATGGTCATGCACTTTCTTTGAGTCCCACACCATCACTATTGCCAAATCATTTTGTCTCCTTATACAATTTAAGCATTATGTTTCCCTCACCTTTACGCTCAATAAGGCCCGTGATCGGTGCTTGTACATACTCATCCTTACCCTGATACCCACCCACCCATGGTCCACCAATGCTTTTCATCTAGTGATGCACTTTTCTATACAAGTGCATTGACCTCTTTTGGCATTTATCCAACAAGACTGACACTTAAGTCTTGTTTGGGGATGATTTTCATCACCTAATTTTTTTGCGACCCCGTGCTTTCATAGATCTTATCTTTAGGCTGAGAAGGGTTCGGTCTGGCTGAAGACATTAAACTTAGCGCTACCGGGAGGTAGCCCGTCGTTCATTATTTATTCGTATGAGTTTTACCCTGTTTGGGAGTGGTGTTTCCCATCACCCAATGATTTTCACATGCTTTATAGACTTGTACGTATTTGTCTCGCATTTGTTCTTCAGGGTTTGTCTCTCCATCATGCGGTAAAATTTCATAAGGGTTTCATTATGGTAATATCGTTCCTCCCTTGTGCTTTTTATTTTATATATATAGTTTTCAACATCGAGGACGATGTTCTCTTTTGTTTGGGGGTGGAAAATTTATCAAATCGTACTCTTTTGAAAATTTGCAGAAATAAGTGATTTTAAACATTTTGTGCAGTTAAATTTAAATTTTTATGGCATGAATTATCTATCATCCCTCTTTTAGAAATCTCGGAATACCTGTATTCAACCCTAAAATTGCGCTTTTTACAATAAATTAATTAATACCTATTTAAGCGTACTTTCACTATGAATTCCTAAACTCAGCAATTTTGCACTGCCACTTTTACAATCAAAAGTTGAAGAGTAACAATATTATCAAAAGAGCCTTAAAAGATCACTAGTGGCGACTGAAACCCGTGAGATTTGAGCTTTTCACATTTTTGAGGCTTTTTACGTATCTCCGAGTCACAAGTTGACTCAACTTTCTTTGGGTACCACATTTAGTTGTTGCATGGTCTCATCGTTTTTTTTAAATTTGGCTTAATCACTGAGAATGACATTACTTTCGAGTTGTAAGAAATAAGTGTCTTGTAGTTTGTCCTGAGCACTAAATCGATTTTTCCATACACTCATCTCTTTTCCTATCACATTATCATTCACCCATTATCATTTTCCATATTACCCTTATCAATATGTCCCAAATACCATCCATCATTGCCATCGTTTTTGAGAAAAAGAGTGTTTGAAATTTTCCATGTAAATTGTCTTCATTTGTGTTATGAAAAGAAGAATGTATCGCAATAAAAAAAAGTAAGCAGAAAAAAGCAAAGAAAAAGAAAGAAAGAAAAAATAGAAAAGAAGAAAAACAAAGATGCGATCATAAGTTCAAAAGATGAGGACAATATTTAATCAAAGTGTGTCACACTCTTCTCAAAATACCCCATCCCTCATCTTCTTCATTTTCCCCTCATACCTTTCATAAAACCCATTTTTACCCTGGTAAAGTATTCGGGTAAACGAGAAGATTATATGGTGAATAACTCAACATTCTCGACATAGTGGTTAGCATTCCTTCATGGGATCATAATTTTTTTCATGTATCCATCCTTTCTTATAAAGTGTGTGAGATGTTTGAACTTGTTTACATTTACTCACATCCTCACACACTAGAGAGATTCACTTACCCAATTCTCAGAGAGTTCGATTCAGAGAGATATATCCGGTGAGAATTAAAGTCAAAGCATTGATCATATATAAGTGATCTAAGACTTACTCTAATGATACTTAAGATTATTTCACACTACACATGCTGAGTTTTAGGAAGGATTACACTTTTGGTATTAAGTAATTTAATATCTCATTTTGATAATTGAATACGGTGTTCCTTGACGTCCTTTTAAGTTGGGTTGTATAACATTTCATCGTTAAATAAAAAACTACAATTCAATAAAATTTTGAAATTTGTGGGTACATTCACTGTAAACCCTCATGAGACACCACTCGCCCTGTAGGGCAACCTATAGGTTTAACGGCTTGTTGCACATGCTAAGTGCAATCGCCAGTGCCTGTGAAAGTGGCACACTTTTGGTTACTTATCTCTGTTTTCTATCTAATTTTTGCTTGAGGACTAGCAATGTTCTGTTTAGGGGTGGTGTGATAAGAATCCAAAAGTGTATAATTTATGCCCTGAATATGTGAATTTTAGTCACTCGTTTTAATTTAAATTGGCCTTATGTTTGAATTTTATCATTTTTCAGGTAAATCATCAGTCGCAACATCAAATAATGCTAAATCAAGTTAATTGCGACTCAATATCGGTCAAAAGCGTTAAATGAAGAAACTCAAAGCGGCCGCGAAGTTTGGAGTCCATTTCTGAGCATGCCTGATGAGTTCAGATGCCCCGTACGCTGTTCCCGAACCAAATCTAGGCCTAAATCGAGCCTAAACCGAGCCTGTGTGTGTTGAGTTTGTACATTTATTAATTTTAGAGAATTTTATTTTGAGTCATTTTTATTTTTAGGATTTATTTTAGATTTATTTAGAATTTTCTAGGATTTATTTTCTATTCTTATATTTCTTTATTCTGATTCTGATTTTTATTATTTTTTAGTCTTTATTTTATTTTATTATTTTTCTTAGGATTAGTTTTAAGGAATTTATTTTATTTTTTTTAGTTTTTAGTTTTTAGTTTTAATTTATTTAGTTAGGATTTTAGTTTTTATAGAGTTTTATTTATTTATTTCTTTTTATTTTTGAGTCTCTTCGTAATAAATTGGAATTTTATTTTTTAGACTTTTATTTTTATTTTAGTTCTAGTTTTATTTTTTTGTAGTGTCATTTTTTTAAGAGTCCAACTTAAACACACAACACACACTCATACCATACACTATCCTACAACTAAACTTACACCTCACCCCCACACTAATCCCATACACCCCAACACACCCAAGCACCCCTCACCAATCTTCTTCAACCAACACTCTCTCTCCTCAAACCTCCATAACCAACCCAACCTTATACCTCCCTTAATACCCACCAACCTTAAACCCCAATCAATAATAAACAAACCCAAATCAAGACCCACCTACACGGATATGCCCATACCCATACCTACTTCGAACTCCAAAATCGGAGCCAACAAACTCAAACCGCCATCCCCTGTGAACCCAAACCCGCGACCCGAACCGACCTCCACCAAATCTGGGCTGCCATCTTCTAACCCGCACCCATACAACCGAAACCTCCCACGCCCAAACCCGGAATCGCACTAGATCCGTCGGCGGTTAACCTGCAAACCAACCCGGATCACCAGCCCTCTTCCAACAAAACCCAAAACCATTATCTCCTATCCAAGAACCAAATCAAAACCAATTCCAAGCCAAAATCCCAAAAAAATCGGAACTACTCCTTAGCCAAATGAAATCCCACCAAAAAAAACCTTCGTGGGACTCTAAAAAAGAGATGGCAAGTCACTTTAAAGAGAAGAAGACTCTCATAAGCAGAAAGGAGAGACGCAGAGAGAGAGAGAAACAGTCTGTACAATATGTACATAGTAGGTACATAAAAAAATTCAGAAAAATACAAAAAAAAATTAGTTTAGTTTAGAATAAATTTGTAGGTTTGTTTTTATTCTTTTTGGTGTAATCGAATTCTGGATTTGTGAAAAGATTGAGACGCACTTTCATGAACAAGTTCGACAAGGAAATTTTGCGTATTGAATTTCTTTCCCTTTCCTTTTCATTCTTGATATATTATCTATTGTTGTTTATGCACACATGAGAATATTTGGCTAAACACCCCGTTGCGAATGATGCTAGTTTAATTAATTTCATTAATGCTATAATTCTAGGAAAATTATTTTTAACTATCATCAATTAATTTATGTAACGAGAGTTAGTAAATTAATTGAACAAGCTAATGTTTGAATTTAGGAATCGAACTAGAGATAGGTTTTTCCGATATTTGAATATTAATTCGGTATTGAAATTTGAGGATTGATATTGTTTTCGTTAAATTGTTCCTAGCGGGTAATTTTGTGAAAATAGTGTAGTCCTAATTTTTCATTGTGTGACATTTTTTTAAATTAATTTTCTGAAAAAGATTTTATTAAATTTATAATTTTAGCGAGAGTTAGATTATTGATTTAATATTATCTTGAAATATTTCACATTAATAAATTGAGAGATTAGAATAATTAAAAATGTAGTGTAATCCCGTCTCTTGACCTTCTCACATTATTTCACACTCGGTTGCACATTCTTTTTCCGTTATTTAGTCATAATTTTAATTTTAGCATTAATTAAGTAACTTTTTCCTTGAATTGTTTTAAAAATAAAAAAAAAAATATTTTAATAGAAAAAATTGGAATTGCACGTTTCACATAAATTGTTTCACTTTGAAAGTTGGATTGATACCCATACTTACCGCAATACGAGTTATTTTCAGAATAGTTTTGTAGGTACTCAAGGGAATTTTGAGAGTGGCTTTTGAAGACAACGACCATACGCAAAAAGCTTCTTATCAATACCTGTATATTTGATTATGTTTGTTCATATTTGTTCGATTTGTTAATTTAGTTCATATTATGTAGCTGAGATTTCGGTTTATTCATCAACTTTAATTCATCAGGTGGTGTCGAGGAATGTTTTGAGCGGTCTGGGAGCCTCTCATACACGAGTCAGATATTATCTGAATTTTTGACACCTGAAGTTAAAAGGAAATCCAATAATGTGGTGCCAACACCTGCTATTTATTTCTTCCATTTACCAGTAGTCCTCACATCTTAATTTTTAATGTTTTGCATGATGTGTTGTGTACTCGATTTTGCTCAATTGAATATGTGGATATATATAGCTAAGATAAGACAACTGTTTTGCACTTTAATTCTTGGTAAATAATTTTGTGTTTGTGGATATATATAGATTTACATTTTATAAACTAGGGGTTTCAATTAAGGAATCTGAATTATACGTTATATCTGTGATTTTAATTGGCATTTTAAATTAAAATGATTTTTACATGGGATTCTAAATTTTGTTGTTTAGAATCAAAGTGATGAAAGGAATCTAGTTGCTTTTGAGAGTGAGTTTCTTAAACCCAAATTATTATGCTTTGTTATATGTTTTTAAGGCTTCACTGCCCAATTGTAATTGATTACGATTTGCTTTTTGAGTTTTTTTTAATAATTTCTAATTTGATTCATATATAGGTAGTACCAAGGCATGAATTGCAATGATGAGTGTCATTCAATTTATGAATATAACAATATGTTATGTGAATGTTGAAAATAATGTCTTAAATAGTTAGATGTTTATGTTCTCATTGAAATTCCAATCATCGACCATAAAACAAATAACAAGTTAAAATAGTATGTTTCGGGAGAAATGCCATAACTTTTTAACCATAAATCGGAATGAGGCAATTCTAGCGCCATTGGATTCGTATCGCTCGTGCCTATAAAAAATCGTTTCGAGCTATTTTCGGCAATTATTAAGGGGTCAAAATCGACTTTAAAGTCGGCATTTTTATTTTTTTCATTGTTGGATTTCGTTCGTGTAAGGTTTTTTTGTCAATTTTTTACCTATTTTGATGGCATCCTGTGGTAGTTGATTCAACTCTGTGTATTTTTTGTTGGACTATTCACTATTTGTTAAACAGGGTTGATAGTCCTATAAATAAAGGATATTGTAGCTAATTGTTTTTTAAATTACACTTTGTTTTGTAGCAGAACGAAATTTTTGTCGTTTTGCAGTTACATACTTTGGAAATTTTTGTCGTTTTGCGATTACTTACTTTGGTAATTTTCTTCGTGCCTTCAGGCACGGGAATACACTATTATATATATATATATATATATATATATATATATATAGGGGAGGGGTCATTGGTATATTTTGCATATTTATATATATGGTATCTTATTTGTTTTAAGTCTTTGCGATTTGCATTTTATCCATGTTTTTCATATACTTTATCTTTGGATTTTATTTGGCATGCTATATGATTATATTGATATCTCTCATTGTGTGCACTGAAATTCACGTTTCATGTTTATAATTTCAAATTGGTATCATACTTCATTGATTATTCATATTGGTATCTTTTTACATCGATATTGATAATATTTTATCATTGTTTGGATTATTTGTTCTTGTGTTGCCACGATGTGTTTTCTACACTTCTCGCCATTACACGATATTATTACTTATTCTGTAAATTCTCTTGTTATTATATTTTCACATATTTAGGGGGAGATTTAGTTTATAGGAGATAAATAGTTTTGTACCTTTCTTGTGTTTTCTATTCCTGAACAAAAAGGGGGAGAAATGGTATCTTTCCTTTCATGATTAGGATATCTTTATCTTAGGGGGAGGCATCTTACCTATGTTTAGATTTTTAGACACAGTTCGAATGTTATTCATATGAAGATTTTATACTTGTTATATTCTCCTTACATTTGAAGGTGTGTTTAAGTGTGGAGGTTTGCAACATGCAGTATAGTTTTTTTTCCAAACAAGCAAAGCAACTCAGAGTTTGTGTTTGTCGAGCGTCTAGACTCTTTTTTCCTATTGGGTAGGTATTGAGTCTTTTTAGAGAGCTTGACGGTCAATAGGGTTTTTATTTTGGTTTTGTCCCAGAATAGCCAGGGGGGTTCGTAAGGACAAATTTCCAATCGAGTCAATTTGTTTGTACTTGGATTAATTCTGGACAAAACATTGAAGTCATAGGTTAGGCTTTGTATTTTCGATATCGTAAGCCTATGAAATGTTTGATGAAGATGTAGCGGCCAAGCTTCAAAGTGGATATGCATCGTGCCGTGTTTTTCGTACCAAGTTTGTCTTCACATCTACAAAGGATCTCGTAAGGTATGGATGCATTTAGAATATGATCCTTGGAATTTGTTTTCGGTGTTTCTATTTAAACAAAATCATTTAAAACTATTTTTAAAATTGTGTTTGACCAAAATATTTTTTTGTTGGTTAGTATTAGACCTCATTAGAATGAAAAGCCATTTTTTTCAAACGAGTCTGAGACTCCACTGGAACAAGCTTGAAACCTCGTTAGAACGAACATCAACAACCTTCAAACATGTACGTTCTATAAATTAGTGAAGGGCCTATTAGAAGCTCGTTGAAACGAATTTGCTAGTTCGTTCGAACGAACTTTGGTGTCATTAGAACAAAATAAGCATTTTGTTCGAATGAACCCTAGGATTTTGTTCGAACAAGTTAGCCGCCTTAAAATTCATGCTTTCACTATTTTAGGCGTGTTGGAATCAGTTTTTTCTAGAACTTTTAGTAAAAATCAAACTCCTACTTGTTTACAAAAGTTCTCAAACCCTAGTTTCACCCTTTGTGTTTAAAGATCCAAGTTTACATATTCATTTGCTTTGAGTCTTTTGTTTAGTCACCAAAATTTGTTTCTCATCATCTTGGATTGAGAACATGTTTCGTGCCGTGGACTTTGTGCTAGTTAGTTGTGTTGCAGTGATGAAGCGGTGTTTTGTGTTCCAATTTCGTAAATGGTTGCTGAGCCTCATCGATGGATACCAAAATGAGTTTGGAATTACGTGTTGTGACATCTTGCCTTGGTGGATTCATGCGTTGTACTGTGGAGAAGAGGTTTAAGACAAAAGAGCATCAAGACATGCGAGGGAGACGAGTTGTTTTGTAAATATACTATCTAGTCTCTCTAAAACCTTATTATAGTGATCTGTTTGGCTTATTCGTTTGAGCCTTTTCCCTTTGTAATTTTCTTCGTACATTGTCGTTTGGTGGATGATTTATTTATTTTATCTACATATTACGTAGATGCATGTTTTAGGTTAAAAAAATAAAATTGAGTAAATCGATTTATCGATACAACTCGATTTAAAATTGGTGCACAAATTTTTTATTCTATTTATTTTGCATAAAGTTTTGTTTTTTAAAATTCAATATTCTAAAAATAGAATTTTTCTGTGTGACCATCCTTACCTAAGAACCTATAGGGTGTTTTCAGTTAGCAGGCATTCGACACTCTTAAGGAAAAGTTAACTTTTGCACCAGTTCTTACCGTACCTAGGAGTGGACTTGATTTTTTAGTCTATGCCTATGCTTCTCTACAAGGATTAGGTGGGATATTAATGCGGGAGAATAGGACAATTTCATATTCCTCTCAAAAATTAAAGTGCACGAGTTCATTACCCAACTCGCGACTTGGAGTTCGTGGTTATTATATTTATGTTACATGCGTGGAGGTATTATCTTTGGGGGAGATAAGTTTAGAGTCTTCAATAATCACAAGAGTCTATAGTATCTTTTCACAAAAAAAATATCTTAATATAAGTTAGGGGCGATGGTTTGAGTTCATCAAGGATTATCAGTTCACGATCTAGTATCACCCGAGGAAGGCTAATGTGGTGGCAAAGGTGTTGAGATAACAACCTGGTGTTAGTATCTCAGTCCTCCAGGAGGTTGAGTGGGTATGAGTAGAGATAATTGGTGAGTTTACCAAGGCATTCATTAGTATGATTACACTAACTCTAGAGATCATGATATATATTATACGGGGGAAGTCACAGTATGAGATGTGTAAGGTTAAGGTTATGAAGTTTCTCTCTACTAATGTACCTTTATTTTCGATATGATAAAATGGTGAATTACATTATAACGGTAAGTTGGTGGTACCCTTGGATGAGGAGTTGATATGGGACATTACAAAGGAGTTGCATGGTTCGCATTTTGCGGTACATCCATACGGGGATAAAATGTACCAAGATATGAAACGGGAGTATTGGTGGGTTAGAATGAAGGGGGATATAGTCGAGCTTGTATATAGATGCATTACTTGTCAGATGGTGAAGGTGGACCATCAGAAGTCGTCTAGTATGCTTCAGCATCTACCCATTCCCGAATGAAAGTGGGATAGCATCTCCATGGATTTCATCATGGGGCTACCTTTAAAGCCTCGCTAGAGTGATGCTATTAAGGTGATCGTTGATCGAATTATTAAGGTGACACACTTTTTGTTCATTCGTACCGACTACTCGATCAAGTAGCTTGCATGTCTGTATATGGTGGGCATTGTTTATTTATATGGGATTCCATTATCTATCATTTCAGATCGGGTCCCTGCATTTGTAGCACACTTTTAGGAGAGTCATTAATATTCCATGGGGACTAAGCTACATATTAGTATGTCATACCTTTCGTAGATAAATGGCAAGACCGAGAGGGTCAATCAGGCATTTGATGATATGTTATGGCCATTTGTAATGGACTTTAAAGTATATAGGAGTCAGAATTGTCATTAGTGGAGTTCGTGTATAATAACATCTATCAAAAGTCAATTTCCATCCCCTTATGAGGCACTTTATGTGAGACCATGTTGATCACCGATATGTTGGTTGAACCCAGGTGAGGGTAGACATTTAAGGTCTGATCTCGTCTAAGACTTGACTGAGAATATCAAGTTGATCAGGTAGGGGATTAAAGTTGCTCAGGACAGATAGAAGAGCTATGTAGATAAGAATATGAAGATTATGGAGTTCTAGGTAGGATAGCAGGTTTTACCACGAACTTTCCCTATGATAGGGGTGGTGAGGTTTGAAAAGAGAGGAAAATTATCCCCTTGTTATATTGGATAATTCACGATTATGGATAAGGTGGGGAAGGTTGCATATCGTTTAGCACTTTTGGACAACTTAGATCGGATGCGTAACGTATTTTATGTATTCTTACTGCGGCAATTTTTACACCCCATGGTTGCATATCAGCATATTGATTTGGGTGAGATTGAGTTAGACTCGGATGCATCATACAACGAGCATTCGATCGATATTTTGGATATACGTATCCATAAGTTTTGTACCAAGTAGATAGCTTTAGTGCGTGTGCATTGGAACCACCACAATTAGGAGGAGTCCACTTAGGAGTGCAAGGATTTTATGGGGCAATAGAACCCCAAATTTATTTGACTCATTTATATGAGGAGTTTGTATTTTGACTCATTTATATGAGATGTTAGTATTTTGACTCATTTATATAAGGTGTTAGTATTTTGATTCAGAGGTGTTATTATTTTAACTCAGGTAAATGAGGGGTTAATTATGAATTCAGAGGATGAAAATATTTTTGTTAGGGGGGGGGGGGGGGATGGTAAAATCATGTAATTTTATAGGAATTTAAGTAATCAAAAAAATTACAAATTATGAATTTTGGGAGAATTTAAATAATTATTTAAGTGAAAACTTGAATTTTATAATTATCTAAGTGAAGGAAAAAGTTTTATTTATCTTAGTGTAAGTTGAAATAAAATTTATCAAAGTTATTATAATTAAAGAAATTCTATTTATGAATTTTAGATTTTATTATGAATTATAGAATTTATGTGGTGAATTGATAATGTGTTTGGGTCTAATTATAAATAAATAAAAGTATGGGCCTTAACTATAATTATAGAAAGAAAACAAGAGGTTTAACGCAAAAAGAAATTCTGGTTTAAGTTAGAGGATACTTTGGTAATAAGGTAGTTACTTGGATAAAGGTTTAAGGTTACGGTTTTTAATGAAAGAAAGAGGATGGAATTAAGGTGTAATTAAAGAAAATAATAAAGGAAAAAAGAAAAATTTATAAATTAAAATTAAAAAGGGGAGTAAAAAAATCAGGCGGTGCTTTCATTCTGAAAAGAAGGGACTTATAGTTCATTTTTGTTAATAACAATATAAACCGCCTATTGCCTCCCATATTTAGTACACAAGTTGACCCTTACACCTTAACCAAATCCCAAAAATATTATATATTCCCAAACCTAAAAGTATACTCTTTTATTCTAGCCAAAAAATTATATTTTCGGGAAGATTTTTTTAAACAACATTGGACCAATTTCTAAAAGACTTTTGAAGAACAATTCAACTAATTTTCAAGAGTGATTTCTTCAACATATTTGGGGGGTTATTTTCATCAGTTGAGAAACAACTTAGGAGGAAATTTTGCTATAATTCTTCATTATTATTACTTTGGGGGTTTTCTTCAATTGAAGCAAGATAATTCTATTCTCTCCTTTCATGATGTAAAGGATAATTGCTACCTAAATATATTTTGTAAATTATAAAATTTGGCAAAAAAGACTTAGGAAATATTCTTGTATTGGCCACATTCATAAAAATTATGATTTTTATAAATAAAAAATGAAACCCAGTTCATGAATTTTGATACTAGATTAATTAGGAAAGGCGCGAGGCGTGGTCGAGGCGTAGAGGTCAAGCCTCAAGACTTAGGAGCCTAGGCGCGCCTAGGCGAAGCCTAGGCGTAAAAAGGCGTTTTTCCTTTTTTTATTATTTTAATTATTCCAAGGCTAGTAATATAATAAAATGGTACATAACTTGAATTTTGAAAATATATCGATATGTTTGGTAGCCATCTTTCTCATATTCATGCTCCATAATCATTATTTGTCAACTAATCCTTTATTTTAAAAAAAAAAAGTGTGCCTTAAGCCTTTTACCAAGAATAAGGCGTAGGCGATGCGTTTCTCTCAAGCCTCAAGCCTAGGCGGGCCTAGGCGAAGCCTAGGCGGGCCTTTTAGAACAAAGATTAGGTTGAATTAATTTATTGGATTTGGATTTCGAGAATTGTGTATTCTATTATAATTTTCCATAATAAAGTAGGATTTCCCTATTAATAGAATTCATGTTGTAGATTACTCCTTTTATTTGAATTAGGATTTCTCTCCTTTTTCTAATTTAAAAAATTGGGGCATGGATTAAATGTTGAATTCTCACAGGTTAAGTTTGGAAAATTGAGATTTCTGTGACACCCCACCTAATTAAATACCGGGCGATCACTCCTTTATTAAATTAAATCAAGGTAAACAGTTGGTTCATTCTCAGCATCACTGTCGATAAAATAATTTTTTCAATTTAACACCCTAAATAATTAAGCTAAGTGTCAAAACGTTTTCCATACAAAACTTTCCAAATTTTAATTAAAGAAAAAGATTTATTTTAATTAAAACAACATTTCTACAATAAAGAATCACACCACAATAAACCAAATAACATAATACATTCGTCAATCGAATGTCAACAAATGGAACTAAAACCACAAATCCATCCTGAATAAATCCCATAGAACAATACTGGAAATAAATGAAATACAAAATCCCAGCAACAAATGAAATGATGAAAAGGGCGACACGTGCCCAATAAATGAGAATAATAGGAGTGGAGTCAATAACAGAAGCCGTCTACTCAAGTGACCTGCAACTCCCACCTAAGCTGCAGCTCGTTCTTCTCAAGGGATCCTAAGCAAGACGCCCCTGTGGCTGGGCACCTGAAAATATACATATATATATACAAGAGAGAGAGAGAGAGAAAAAGAAACGGGTCAGAGCCCGAAAGTGTGTTTGATTTTAAAATACGTTAAGCAAGTATTTAAATTGATACAGGCCAATGCAAATCATATTAATGCGTCTCTCTCTTGAGAAATACTCACCTCTCTTCTAATGTGCACCCCTATCGTACTAACCTTCCCAACGGTTTGTTTTAGCATCTAACATACTAGTCTCTCTAACAACTTTAACTTAACTTAAATTACTCGTAAGATTTATAATACACGATATCCACTTTAAAGGATGTTCCAACAGTAGCCCAAAATTCTCTATTTTTAACTTCATAAAAATAATAAAGTTCCCGTGACATTTTATACTTTCTCAAAACAAGTATTTAATAATTTGAGTCAACAACCATGTTCTACTTATCAAATCACAGTAGGCAGTTTAAAGTTTATAACCTCATATATATATTAACTACTCGTATAATATATATATATAACAACACCCCAACTAAACTATGGTGCGGGCATACTCTGCTATCCAATCCCCGTATCGCTCACACAAAGGGAAATACAAGTTCGGAATCACTCTCGAACTGTATTAACATATACAAAACAACGTTGAGGCGAAGCATAGATTCCAAGTCCAAGAGGTCAGTACATACCCACACGTCTCTTAGGACCGTCCGACTATCAATCTGATAGCCCGTAACTAGGATCTCTAACTTCTAGGGTACGAATCAATATCCCCCATAAAGCAACACAGGATAAGATCGTCCCAGCGCGGTAACCTCAGGGATAGCAAGTAGCGCGGGTACGTTTTTCACATGTATATAATATATGTACACACAATCATATAAATATACCCATTCATCATATTAATATAGGTTCCTCCCGTTACCCATAGTCACAACATTTATCCTTAATTTCCCATTATTATGATTACGTATAAGGTTTCGTCTCTAGCCTTAACTCGAAGGGTTTTCTCACTAGTTACGTGACACTCGTGGATTCTATCCATCCAAGTAGCAAAATTAGTAGGTAAACGTCTATTCACTATCGTAAGTATTTGACGTAATCTCTCACTTGAATTACGTAGTTTCCTCGTTCTATAAATAATTGTCCCTAAGGAACAATTATCGTCTCATAATAAAGTTCTCAACACTTAATCATATGTCCTACTGGTCTCTCCTATATCCCAAAACATTTTATTCATAAAGCCCAAAAATTATTTCACGATGAATCATGTTCAATTAATTCAACAAGGGGAAATAAGAGTCTGCCAGGAAGGGTCGATCGATCGAGGTCTGGGGCTCGATCGATCGAACCTTCGATCGATCAAAGCTTTAGGCTCGATCGATCGATCAAGCAGGTCTGCGAAATCCTGCAGAAGTGCAGTTACGGGTTTTACCAAAATTCTTCACCCAAATCAATATTTCCCAGCACTAATCGTCCCAAAACTCCTACTACAAACATAATAACATATTTCCAGATGTTTTTAACGTTAAGCATGCGTATATCCATCATTAAACATGGTTAAACAATCCAAAATCTCATTTAAACATCAAGAACCCTAATGTTTTCTTGACTTTTGTTCTAATCAGTTTTCTCCAGAATTTCCTTCTAACATATCATCAAAAATTCGTGGGTTAATCATCTACTTCACATAATATTTCCAGAATATGGTTATAATGTTTTCTACATGCAAATCCCTATCAAAATTGGGGTTTTCTTCCATAGATTACAATCCTAATCATTCTTACACTAATATGAATATTGCACCAACGAAAATACGCAAGTTAAACACTTGCCTGGGATTTCAGAGGTCTGGTTTCCTACTGATATTGGTGTGGTTGCGTTCTCCTCCTCGCGATCTACGCGTTGGTGGTGACGGTGGTGCAAATGGTGGTGTTTTTGGCCTTGAATCACCTTGAGAGCTCTCTCCTCTCTTCTCCAATGGCCGTTCTAGGGTTCTGAATGTTCTAACCCTAAAAGGCTGACCTAAATGGCTGCTAAGGATGGTTGAAATTCGTGGGTTTAATTACCCTATATTGTAAAATGACCAAAATGCCCTCCCGGGTCACAAATTAAGCCTAAAAACATCCTGAGACCCAAACTAAACTCCCGGGTACACTTTTCTGACTATCTCGACCTTTCCAGACGCGTTGGCGCACTCAAAACGAGTATACGAACAACTTATAAAATATTTACTTTTATATCTCAATAATTAGTCCCGACGCGACACGGGCGCGTCCCGACTAAAATTCTCAAAATTGACATTTCATTCACTTGTGACCTTTAATATAACCCATATCATATATTACTATGCTCATTAGTAATATTCGACAATTTTTATATAATTACTAACTCTCGTCACGTTAATAATTATAACATAATTAATTTCCGGATTTTTATTAAATAATTCACTCTCATTAAATTTAACAAAACCCCCAAATTACTATAGCATAAAAATACGGGGTATTACATACTTCCCCCTAATAACGGAATTTCATCCCGAAATTCAAAAAATAAGGTATACCTGATAAGAACAAATCTGGATATCTCTCGCGCATATCTGCCTCACGCTCCCAAGTGGATTCCTTCACATTATGGTGTTCCCACTGGACCCGCACAAGTGGAACTATCTTCGACCTCAATCTCCTCTCACTAAAGTCTAGGATAGCCACCGGTCTCTCCTTGTAGGAGCTATGAGGCTGTAAGTCGATCTCCTCTATCGCGATGTGAGTATGGGCCATATCATCTCGAAGGTATCGTCTCAACGACGAGATGTGAAATACATCGTGAATGCGATGTAAATGTTCCGGCAGTCCCAATCTGTATGCAACTGGCCCAATCCTCTCAATGATGGGAAATGGTCCCACGTACCTCGGAGCCAACTTTCCCTTCTTCCCGAACCTCATCACTCCTTTCATAGGAGACACACGCAGTTACACTTGGTCCCCCACATTAAACTCCTTGAAGAACCGTTTCGCATCGGCATAGCTCTTTTGTCTGTCCTGGGCTACTCGAATGCGACCCCTGATCATCTCAATCCTCGCAGAGGTCTCCTGAATTACCTCTGGTCCTAGCAACTTGTTATCCCCCACCTCAAGCCAACAGGTTGGGGAACGACAAGGCTTGCCATACAAAGCCTCAAATGGAGCCATACCAATCGTGAACTGATAAGAGTTATTATAAGCAAACTCTACCAGTGGAAGGTGTGGTTCCCAACCTCCTCCAAAATCGAGAACGCACATGCGTAGCATATCCTCTAACATCTGATTAGTACGCTCTGTCTGTCCATTTGTCTGTGGGTGATAAGCTGAACTCAACCTCAACTCAGTACCCATAGCCTCCTGAAAGCTTTCCCAAAAACGCGACACGAAAATCTTGTCTCTATCGGACACAATATTCAGGGGCACCCCGTGTAATCTTACAATCTCCCCGATGAACAACTGAGCATACTGACCCGTGGTATAATCTGTCCGCACCGGCAGAAAATGATCCACCTTGGTCAAACGGTCTACAATCACCTAGATAGAATCGTGGCCCCTCTGTGATGTAGGCAACCCTGTAATGAAGTCCATGGAAATACTCTCCCACTTCCACGCGGGTACTTCCAATGGTTGAAGCAATCCTGACGGTTTCTGGTGGTCCACCTTCACCAGCTGGCAGGTGGAACACTTGGACACAAACTCGGCGATGTCCTTCTTCATCCCACTCCACCAGTACTGTCGTCTCATGTCCTGGTACATCTTATCGCCTCCTGGATGTACTGCAAATCAGGACCCATGAGAATGAGTCATCACTTCATGTCGTAGCTCCGCTCCTTCTGGAACCACTAATCTCCCATTAAACCGCAAACCTCCATCAGAACTAACAGAATAGGACTCAGCACCCTCGGCTAAAAGTCGCACAATTTGCTCCTGGCAAAACGGGTCTGTGGTCTGTGCCTGTATCACCCTCGTAATAATCTCGGATGTGACTGACATCACGGATATGAAAGAACGTGCTACGGCGTCTTGGTGACCCAGCTCTTTCCACTTTGCTTTCCAGATGTCCGCTACATCTTCTACCGGTCTACGGCTCAACGCAACAGCAACTACATTGGCCTTCTCCGGATGATACTGTATATCGAACTGGTAATCTTTCACAAACTCTAACCACCTGCGCTGACGCATATTCAGCTCTCGCTGAGTGAACAGGTACTGCAGTGATTTATGGTCTGTGAACAAACGGAATTTCTCTCCCAATAGATAGTGCCTCCAAATTCTCAATGCAAAGACGACCGCTGCTAACTCCAGGTCATGGGTGGGGTAATTCTTCTCATGCGGCTTAAGCTTGCGGGAAGCAAAAGCTATAGCCTTCTCCTCCTGCTGGAGTACTCCTCCAAGTCCCCGTAAAGACGCGTTAGTGTAAACCAGGTACTCCACACCCGGTTTCGGTAAGGCAAGGACTGGTGCTGAAGTAAGCTTGTCTTTCAGCTCGTCGAAAGCTAATTGACAAGCATCATCCCAAACATACGGTATCCCTTTGCGAGTCAAATTCGTCAACGGACCCGCTATCTTGGAGAATCCCCGAATAAATCTCCTGTAGTATCCGGCTAACCCCAAGAAACTACGTACCTCTGTCGGTGTCGTGGGCTGTCCCCACTCCCTCACTGCTGATACCTTACTCGGGTCAACTGCTATCCCTTGCTCAGAAACAACATGGCCCAAGAACTGTACCTCTCGCAACCAGAATCCACACTTCTCGTACTTAGCATACAACTGATGCTCTCGCAGAGTCTGAAGAACCCGCCTCAAGTGCTCGGCATGCTCCTCCTCGGAATGGGAATATATCAAGATGTCATCTATGAAGACAATGACAAACTGATCCAAGAACTCTCTGAACACTCGATTCATTAAGTCCATGAACACGGCTGGAGCATTAGTGAGGCCAAACGGCATCACTCTGAACTCATAAGACCCATATCCCGTCAAGAATGCAGTCTTTGAAACATCATGCTCCCTAATACGTAACTGATGGTACCCCGACCTCAGATCTATCTTCGAAAAGAAATTCGCTCCCCTCAACTGGTCGAATAGATCATCAATTCGAGGCAACGGATACTTATTCCGTATCGTGACCTTGTTCAATTCCCGGTAGTCCACGCACAATCTCAGTGAACCATCTCTCTTCTTTACAAATAAGACTGGAGCGCCCCAAGGTGAGGTACTCCTACGAATGAAACCCTAACCTAATAGCTGCTCTATCTGATCTCGTAGCTCTCGCATCTCTGCCGGAGCCATACGGTACGGTGCGCGTGCTATAGGTCTCGTATCCGGCACTAAATCTATAACGAAGTCTATCTCACGACTGGGCGGTAGGCCTGGTATCTCCTGAAACACATCGGAATACTCCCTAACAACTGGGATCGAATCCAAAGGAATCACAACCTCCTTAGAGGTATCCTCCTCAATGTAATATAAATGAGCGGTCGAACCTCCCTCTGGGCGAGGCATCGCCACTACAAACATCTCTTGCCCCGGAATGGCAAAAATAATGCTCCCACCGAAGCAATCAATCATGGCTCTATAAGCTGCGAGCCAATCCATACCGATAATCACATCGTGCTCATGCATGTCTAAAACTAACATATCTGCAGGTAATACCAAACTACCGATCTCTATCCCCACTCCTCGGCATAAAAAGAAAATAAGTGACCCACTCCCCAATGGTGAGTCTACACACGTCACTGTGCTCTCTGCTGTGGCTAACAACCCTAAGGCCTTCGCAAAATGCGTAGCTATGAAACAATGCGTGGCCCCCGTATCAAATAAAACCCGACCCATAGTACCATGGATAGGAAACGTACCCTCAATCGCGGGTGGTGCCTGTGGAGCTGCTGCCTGGTGGACGTTATAGACACGTCCATACTGTAACTGCCCCTGCTGCACTGGAGCTACTGTAATGGCTGGTAGGGCTGGCGCTAGGGCTGGAGCTGGAAGGGCAGGTGGAAAAAATGGCCTCTATGGCTCATTACGGGCTCCCTGCTGCTGTGGGGCCCTATCGCCTTCTGGGCAATCCTGACGCTTATGGCCGTGCTTTCCGCACACAAAACACCGGCCTCTGAAATTACCTCCCCTCTGTCCCTGCTGACCACGGCCCTGCTGGCCGTTACCTCCACGCCATTGGCCCTGTTGCCCCTGATGTGCACGCTGTTGGCCCTGCTGGCCCTGCTGATTAGGCTGGCCCTGCTGGCCCTGCCTATAACCCCCATTTCCCTGCCTGGGATCACCCGAACGGAATCGCTTAGCAGGGTCCCCCTGATGGGAACTCTGCTCGTGCTGACGAGTCTGTCCATGAGATGGTGCCCCACCGGCACCGTTACCCCCGGTCTTGCCCTGCTGGCTGGACTCTCCTGCTCTCTTGCTCCCCTGAAGATGGAAGCGGTGATCCTGGCAATGTAGTAACGCTGCATTGAGTACATCAGTGAACGTACTCAGGGACAAGTTCCCAATAAGGTGCTGACGGATCCTCCAAGCCAACCCGTCGACAAACAACAAAATCTTCTTGCTCTCAGTAGGTGCCTCATCTGGCACAATGGTGAGAAGTCTCGTGAACTCCTCCTCATACTCTGCTACAGTAAGATTATCTTGCTTCAGATTTAGTAGTTTTCTCCTCATCTCAGTCTGCACTGTGGGTGGAAAGTACTTGCGGTCAAACCGCTCCCAGAGCATCTGAATAGGGATCGTGTCCCTCTCCTCCAAAGTAGTAGTGGACTCCCACCACTGCAACGCGGCTCCCACCAGCTTAAAGGAAGCCAATAACTGCTTTTGTACCTCGGTGCACTCATACATGCGAAGATGCCGCTAGATGTCTTTCTTCCATTGGCTGACCGTGACAATATCGGAGCTACCCGAAAACTCAGGGAGATGTGCTTTCTGAAAAGCATCCCGAACTCTCTCCCATGCAGATGGAAGTTGTGTTGGTACTGGCGCCACTGCCTGAACCTGGGGTGGAGCCTGCTGAATCACTGCTATCGCGGCATTCACCGCCTGAGTAACTATGGCGGCTACTTCATTAGCATTCATTGTGCCTGGTGCCGGAGCTGCTGGCTGCTCGGCCTGGGCACGCCTATCTCTCGGAGCACGTCTCGGAGGCATCTGAAACGTGAAAAAAATTTATTAGTCTACAGTTATCATCGGATCTCAAATAGCTGAAGACTTAAACGTAAAAGCAGGAATACAACAATCCTAAAAATAGGGCTCTATAGCAAAAACGTTGAGCTGAAAGTGAAATAAGCCGTACAGATCCTAAGGACATTAGAACCTGATGCTCTGATACCACCTGTGACACCCCGCCTAATTAAATACCGGGCGATCACTCCTTTATTAAATTAAATCAAGGTAAACAGTTGGTTCATTCTCAGCATCACTGTCGATAAAATAATTTTTTCAATTTAACACCCTAAATAATTAAGCTAAGTGTCAAAACGTTTTCCATACAAAACTTTCCAAATTTTAATTAAAGAAAAAGATTTATTTTAATTAAAACAACATTTCTACAATAAAGAATCACACCACAATAAACCAAATAACATAATACATTCGTCAATCGAATGTCAACAAATGGAACTAAAACCACAAATCCATCCTGAATAAATCCCATAGAACAATACCGGAAATAAATGAAATACAAAATCCCAGCAACAAATGAAATGATGAAAAGGGCGACACGTGCCCAATAAATGAGAATAATAGGAGTGGAGTCAATAACAGAAGCCGTCTACTCAAGTGACCTGCAACTCCCACCTAAGCTGCAGCTCGTTCTTCTCAAGGGATCCTAAGCAAGACGCCCCTGTGGCTGGGCACCTGAAAATATACATATATATATACAAGAGAGAGAGAGAGAGAGAAAAAGAAACGGGTCAGAGCCCGAAAGTGTGTTTGATTTTAAAATACGTTAAGCAAGTATTTAAATTGATACAGGCCAATGCAAATCATATTAATGCGTCTCTCTCTTGAGAAATACTCACCTCTCTTCTAATGTGCACACATATCGTACTAACCTTCCCAACGGTTTGTTTTAGCATCTAACATACTAGTCTCTCTAACAGCTTTAACTTAACTTAAATTACTCGTAAGATTTATAATACTCGATATCCACTTTAAAAGATGTTCCAACAGTAGCCCAAAATTCTCTATTTTTAACTTCATAAAAATAATAAAGTTCCCGTGACATTTTATACTTTCTCAAAACAAGTATTTAATAATTTGAGTCAACAACCGTGTTCTACTTATCAAATCACAGTAGGCAGTTTAAAGTTTATAACCTCATATATATATTAACTACTCGTATAATATATATATATATATATATATATATAACATCACCCCAACTAAACTATGGTGCGGGCATACTCTGCTATCCAATCCCCGTATCGCTCACACAAAGGGAAATACAAGTTCGGAACCACTCTCGAACTGTATTAACATATACAAAACAACGTTGAGGCGAAGCATAGATTCCAAGTCCAAGAGGTCAGTACATACCCACACGTCTCTTAGGACCGTCCGACTATCAATCTGATAGCCCGTACCTAGGATCTCTAACTTCTAGGGTACGAATCAATATCCCCCATAAACAACACAGGATAAGATCGTCCCAGCGCGGTAACCTCAGGGATAGCAAGTAGCGCGGGTACGTTTTTCACATGTATATAATATATGTACACACAATCATATAAATATACCCATTCATCATATTAATATAGGTTCCTCCCGTTACCCATAGTCACAACATTTATCCTTAATTTCCCATTATTATGATTACGTATAAGGTTTCGTCTCTAGCCTTGACTCGAAGGGTTTTATCACTAGTTACGTGACACTCGTGGATTCTATCCATCCAAGTAGCAAAATCAGTAGGTAAACGTCTATTCACTATCGTAAGTATTTGACGTAATCTCTCACTTGAATTACGTAGTTTCCTCATTCTATAAATAATTGTCCCTAAGATACAATTATCGTCTCATAATAAAGTTCTCAACACTTAATCATATGTCCTACTGGTCTCTCCTATATCCCAAAACATTTTATTCATAAAGCCCAAAAATTATTTCACGATGAATCATGTTCAATTAATTCAACAAGGGGAAATAAGAGTCTGCCAGGAAGGGTCGATCGATCGAGGTCTGGGGCTCGATCGATCGAACCTTCGATCGATCGAAGCTCTAGGCTCGATCGATCGATCAAGCTGGTCTGCGAAATCCTGCAGAAGTGCAGTTACGGGTTTTACCAAAATTCTTCACCCAAATCAATATTTCCCAACACTAATCGTCCCAAAACTCTTACTACAAACATAATAACATATTTCCAGATGTTTTTAACGTTAAGCATGCGTATATCCATCATTAAACATGGTTAAACAATCCAAAATCTCATTTAAACATCAAGAACCCTAATGTTTTCTTGACTTTTGTTCTAATCAGTTTTCTCCAGAATTTCCTTCTAACATATCATCAAAAATTCGTGGGTTAATCATCTACTTCACATAATATTTCCAGAATATGGTTATAATGTTTTCTACATGCAAATCCCTATCAAAATTGGGGTTTTCTTCCATAGATTACACTCCTAATCATTCTTACCCTAATATGAATATTGCACCAACGAAAATACACAAGTTAAACACTTGCCTGGGATTTTAGAGGTCTGGTTTCCTGCTGATATTGGTGTGGTTGCGTTCTCCTCCTCGCGATCTACGCGTTGGTGGTGACGGTGGTGCAAATGGTGGTGTTTTTGGCCTTGAATCACCTTGAGAGCTCTCTCCTCTCTTCTCCAATGGCCGTTCTAGGGTTCTGAATGTTCTAACCCTAAAAGGCTGACCTAAATGGATGCTAAGGATGGCTGAAATTCGTGGGTTTAATTACCCTATATTGTAAAATGACCAAAATGCCCTCCCGGGTCACTAATTAAGCCTAAAAACATCCCGACACCCAAACTAAACTCCCGGGTACACTTTTCTGACTATCTCGACCTTTTCGGACGCGTTGACGCACTCAAAACGACCATATGAACAACTTATAAAATATTTACTTTTATATCTCAATAATTAGTCCCGACGCGACACGGGCGCGTCCCGACTAAAATTCTCAAAATTGACATTTCATTCACTTGTGACCTTTAATATAACCCATATCATATATTACTATGCTCATTAGTAATATTCAAATTTTTTTATATAATTACTAACTCTCGTCACGTTAATAATTATAACATAATTAATTTCCGAATTTTTATTAAATAATTCACTCTCATTAAATTTAACAAAACCCCCAAATTACTATAGCATAAAAATACGGGGTATTTCAATTTCAATTAAGGTTAATATGTTGAATAGACATGTGGATAAATATCAAGTACTAATGAAAATTTTATATTCCTATGTTGTTCATAATATACCTAATGCTAAAGGATAAAATAATCTCATGTATGATTAATAATTAAAATTCTTTTAAATTATGGAAGGGTAATGATTTGATCAGTATTGGTTGCTGGGATTGAATTTTGGGTATGAATAGATAACTTATGACAAAGAACATGCACCCCATGAATTATATTATTCTAAATAATAAGACATAACTTATATGATGAAATCCAGCCTCCATGTATAGCATATGCATTATTTTCCCTTATGAATAAGGGGTGGGTACAAATGATTAAAAGATAGAAATTATTTCTTGAAATCATTAGGCTAAACACTATAGGGTTGTGATATGATTGTTTTTATATTGCATGACTCAGGTGAAAGTCATGGTCTTACTATAGTATTTATATTTTATGGAGTCGTGCTGAGGGGTGTGCCAGTAATGGAGTGAGGGCAGAGGGGTGTATCGATTATTATATCTGCGCCTACTAAAAAATGTCAGACTTACGTGCTAGTGACCCGATATATAAGGACTAGTCAGAGAATATTTGGTGTACTAACGAGCTCTCAACAAATGGGGGTTAGTCCCGATTTATTTATTTACTATATATGTGTGTGTGTGTGTGTGTGTGTGTGTGTGTGTGCGTGTGTGTGCGTGTGTGTGTGTGTGTGTGTGTGTGTGTGTGCAATGGTTATTTGGAAAATATCTCAGTTATGATATTGTGAGTATTGTCTTTACTAGTCATCTCTTCTTATATGGGAACTAGTGGAATTTTAATATAATTGTTGAATACACAATTTAAAGGAAAATACACTGATATGAGTGGGGTATAACAATTAATCTAATAAATGTCGATTTATTATTTATACTCACGATTGATAGTTTTACTACTTGAGTGCATAGTTATTATGTTATTGCGGTGGGCCTAGGGGTGCAATTGGTACGGTATGGTCGGTAATGACCCCTTACCAATACCAAAACCACAATCTAAATGGTAAAACCGTACCGTACCAATTTACCGTCCGGTAAATCAAAACAAAAACCAAAACCAAACCGACCGGTTTTTCATTTTTTTTTGGTATTTTTGGGTTTTTTTGGTTTCAGTAATTTCAGTTTCAATTCATTTTTTCCCGATAAATACAAGAATTTCAAATCAGTTTATCCATTCGGTAAATCGATATTTTTCGTAAAGAAAGGAAGGTGTATTTATTTGAGACTGAATCTGAAAAACTAAGAACTATAAAACTAACATTTATTTCAGAACATCAATTGGAAAAACTAAGATTACTAAATAACATTTAAGTGAAAAACTAACATTACTAATTTTTTGCAACCACAACAAACTAACTTAGTTTCTTACATACCGACTAAACAAAATGGTAAATGACTAATCTGTATAACAGTTACAGTATATCCAATATGTAAAAAAACCAATCTGTAATTTAACAAAGATATATAACAAATCTATAATTTAACAAAGATAAAATTTGTATAACCAATCTGTGATTCATCTTTGTACAGAAAAAAAAGGAAATTACATACCTGTTTGGGTCGCGTCGCCAGGTGAGAGAGGAGGAGAGAAGGGATTGTGTCGTCGGAGAGGACGGATTAAGGTAGTGAATGGCGACGAGGGTGAAAAATTGAGGAGAAGAAGAGGGAGTGAGAGAGTGAGGTGCTTAATTAGGTTCAGATTTAGTAGAGCCCCGTGTATGTGCGTTTTCCTTTTATATGAGGGGCATTTCTTTTATGTAATATTGTACGGTAATTCGATATTCTGGTACGGTAATTTTGTTACGATAAATTCGGTATGATAAGTCGGTACGATAAATTCGGTAAATCGGTTTTTTATATCTAAAAACCAAAACCAACCAAAGTTTTTACGATATTTTCGATTTCGATAAAATCGATTTTTGGTATTTCATAATATGAAACCAAAACCATTTTTTATTGGACCAAAACGGTACGGTACGGTACGGTAAAAACCCGTACCGGTTGCACCCCTAGGTGGGCCTGACTCGTCACATTGTTTCAAGTGCTCTAGTGTAACCCACTTAGTTTCTCACTTGAGCATGCAACCTTCTATTCCAGTCATCACTGAGTTTTGGAGATGTAGGTGTTGAACCTATTTTTAGTTTTATTTACTTTATGTTTAAGAGATGCAATGCTTACTTCATTCTTGGCATTTATAATCAGTTTGGAGACAATGTGATTTTGAGAGATTTGGCATGTATTAATTGTCATCAGACAGTGTTTAGTTTTCTTAGTAGTGGTGATTGATTCTAACTATATCATATTATCATTTGAGGACTTCTTATATTATTCTCAACATGGATTTATCATTATTCATTGTTTATTATTCATGCTAAGGATGATATTTAAATTGAATTGACAAAATCTTTTGTTTAATAAATAGACTTGATCAACATAATTATTCAAAATTACGGGGTATCACAGTAAACAAATATCTCGAGGTCAATTTCCTTAAATCCATATTTGACTAAAAATCATATTATGTGTACCCTATGGGTACTAGACTCTCTGCTCAGTAAACCAGTACGTAATGTTTAGTCCTATCAAGGTACCAGAGAATGTTCTTTACAATAGTCTAATGCTCCCCATCAATATTAGATTGGAATATGTTAACCATGCTAATGGCATAATAAATATTCGACCTAGTACAGTCCATAGAATACATGATGCTCCCAACCTTTGAAGCATATGTTATAATCCTTATACTTTCTATCTGACTAGGTGTCTTAGGACAATACTCCTTAGATAAATAAATTGCATGCCTAAAAGGGATAAACCCTTTCTTGGAATCATCCATGACAAACCTTGTGAGAACTGTGTTGATATCAGTATCTTGGGATAAGCCCGATATCCTATTATTTCAACCACGATATACCTGGATCCTTAGGATATGACTAGCTTCCCCTAAGTCCTTCATATCGAGCTAACTAGATAACCACACTCTTACACTAGACAATACACCCACATCATTCTCTATTAGGAGAATATCATCTTTGTATAATACTAGAAATAGCACCACATTTTCATCATTCTTCTTATACACACAAGTTTTATCCATACATTGATCAAAAATAAAAGATTCGATTGCCTAATCAAATAAGATGTTCCAAGACCTTGATGCTTTCTTAAGTCCTTAAATGGATCTCTTAAGCTTGCACACCTTGCTTTCTTGGCCATTTATTATGAAACTCGTGGGTTTCACCATATAGATGCACTCATTGAGACTGTCGTTCAAGAATGCAATCTTGAGATCCATTTTCCAAATATCATAATCGACACATGCATCAATTGATAAGATAATCTGAATGGATTTAGTCATGGCTACCGATGAAAAGGCATCCTCATAGTCGATACCCTATTTTTTTATTGAACTCTTTCATAACGAGTCATACCTTAAAGGCTTCCACCTTCCCGTGTACCCCTCTCTCCCTCTTGTAGATCCACTTTCATCCGATGGATTTTATCCCATATGTAAAGTTTACAAGATCCCACACTTGATTCAACTATAGTGAATCCATCTCAGTGTTAATAGAATTTAGCTAAATCTCAGCATCCTTGTCTTAGAGTCCATCATCACTGTTATGGGGATCCAGTTCATGCAACCTTGGGAATTCATCAAATTTCTTTCCTAAATACACCAATATATCATATTGACACTTGCCCCTCTCACTATGAGGTGTCTCCACTTGTGGTCCAGTACAAGTGATACACATATCCTTGTCATAGGTAATGACCCCACTACCATTATGCAGTGCATTATCGATATCAAGTTATATTTCATCCTGTATTGGTGTTCTTGAAGCAATTTCTTTCTCCTGTCCTTTTATCTCTTACAAGATAATATTTCTCTTAGGGTTGTGGTTTATTATATAATCTTCCTTAAAGTATCGAGCATTTGTGCTAATAATTACCCTCTTTTCCTTAGGATTATAAAATGAACCACCCTTGGCTTCTTTAGCATAACCTATAAATAGACACTCTTATATACTCGATTCCAACTTCATAATCTCCTTCCCCAGCACGTGTGCTCGGCAACTCCAAATTCGAACATGCCCTAGACTAGGTTTGCACTCAGTCCATAGTTATAAAGGAGTTTTTTTAGATTAATTTAGAATGAACTACGTTCGATAAATAAGTGGTTGCCTTTAATACATAACCCTAAAAAGAATCCCTTAGATCCGAATAATTCATCATGGATCTAACCATATCCAAAAGACTCATGTTACTTCTTTTATCTACACCATTTTGATGTTGAGTGTCTTTAGGACGTGATGCCAAACTTCGACAAGTGTTTCCTAAACTCTCCTAAGAGGCACGCATAAGCACAGTAAACTATGAGGCATTCCTCTCCACGATTAGATCGTAGAATACGGATTATTTTACTATGCATATGCACTAGCTCAGACTTCTACACGTTGAACTTATCAAAGGCTTCAGACTTGTGGTGCATAAGTTATGAATATCCATACCTTGAGTAATCATCAAAGAAAGTGATGAAATACCCATAACAACCTCTTGATCGAATAGTTATAGGCCCACACAAATCCGAATGAAACAATTACAACACATCTTTGGCTCTATAGCACTTGGTCGTAAATATCCTCTTGGTCATCTTTGTAATACCCCGTATTTTCTGTGATATTTATTTTTGGGATTAATTGAATTATATGTGTATTAATTGGAAATTAATCCGGATAAAAATATTAACGAGATGTGAGTTAGTATTTGATTAAAATGTGTATATATGGCAATATATGAATATTAGAAATATTGAAATTGTCGCGAGATTGAAATACGGCAATTTGGAAAATTTTGTTGGGACGCGCGTGATAGTCGCGTCAGGAATATAATTATTTGAATTAAAAAGTGAATTTTATTTTTATCACCCGTATGGCCATTTTGAGTGCGCCAACGTGTTCGGAAGGGTCGAAATAGTCAGAAAACACTAGCGGGGGGTTAAGTTTGGGTCCCGGGGCATTATTGGGCCATACCGGTAACTTATAAGGGCATTTTGGTAATTTCGAAAATTGGGTAATTAAAACCCACGAAAATTAGAGTTAAAAATCTGACTTAGTATTAACCCACTAAGCCATTTCCAACCCCAATTTAGGTAGTGAGCTACGGGAGAAGTTAGTAACCTTATAACTTGGCAAAAACCAACCCCACCTCCATTAACACCTTGAGAAGAACTTGTAGAGAGAGAGAGAAAGAGGAGAATTCTGCAGAGAGAGAGAGAGGACAGATTCAACCTTCAAGATTCAACCTCAAATTCAGAGAAAGATTAATGCAAGTGGTTTAATTATAATTAATTCAATGCTATGCTTTTCAATGTTTAGGTATTATCGAAATTATCTTGGAAGATTGATATAGACCCATGAATTGAAAGGTTAAAACTATGAATTTATGTTAGGGACTGCATGTAGAAACATTCTGGACGAATTATGAATTCAAAATTATGACCCTTGATGATCTAAAAACGGATTTAAGAAGAGGTTTATCAATGTTCTTGAAAGAAGTAGAAAACTAGGGTTCTTGATAAAGATTTGATCCAAATATAGCCCTTGGCTGATGAATTATTAATTTTAGAACGTTAATAATGTTTTAGGATGGTTGTATGATGATACTATAACGTTATATTAGAGTTTCATGCATTAAAAGTATGTTTTGGGATGATTTGAAAACTGCAAAACGAAGCAGTCCGTAGCCATACCTGGTGCATTCGATCGATCGATGTTCATCAGTCGATCGATCGACCACCATCGATCGATCGAAGGAAAAGGTCGATCGATCGACCTTCCCAGAATGAGTAAAGTTTTCCCTATTTTAAATTTTAATGGTGGTAACCCTTGGAAAATATTATTGGAGACTTTATGTATACCCTTAAACTTAAGGAAGACCAGTAGGCATGGTTATGAAATTTGGACCTTAATGAGAATTCAATTTGAGGAATCATTCTAAGCTAATGAAATTCGATAAGTGAGATAATATTTGGGTTAATAGTGTAAATTTGAATAATTTGATGAAATGAGGTTTGGGGCAGAAGTAAGGACCTTAGGAATAAAGATGTTATATGTGGGAATAATAGGAACTTAATAATCTATTTTAGATAGGTTTTAAGTATAAGAAACTACGACGTGAGACGTGTCGACAGTTTAACTTTTATATTATCGGGAGACGTAAAATATACAAATTTGGAATAATGGTATAAAGATGTAGAGTATACCTTTATTAATATTGAGATATCTAAGATGTGTGAATGCTTAGCATATAATTTTATGTGTATGACATACCTACCATACTTGCTATCACGGGAGGTTTACGTTCGCTTAGGGCCTTCTTATCCTTGTGTTGCCCGGATTTATATTGGTACCTCGATGAACATAGGTCAGAGAAGGACTTATTGGGATGTTAATAAGTCTGCTGATCGTGGGAGCGTAGGTATGTACGTGACCCATGTGATGTGACTGTGTTCACCTCCATTGTTTGTGATGTTGTTATCTGAGAACGATTCCTGAGAGATTCAGAATGTGTGATCCTTATGTACGTGATGTACCGGGATGGATAGCAGAGTATGTGAGAACCGCAGCTTAGCCTCGGGGTGCTTGTATTGTATATTTATGATGTGAATAATATACGGTTAAATGGAAAGGAATTTGCTATGTTAAATTGTGAGTATAGTAATTGTAACGTTATGAAAAGATAAAAGGGGACGGATATCAATAAATGGTTTTGTTAATAATTGGGAATCCGAGAATTAGAGTAGACCCCTCTATTTAATTGTTAAGGTTGGGAATTAAAACGTGAACCGAGTAGAAGTGTTAGAAACTCTTTTGAACTATATAGTTTTGAGAAAACACATGAATGGGTACAGGAACGTTAGGAGTGCACAGTTAGACGAGAGGTGAGTATTTCATGTGAGAGCACGTCCTAACATGTATCTTGCATTTATTGTTTTAAATATTATTAAAGAACTTGCTGTTTTCAAAATACTCACCACTTTCGGGCTCTGACCCGTTTGCTTTCAAATCTATTTTTTTTGTAAAAACCATTTTAGGTGCCCAGCCACAAGGACACCATGCTTAGAATCCTCAATCAGGTGACGAGCTGTAGCTGTTTGTGGAAGTTACAGGACATTGATTATAGACGCTTCATATATCTTGACTCTATCTTCAGCATTTATCAGTTGTAGGGAATGTCGCCCATTTCTTTTAGAGATATTTCATTTATTTCAGTTATTCAGACTTCGGGTATGTAATTAATTCAGGTTTCAGACTTGTCATATTATTTTCAGTTGTGGGATTGTTGTGAGGAGTTTTTCCTCCGGACTTATTACTATTTGTGGTTATTTCATTACTTCGTTATGGTGAATGGATTTATGTTCTTCTTCCATTATTCTTTTGCATGTTAATTAGACTTAACTTAAAATTTGGCAACTTACTTTTTAAATACTAGGTGGTTAGTAATCTTTAAAATGTTTTCGACAGTGATGCTATTAACTGAACCAACTTGACATTTTGTATTGATTTAATAAAGGAGTAGCTACCCGGTATTTAATTAGTCGGGGTGTCACAGTTGGTATCAGAGCCAGGTTCTAGTGTCCTTTAGGATCTGAACGGCTTATTATGTTTCCGTTGAGCTTTCTTTGATGTAGAGCCGTATATTTTAGGACTGTTGTATTCTTTTGTATATGCTACGTTCTTTTTCTATTTTAAGTTTATAACTGCGAACTTATAGACTTTATTCTTGTTTCAGAATGCCTCCACGACGTGCACCACGGGTTCCCAGGAATGCAACGCCAGAACCACAGCCCGCACCAGTTCAGGGCACGATGAACGCCGCTGAGGTTGCAGCTATAGTAGCCCAAGCGGTAAATGCTGCATTAGCCGTAGTTCAGCAGGCACCACCTCAGGCGCCAGTTACCGCGCTAGTTTAGCCACATGCATTCCCGTCTGCCTGGGAACGTGTACGTGATGCTTTTCAGAAAGGACATCCACCGGAGTTTGCTGGTAGCTCCGATGTTGTTGTTTCGAGTCAGTGGAGAAAGGATATACAGAGGCACTTGAGGATGTATGAATGCACTGACGTTCAGAGGCAGGTACTAGCTACTTTAAGCTAGTGGGATCTGCACTACAGTGGTGGGAGTCTATTACCACCGTGGAGGAGAGAGATACTCTCACGATTCAGGAGTTCTGGGTGCGGTTCGACCGCAAGTACTTTCCGTCTGCTGTTCACACGGAAATGAGCAGGAAGTTGATGAACCTTCGACAGGAGGGTAAGACTGTGGCCGAGTATGAGGCCGAATTCACCAATTTGCTGAATATTTTCCCAGATGAGATACCTACGGAAGAGAAGAAGATACAGAAATTTACGGACGGGTTGACATGGAGGATTCGTCAGCACTTGTTGGGGAACCTATCGTTGGCCACTTATTCTGATGTGGTTAACGCTGCATTGCTCCATTTCCAGGATCACCGTTTTCACATGACCGAGGGCAAGAGATCTGGAGAGTCCAACCATCAGGGCAGGACTGGAGGGAATGGTGCCAGTGGGGCACAATCTGTTCAGGGGCAGAGACAGGGAGACCAGGGTTCCCAGCAGGGGGATAACAAGAGGTTCAGGTCTGGAAATTTTAGGCACGGACAGGGAGGTTTCCGGCAGGGCCATCAGGGTCCGAACGGCCATCAGAACCAGCAGGGTCAGAATGGCCAACAACATTTTCAGCAGGGCCAGCAGGGCCAGTGGAGGAACGGTAACGGCCACCAGGGCCTGGGGCAGCAGGGACAGAGAGGGGGGAACTTCTCAGGGAAGTGTTTCGTTTCTGGCAAGACTGACCATAAATGCTAGGACTGTCCTGATAGGGGCAGGGCCCCGCAGCAGCAGCAGGGTGCTCGACATGAGCCACAGAGGCCACTTTTCCACCATCCCTCCCAGCTCCAGCCCAGGTACCAGCCCTTCCAGCCATTCCAGCAGTTCCTGTGCAGCAGGGACAGTTACAGTATGGACGTGTCTATAACGTCCACCAGGCAGCAGCTCCGCAGGCACCACCCGCGATTGAGGGTATGTTTCCTATCCATGGTACTATGGGTCGGGTTTTGTTTGATACGGGGGCAACGCATTGTTTTATAGCTACACATTTTGCGAAGGCCTTAGGGTTGTTAGCCACAGCAGAGAGCACAGTGACGTGTGTAGACTCACCATTGGGGAATGGGTCACTTATTTTATTTATATGCCGGGGAGTGGGGGTAGAGATTGGTAGTTTGGTATTACCTGCAGATATGTTAGTATTAGAGATAACCGAGTATGATGCCATTATTGGTATGGATTGGCTTGTTGCATACCGAGCCATGATTGACTGTTTCAGTAGGAGTATTATCTTTGCCATTCCCGGGCAGGAGATGTTTTTGGTGGCGATGCCTCGTTCCGAGGGAGGATTGTCCACTCATTTGTACTATATAGAGGAGGAGACCTCTAAGGAGGTGGTGATACCACTTTATTCAATTCCGGTTGTTAGAGAGTTTGCCGATGTATTTCAGGATATACCTGGATTACCCCCCAGTCGAGAGATAGACTTTGTCATAGACTTACTACCAGATACGATACCTATAGCACGCGCACCGTACCGTATGGCTCCGACAGAGATGCGAGAGCTACGAGATCAGATTGAGCAGTTGTTGGGTCAGGGGTTTATACGGAGGAGTACTTCGCCGTGGGGTGCCCCTGTATTGTTCGTGAAGAAGAGAGATGGTTCACTGAGATTGTGTGTGGACTACCGAGAGTTGAACAAGGTCACGATACGGAATAAATACCCGTTGCCTCGAATCGATGACCTATTGGACCAGTTGAGATGAGATTCCTTCTTCTCGAAGATTGATTTGCGATCGGGATACCATCAGTTACGTATCAGGGAAGAGGACGTCTCGAAGACTGCGTTCTTATCGAGATATGGTTCTTACGAGTTTCGGGTTATGCCTTTTGGTTTGACCAATGCTCCAGCCGTGTTTATGAACTTGATGAATAGGGTGTTCAGAGATTTCCTAGATCAGTTTGTCATTGTCTTCATTGATGATATTCTGGTTTACTCCCAAACAGAGGAGGAGCACACCGAGCACTTGAGGCAAATTTTGCAGACGCTACGTCAGAACGAGCTGTATGCAAAATATGAGAAGTGCGGGTTTTGGCTGAAGGAGGTTCAGTTTTTGGGGCATATTATTTCCGACCGAGGGATATCTATTGATCCGGGGAAGGTATCTGCGGTGAGGGAGTGGGGACAACCCACGACACGAACAGAGATCCGTAGTTTCTTTGGCCTAGCAGGATACTACAGGAGGTTTATTCGGGAATTTTCGAAGATAGCAGGTCATTTGACACATCTGACTCGTAAAGGTGTGCCGTACATTTGGAGTGATGCCTGTCAGTTGGCATTCGATGAGTTGAAGGACAAGTTGACCTCAGCACCTGTGTTAGCATTGCCGAGATCGGGAGTTGAGTATCTAGTTTACACCAATGCGTCCTTACAAGGACTTGGAAGTGTATTGCAGCAGGAAAGTCAGGCCATAGCTTATGCTTCCCGTAAGCTTAAGCCTCACGAGAAGAATTACCCCACCCACGACTTGGAGTTGGCGGCAGTGATATTTGCCCTTCGGATTTGGAGACATTATCTTTTGGGGGAAAAATTTCGATTGTTCACACACCACAAGTCCCTACAGTACCTATTCACGCAGAAGGAATTAAATATGCGGCAGCGAAGGTGGCTTGAGTTTGTGAAGGATTATCAGTTCGATATCCAATATCACCCGGGGAAGGCTAACGTGGTAGCAGACGCGTTGAGCCGTAGGCCTGTAGATGAGGTGGCAGATGTGTGGAAGGCAAAGTGGAAGGAGTTGGGACACCAGGATGCAGTGGCCCGATCATTCATGTCGGTGATGACTGTTACACCGCATATTGTCACGAGGGTGGTAAAGGCACAAGCAGATGACTCGTTCTGTCAGGAGCTGATAGTTCGATTACTAGCAGAGAGAGCCAAATCCTATACCGTTAGCTCAGATGGGGGATTATGCTTCAATGGAAGATTAGTAGTTCCGAAAGGGGGAATTGCGACACGAGGTGATGGCAGAGTCGCACGGCTCACGGTTCGCGGTACATCCCAGTGGGGACAAAATGTACCAAGACATGAGACGTCAGTATTGGTGGAGCGGGATGAAGAAAGATATTGCCGTGTTTGTATCAAAATGCGCCACTTGTCAGCTAGTAAAAGTGGATCATCAGAGACCGGCAGGACTTCTACAGCCGTTGGAGGTCCCGATGTGGATGTGGGAGAGCATCTTCATGGACTTTATCACGGGGTTGCCTACGTCACAGAGAGGTCACGACTCCATCTGGGTAATTGTGGACAGGTTGACGAAAGTCGCTCATTTTCTACCCGTAAGGACAGACTACACTGCGGGACAGTATGCCCAGCTCTTTATTTCAGAGATAGTGAGACTTCATGGTGTGCCCTTAAATATCGTGTCTGACCGAGACAAGATATTTGTTTCACAGTTTTGGGAAAGTTTTCAGCAGGCCATGGGCACGGAGTTGCGGTTGAGTACGGTGTACCACCCGCAGACCGATGGGCAGACCGAGCGTACAAATCAGATGTTGGAGGACATGCTACGTATGTGCACCATTGATTTTGAGGGTGGATGGGAGCAGTATCTTCCACTGGTGGAGTTTGCTTACAACAACTCCTACCAATTCACCATTGTCATGGCTCCATTTGAGGCGTTGTACGGTAGACCTTTTCGTTCCCCAGCATGTTGGTTGGAAGTGGGGGACAACAAACTACTTGGGCCGGAAGTGATTCAGGATACTTAGACGAGGATAGAATTGATTCGAAGTCGCATTCGGGTAGCTCAGGATCGGCAGAAGAGCTATGCTGATGCGAAGAGGTTCTTCAGGGAGTTCCAAGTGGGGGACCAAGTTTTGCTCAGAGTATCTCCTATGAAGGGGATTATGCGTTTTGGGAAGAAAGGGAAGTTGGCACCAAGATATGTGGGACCATTTCCTATTATTGAGCGGATTGGACCGGTTGCGTATAGGCTTGGGTTACCGGAGCATTTGCATCGGATTCACGATGTGTTTCATATTTCCTCGCTAAGGAAATATCTTAGAGACGATTTAGCTCATTCTCATATTGCTTTGGAGGACATCGATCTCCAGCCTGATAGCTCCTACGAGGAGGGGCCGATTGCTATTTTGGACCGAAGTGAGCGAAAACTGCGGTAAAAGATCGTTCCGTTAGTGCGTGTTCAGTGGCGACATCATAATGTTGAGGAGTCCACATGGGAGCGCGAGGATGAGATGCGCGAACGTTATCCGGAGTTGTTCTTACCAGGTACTTTCTAGTTCCGAATTTCGGGACAAAATTCAGTTATTAGGGGGGAAGTATGTAATACCCCGTATTTTCTGTGATATTTATTTTTGGGATTAATTGAATTATATGTGTATTAATTGGAAATTAATCCGGATAAAAATATTAACGAGATGTGAGTTAGTATTTGATTAAAATGTGTATATATGGCAATATATGAATATTGGAAATTTTAAATTGTCGCGAGATTGAAATACGGCAATTTGGGAAATTTTGTTGGGACGTGCGTGACAGTCGCGTCAGGAATATAATTATTTGAATTAAAAAGTGAATTTTATTTTTATCACCCGTATGGTCATTTTGAGTGCGCCAACGTGTTCAGAAGGGTCGAAATAGTCAGAAAACACTAGCCGGGGGTTAAGTTTGGGTCCCGGGGCATTATTGGGCCATACCGGTAACTTATAAGGGCATTTTGGTAATTTCGAAAATTGGGTAATTAAAACCCACGAAAATTAGAGTTAAAAATCTGACTTAGTATTAACCCACTAAGCCATTTCCAACCCCAATTTAGGTAGTGGGCTACGGGAGAAGTTAGTAACCTTATAACTTGGCAAAAACTAACCCCACCTCCATTAACACCTTGAGCAGAACTTGTAGAGAGAGAGAGAAAGAGGAGTATTTTGCAGAGAGAGAGAGAGAGGACAGATTCAACCTTCAAGATTCAACCTCAAATTCAGAGAAAGATTAAGGCAAGTGGTTTAATTATAATTAATTCAATGCTATGCTTTTCCATGTTTAGGTATTATCGAAATCATCTTGGAAGATTGATATAGACCCATGAATTGAAAGGTTAAAACTATGAATTTATGTTAGGGACTGCATGTAGAAACATTCTGGACGAATTATGAATTCAAAATTATGACCCTTGATGATCTAAAAACGGATTTAAGAAGAGGTTTATCAATGTTCTTGAAAGAAGTAGAAAACTAGGGTTCTTGATAAAGATTTGATCCAAATATAGCCCTTGGTTGATGAATTATTAATTTTAGAACGTTAATAATGTTTTAGGATGGTTGTATGATGATACTATAACGTTATATTAGAGTTTCATGCATTAAAAGTATGTTTTGGGATGATTTGAAAACTGCAAAACGAAGCAGTCCGTAGCCATACCTGGTGCATTCGATCGATCGATGTTCATCAGTCGATCGATCGACCACCATCGATCGATCGAAGGAAAAGGTCGATCGATCGACCTTCCCAGAATGAGTAAAGTTTTCCCTATTTTAAATTTTAATGGTGGTAACCCTTTGAAAATATTATTGGAGACCTTATGTATACCCTTAAACTTAAGGAAGACCAGTAGGCATGGTTATGAAATTTGGACCTTAATGAGAATTCAATTTGAGGAATCATTCTAAGCTAATGAAATTCGATAAGTGAGATAATATTTGGGTTAATAGTGTAAATTTGAATAATTTGATGAAATGAGGTTTGGGGCAGAAGTAAGGACCTTAGGAATAAAGATGTTATATGTGGGAATAATAGGAACTTAATAATCTATTTTAGATAGGTTTTAAGTACAAGAAACTACGACGTGAGACGTGTCGACAGTTTAACTTTTATATTATCGGGAGACGTAAAATATACAAATTTGGAATAATGCTATAAAGATGTAGAGTATACCTTTATTATTATTGAGATATCTAAGATGTGTGAATGCTTAGCATATAATTTTATGTGTATGACATACCTACCATACTTGCTATCACCGGAGGTTTACGTTCGCTTAGGGCCTTCTTATCCTTGTGTTGCCCGGATTTAGATTGGTACCTCGATGAACATAGGTCAGAGAAGGACTTATTGGGATGTTAATAAGTCTGCTGATCGTGGGAGCATAGGTATGTACGTGACCCATGTGATGTGACTGTGTTCGCCTCCATTGTTTGTGATGTTGTTATCTGAGAACGATTCCTGAGAGATTCGGAATGCGTGATCCTTATGTACGTGATGTACCGGGATGGATAGCAGAGTATGTGAGCACCGCAGCTTTGCCTCGGGGTGCTTGTATTGTATATTTATGATGTGAATAATATACGGTTAAATGGAAAGGAATTTGCTATGTTAAATTGTGAGTATAGTAATTGTAACGTTATGAAAAGATAAAAGGGGACGGATATCAATAAATGGTTTTGTTAATAATTGGGAATCCGAGAATTAGATTAGAACCCTCTATTTAATTGTTAAGGTTGGGAATTAAAACGTGAACCGAGTAGAAGTGTTAGAAACTCTTTTGAACTATATAGTTATGAGAAAACACATGAATGGGTACAGGAACGTTAGGAGTGCACAGTTAGACGAGAGGTGAGTATTTCATGTGAGAGCACGTCCTAAAATGTATCTTGCATTTATTGTTTTAAATATTATTAAAGCACTTGCTGTTTTCAAAATACTCTCCACTTTCGGGCTCTGACCCGTTTGCTTTCAAATCTATTTTTTTTGTAAAAACCATTTTAGGTGCCCAGCCACAAGGACACCATGCTTAGAATCCTCAATCAGGTGACGAGCTGTAGCTGTTTGTGGAAGTTACAGGAATTTGATTATAGATGCTTCATATATCTTGACTCTATCTTCAGCATTTATCAGTTGTAGGGCATGTCGCCCATTTCTTTTAGAGATATTTCATTTATTTCAGTTATTCAGATTTCGGGCATGTAATTAATTCAGGTTTCAGACTTGTCATATTATTTTCAGTTATGGGATTGTTGTGAGGAGTTTTTCCTCCGGACTTATTACTATTTGTGGTTATTTCATTACTTCGTTATGGTGAATGGATTTATGTTATTCTTCCATTATTCTTTTGCATGTTAATCAGACTTAACTTAAAATTTGGCAACTTACTTTTTAAATACTAGGTGGTTAGTAATCTTTAAAATGTTTTCGACAGTGATGCTATTAACTGAACCAACTTGACATTTTTTATTGATTTAATAAAGGAGTATCTACCCGGTATTTAATTAGTCGGGGTGTCACAATCTTACCCTCTCAGAAGGACTAGCAGACAATAAGCACCTCCGCTTCCAATAAACTCAATTGCCCATTTGAACCAGTCTTTTTATCATTTATAGAATCATATAACAAAACTTCACGAGCCAAAGATATGTTTGGTTCAACTTAGAAGGTTCCTTCCTTTCACTTTAGGTTATTTCCATTTAACTTATTCAATTCAATATTAATCAGCAGTAGTCAGACATGTCTTATAATACACTCAACCCAACTAAACTCAACAAATCCTTTTCCCAATTATTTGGGGTCGGCTATATGAATCCTATTTTTCCATTCCATTCTGTCCAGTGCAATATCTTCGGTTAAACCACATGATATCATGTCCTTTTTTAGAATATCCCACCAAGTTAATTTAGGCCTACCTCTACCCATTGGGTTACCATCAATACTAACTAAATCACTCTTCCTTACAGGAGCATCCATTGGTCTACGCTTGACGTGTCCAAACCATCTAAGTCGATTTTCTCTCAATTTATCTTCTATAGGAGCTACTTTTACCGTTTCACAAATTTGTTCATTTTTAATTTTATCCTTTCGAGTTTTACCACAAATCCATCTTAGCATTCGCATCTCCGCCACACTCATTTTCTGCACATTTTGTTTCTTGGTTGCCCAACACTCTGTCCCATATAACATGGCAGGTCTAATGGCAGTCCTATAAAATTTTCCTTTTAACTTCAAAGGTATACGCCTATCACACAAAATGCCGGTCGCACTTCTCCACTTAACCCAGCTTGCTCTAATCCTATGCGTAACATCATCACTAATATCTCCATCTTTTTGCATAATCGATCCTAAATAACGAAAATGATAATTTCTAGGTATTTCTTGACCCTCCAATTTCACCACATCTCCATTTGTCCTCCTATTACTACTAAAATTACACTCCACATATTCTGTTTTAGTTCTGCTTATTTTAAATCCTCTTGTTTCTAAAGTTTCTCTCCACAATTCCAACCTAGCATTTATCCCCATCTTAGTCTCATCAACTAAAATAATATCTTCTACAAATAGCATACACCATGGCACCTCATCTTGTATTTGTCCAGTCAACTCATCCATAACAAGAGAAAAGAGATAAGGACTTAATGCTGAACCTTGGTGTAGCCCTACCATAATTGAAAATTCACTACTTTCTCCAGCTAATGGTCTTACTGTAGTCATCGTACCATCATACATATCCTTGATCACGTCAATATATCTGCGAGTCACTCCTCTTTTATGTAGAACCCACCATATTATATCTCTGGGTATCCTATCATACGCCTTCTCCAAATCTATAAAAATCATATGAAGATCCTTCTTTTTCTCTCTATACCTCTCCATTAATCTCCTCAATAAATAGATTGCTTCCATTGTTGACCTCCCAGGCATAAACCCAAATTGATTCTTAGATACTGTTGTCTTCAATCTCAATCTATATTCAATCACTCTCTCCCAAAGTTTCATTGTATGACTCATTAACTTAATACCACGATAAATTGAACAACTTTGTATGTCCCCTTTATTTTTATAAATAGGTACTAAAATACTTTTTCTCCATTCATTGGGCATCCTATTAGTCATTAAAATTCTATTAAATAATTTTGTAAGCCATGATACTCCATCCTCCCCTAAGCACTTCCAAACCTCAATAGGGATACCATCTGGTCCTAAAGCCTTCCCTATTTTCATCTTTTTTAGAGCAATCTTGACCTCTGTTGTCCTAATTCTACGAAAAAATATATCTTCTCGAGTCTCCCTAAGTTCCTCTATATCTAATATACTCCCATTATCTCCATTTAATAACCTCTCAAAGTAGTTTTTTCATCTTTCCATAATTTCATCATCTTTGACTAGGACTCTCGAATCATCACTTTTGATGCACTTAACGTTATTAAAATCTTTTGTTTTCCTATTCCTAAGTTTAGCAAGCTTATAAATACTTTTTTCCCCTTCTTGTGTTCCTAATTTTGTATAAATATCATCACACGCTTTTAACTTAGCATCTCTTACCAATTTCTTAACTTCCTTTTTAGCCCATTTATATTTCTCAAAATTCTCTTCATTTCTATTTGTTTGCCATGTTTTAAAGCACTCCCTTTTAATTTTTACTATATTCTGTACTTCTTCATTCCACCACCAAGTTTTTTTAGACTATGGCCCTTTGCCTTTTGATTCTCCAAGAATTTCTTTTGATATTCTCTTAATGCATGTGGCCATCTTATTCCACATTATGTTAGTTTCTTCTTCACAATTCCATGTTGCTTCATTTAATACTTTATCTTTAAATAGTTCTAATTTCTCTCCTTTTAAATTCCACCACCTAGTTCGTGGGTTAATCTTCACTTTTCGCACTCGTGATTGATTTTTAATATTTATATCCAACACCATTATCCTATGTTGTGAGGTTAAGCTCTCTCCCGGGATAACCTTACAATCTTTACACGTTAATCGATCTCCTTTCTTAGTAATGAAAAAATCTATTTGGCTCTTATGTGTTCCACTTTTATAAGTTATTAAGTGTTCAAGCCTCTTTCTAAAACATGTATTTACTAGTACAAAATCATAAGCCATCACAAAATCTAAGATAGACTCTCCCCCGTCGTTCCTATCTCCAAAACCATATCCTCCATGCACTATCTCATATCCTACACGATCTTCTCCTACATGGCCATTAAAATCTCCACCTATATTGATTTTCTCACCTAGGGGTATTTCTTGAATTAGTTCATCCATTTGTTCCCAAAATTGTACTTTAGTGTGCTGATCTAATCCTACTTGAGGTGCATAAGGACTAACAATATTAATTATGTTTTCACCTAATACCAATTTTACAAGTATAAGTCTATCACATTTCCTAATAACGGTTTCGATATCGTCCTTAAAGTTTTGATCTACTATTATTCCAATTCCGTTCTTATTTCTATGTTTTCCTGTATAATATAATTTAAATCCTGTATTTTCTATTTCTCTAGCTTTCTCACCGACCCATTTAGTTTCTTGTAAACAAGCTATGTTAACTTTTCTTCTTATCATGGTATCTACTAACTCCATCCCTTTTCATGTCATAGTCCCTATGTTCCAAGTCGCTAACCTAAGTCTAGTATCCTGGACTAGCTTCTTTACCCGCACATGTCCAGCTTGTTGCAGGAACCCTTGCGTATTTATCGTCGCATCCGGGCGCCGATGCGACGCCCCTTGCCTATTTTTCGAGACACCCGGTGGCAGGCGCAACACATCGCTTAAGGGGAATGCCCTAGCATTAGCACGTATATTCATAGGATTCATGTTCATAAGGATCTGACAAAGTTTTACGCTGGCTGTCAGCTACCTAACGCAACCCTCCGCCTTTTTTCGGGCTTGGGACCGACAGTGTCAAAAAAATAAGAAGTTAAGCACGACACAGGCGGAGTTACATGTCTTATAATATAAAGATCATTTTCCATAATTCCAAAATTGATAAAAGATTTTTCATTTTTTATAAAAAAAATCCTTTATTAAAATAAACCAGGTATCTGTTCATCACAAGCTTAGAAACCAAAAACAAATTTCCCCATTCCTTATGGCTTAAAATTCTTCTTAAAGTTTAACTCTTTAAGCCTAAGAATCCTTATTGTACGAGAATTTCCTTTTAGATAGAGTCTAACTTGAAGTATAATTCATCACAAACATAAGTTCTTGTTAATATTTCCTTCTTGAAACTTATCCAACATTGTCTGCAAGGGAGATAGGGAACAACCAACATGAGAAGCCACCAGAAAACACCAAAAAAACAAGCCATCATTCTCCTTATGCTTGATCGGAACGATCTATGCCCTATTTCGAATCAATCTGAATTCTGGATCAATCCGGTTCTCTTTTTGGATCGATGCAAAAGTACCAATGTGTGACAACTTCATTTTCCTCTCGAGTTTCTCATGAAAAACATTCATAACTCTATAAATTCTTCTTGAAACTTTTCCCAACTCTCAAACTCTTACATATACATGATTCTGAGTGTAAAAGAACATTACATCCCCTCACACGTACCTCCAAATACATTGATAATGAAATAGTTACAAAACTTAATTATGAGAACTATATCGAATCAATAAGCAAAAAATAACTACGGATAAACCACCTCGGGATGCTTTCACGTAGAAAAATAATGTGTGACCAAGATGTAATGTATTTAAACAATGTATCTCTATAAAACCAAGTTATTACATAAGCATACACAAAGACAGACCATCCTATAAACATGAAAAACTAGGGTTTTCATGTTTGGATAACATGAACCTTTCTAGTGGATGATTAATATAAACTAAAAGCTCTGATACTAATTATTGGGAATCGATATGCATAGAATAAAAATTTCATCCATGGATCTTAGATTAATTAAATAATAAAAAGAGGTTAACTGAAAAACTAGGCTTGAAGAACAAACATAGGGTTTAGAACACAATACCTTTCCAAATCCGGTTACAATTCGATGGGGAGAAACTTATTTATTGATGATTAAGTATTTTGTCTTTAATAATTATATTAGATCCAAATAAATACTCAAAAATACCAATTACAGTTACCGTAATCTATTTTTTTTCTTTATTTAGTCATAATTAATTTCACTAAATAATTATGATTACATGACTACACTCCAATTTAATTATCTCATAAATCACTTGGATATAATGAAGTCTTATTTGAAAAGTTGATTATTGTACATAATATAATTCCCCGCGTTAATTTTTTGATACTCATTTGGCCAAATCAATTTATTGTCAATCGATTTTAACCAACATTTAATCAATTCCTTAATTCTCTGACTTAAATTATTTGTTACTCCACCAAGATTATAAAATAATCCACCAACCTTATTTTAATTAGTGGAAAAAAACATATAAGTCGATTAAGGGAGATCACAATCTAGGGTATTCCTTGGATGTGGATTCCTTTGAATTATGATCTCAGACCTACTCACACAATTGTCATCCAATACGCGGGGATTATTTGACCCGATAATGTAAGGACATTTTTGTCCATTATCAATTTGTTATGTCGTACGCCGTTACACCGTTGAAGAAATTCAAAGATTCATAAAGTCATCAACGGATCCTAATATCAAAAGAAGAAGAGGAATCAAAGTCTGACAGGCCGGACCGGTCCGCCCTGGAAAAAGAACCGGTCCGCCTGCTGAAAAGCCAGTACACCCCGGACCGCAAGCGAACCGAAGAAGCCAGAAATAAAAAGAACCGGTCCGCCTACCCGGACCGATCTGCCTACCCGGACCGATCCGCCTCAGACCCGGACTTATCCGCCTGGGGTAAACTTCAGCAGATCGTGGTCAGATTTTCTAGGATAAACGTTTCCTTTATAAACCCACTACGGGAAGTGGTTTTCTAAGACTTCGATACACGATTTTCAGAGTACAAAAACTCTAAGTCTTCACCTGTTGAGTCCCATGACTCCAGTTTTTGTTGATTCACACAACCTCTCATAAATTTGTGAATCTGTTTGTAACCCTAGATCACAACCAGTTATTGTTCAACCCTTGTGGAGAAGACCGTTCTTCTTCTTCATTGCAGCCATCCTGGAAAGGGATATTTCCAGCCGCCGACTACAGAATCTGACACCTGAGGGTAATTCTTAGTCACTTGTATTTTCATTATAATCCGAATTGAATAGTTATAATATTATAATGAAAATAAATGGTTTTTCCCCTTTGGGGGATTTTTCCTCACAAGCATGTGTTTGAATGTTCTTGCTTAGTTCATTATCTTATTCAATATTATATTGTTGCATGTTTAGGGTTTGTTTGGGTTAAAAGGTGTTTAATATATAATTTTCTCATTTGAATGCAAGCGCAATACTCTCTCAAATTGGTATCAGAGCAGGTTACGCTAATCTATCGCGTATTCCTATTTTCCGCAAAATCTTTTCTAAGATATCATTTTTCTGAAAAAATTTTGATTTTTGAAAAGTGCGTGTTCAAATGGAGAAATCATATAATAAATTACCTATTTTTGACGGGACAAATTATTCTTATTGGAAAGCCCGAATGAGGTCAGCTTTAAAAGCTATAGATGAAAGAGTTTGGATTTTAGTTGAAAGAGGGTGGACACCTCCCTCCTTCACTGTGGAAAATGTGACTAATTTAAAACCTGTCACCTCTTGGACTGAAGATGAATTTAGATGGTCTTCTTTTAACTCTAAAGGTTTGAGTGCTATTTCCGGTTCCATCACTCCCGATGAGTTCCGACGTATCATGACGTGCACCATGTCAAAGGAGGCATGGGATGTTTTTCAACTCACCCATGAAGGAACAAATGCTGTGAAAGAGTCTAAATTGCAAAATTTGACAACTCAATTTAAAACCATCACCATGCATGAGACTGAATGTTTTGATGATTTCTATGCTAGACTTTTTGACATTGTTAATACTAGCTTTAATCTTGGTGAACATATTCCTAATGCTAGAGTTGTCAAAAAGATTCTTCGTTCTTTGCGTAAGCATTTTATCCCTAAAGTCACTGTGCTAAATTCTATGGGCAATTTAAATACGCTAAAATTGGAAGAACTTGTAGGAGATTTGCAAACTTATGAAATTGATATGTTCCCTAAAACTGCTAGGTCTAAAGATAAGGTAATTACACTTAATGCCAAAGAGAAAAAGAGTGAGGGGTCGGCTAGAAAGAGGGAAGAGTCATCTTGAAAGAGAAAGGCTGACACGTCAGATTCTGAGTGCGATTTTGACTTAGATGATTTGGCTCTTTTTGCAAAAAATTTCAAGAGGATTCTCAAGTTTAAGAAAAATGACAATTTTAAAGATAAAAAGAAATTTGAGAAAAATAAGGTTGAAAAGAAAAATGAAAAAGATTTCAAAAATCCTCCTAAGAAAGAAAGTGAGAGATGCTTTGAGTACGATGGTAGGGGTCATAGAGCCTTTGAGTGTGCCACACGTCTGAATAGAGAAAAAGGGAAAGCTGTCCTTAATGCTACTCTTAGCGACGACAGTGAGGTCGAGACGGTGGATTCAGGAGATGAGTCACCACATGAGTGTAACTTCACCGCATTCATGGTCAGTCAAGTGAGCACTCCTAGTTCTCTTCACAACGATGAGGATGATGATTCACAGCGACACCTCGACAGTGAGAACGATGTGAGTGAGGGGGAGGATGACTCAAGTGAGAGCGAGAGTGATATTCAACGCGCCTATGCCGAGTTATATTCTGAGTCATTTAAAACCAAAAAATGTAACAAAGCGCTAGTTCTTAAGATCATCGGATTAGAGGAAGATTTAAGAAAGGCGAGAGAGAGAGAGAGTCCTCCACCTTCACCGCCCTGAGAAAGAGAGAATCTGCCTGTGTCGAGAAAGAGAGTTTGTTTAGAGAGAGAGAAAGTGTTTTTGAGAAAGAGAGAGGGGACTTGACTAAACAAGTGGCTAGTCTTACGAGTCAGCTCCATTCTCCGTGGAGACTCGGAAGAAACTTGAAGCCCTTGTTGCCCAGCTGACTCATGATCTTGAGAAAGTACGGGAAGTCAAGGTACAAATCGAGGACATATATGGGAAGATGGTAAAGATGCTCCTCGGCCCCGCTTTAGGTTTTGGTGATCGGCAGGGAATTGGGTATGATGGTGGCTCCACCTCTCAAATTGCACCTGGTCCAGTTCCTGAGTTTACTACTACTCTTTATGGTCATCGTCAAAAACCTCGAAGGAGAGTTCGACCAAGAAAAGAAAAACCAAGGTCCGCCTTTGACTGTGTTATTCTGTACTTATTGCAAAAGAAAAGGTCACCTCAGGGAGTTTTTCTATAATATGGGTCGGACACGACGTACTACTGCTCCACCACGTCATACTGATGAGCTTTCTAGTCTGAGAGAGCGAGTTGAGTTCTTAGCTGCCACATCTCAGAGTTTTATGGAAGAATTCCGACGGATGTCCTTGCCGTTAGTGAATGCTTATCACATTCCAACTAAAACCAACAACAACAAAGGCAAACAAAAGGTCACCACCTCTTGGGTACCAAAGAAAGATAAAAAGGCTTGTGTTGTTCATGTTGCTCTCAAAGCACATAATACCTCACAGTGGTATTTTAACAGTGGGTGCTCCAGACATACGACAGGTGATGCCTCATTTTTTACATCTCTTGAGGATTATCAGGACGGCAGAGTCACCTTTGGAGATGGGAGCAAGTCTAGCATTATAGGATGAGGTACTATCGAGTTACCTGGTTTTTCTAAGCTAGAAAATGTTTTGTACGTCAAAGGTTTGAAAGCAAACCTTCTCAGCATTAGCCAGCTGTGCGACGATGACTTTGTAGTAAAGTTTGACCGGGACACTTGTAAGGTGTATAATCAAGCCGGTAAACTATTAGTGCAAGGGGTGAGGACAAAGGATAATTGCTATGGGACTGAGCCCACATCCTCATATGTCTGCAACAGCGCCACGATCACTCCTATGGATCTGTGGCACCAACATCTAGGTCACATAAATATTAGAGATCTCACTCACTTAGCTAGAAAGGACCTAGTACGTGGCTTACCATCTCTTGGAAGGCCAACTTCGACGGTTTATGGACCCTGTCAGATGGGAAAACAAATTCGTAGTCCCCATAGGAAGTTGCATTCCATTACCACCTCTCGTGTTCTTGAGCTTATACACATGGACCTTATGGGTCCCACTCATACCGAGAGTCTAGGTGGTAAGAGGTATATCCTAGTGATGGTAGACGATTTCTCCAGGTACTCCATTGTAGGTTTTTTAGAGAGAAATCCGATGCTGTAGAATTTTTAACGACCAAGTGTCGTGTCCTGCAAAATCAACACGGTGTCACTATTAACAGGATGCGTAGTGACAATGGCACTGAATTCACAAAAGCAAAGGTAGATCTTTACTGTGATAGCCTCGGGATCAAACATGACTTTTCTGCTGTGAGAAATCCTCAGAAAAATGGGATTGTTGAGAGAAAGAATAGAACGATCCAAGAGATGGCTAGATCTATGCTTCTAGGTCGTAAAGTGTCTAGGAGATTTTGGGCAGAGGCAGTGTCTACTGCATGCCACACGGTGAATAGGGTTTATTTGCGTCCACACACACTTCAGACTCCTTATGAGTTGTGGACTGGCAAGAAGCCCAACCTTGCATATTTCTATGTCTTTAGGAGTAAATGCTACATCCTACGGGATAGAGAGCAATTAGGAAAATTTGACTCCCGGAGCGACGAGGGAATATTGTTAGGATATTCATCGACTAGTAGAGCATATCGGATTTTTAACCTGAAGAGCTCTAAGGTTATGGAATCAATAAACGTCACCGTGCAAGATGGCGAACCTCCGACGGTTATTGATCCTAACCTTCAGTGTGAGGATGAGGACTTTTCTGACAGTAATTTACTTGTCCCTCTCTCACACTCTGTGGACCCTACTCCTGTGCTAGGGGACACACCTGCTTGGGTTCGCAAGAGTCATGACCCTTCTGCCATTGTTGGTGATCCCACTCTTGGGGTCAAGACTCGTGCTCAACTAGAGAACGTCGTTAGCCACTTTTGCTACACGTCCAACGTCGAGCCCAAAAATCATAAAGAAGCTCTCAAGGATGAACACTGGATATCTGCTATGCAGGAAGAGTTGCTTCAGTTTAAAAAGAATAATGTCTGGGAACTAGTCCCCCGACCTAGTAAGACTAATGTGATAGGTACCCGGTGGATTTTTAAGGATAAAATGGATGAAAATGGTACCATAATCAGAAATAAGTCTAGGTTGGTCGCTCAAGGCTACACACAGATAGAGGGTGTAGACTTTGGGGAGACATTTTCTCCTGTTGCGAGGCTTGAGTCCATCCGTCTTCTGCTCGCCATCGCATGTCATCTGCGCTTCAAGTTTTATCAGATGGATGTCAAGAGTGTCTTTCTGAATGGCATTCTACAGGAGGAGGTTTACGTGGAATAACCAAAAGGGTTTGAATACCCACAGCACCCGGAGCACGTCTTCTATCTGAGGAAAGCCTTGTATGGTTTGAAGCAAGCACCCCGTGCTTGGTATGAGAGGCTTACTTCCTATCTCTTAGCTCGTGGATTCAAGAGAGGGGGAGTAGATATGACGTTGTTCGTCAGGAGAGATGACGGTGCTATTTTGGTTGCCCAGGTCTATGTGGACGACATAGTCTTTGGATCCACATGCTCATCACTTTGAAGAGGAGATGAAAAGTGAATTTGAGATGAGCATGGTTGGTGACCTTACTTTCTTCCTTGGTCTCCAGGTTCGTCAGCTAGAGGATGGGATGTTCATCTCCCAATCCAAGTATACTAGAGACCTAGTGAAGAAATTTGATTTAGACTCCGCTAAGCATGCACGTACACCTATGAGTACCACTATCGAGCTTAGTAAGGACACTTCAGGCAAGGACGTAGAGCAAACCTTGTATCAGAGTATGATAGGTAGTCTTCTCTACATGACTGCCAGTCGTCCCGATATAGCCTTTAGTGTTGGAATCTGTGCGCGATATCAGGCATCCCCGAAAGAGTCACATTTACTTGCTCTAAAACGTATTATTAAATACGTGAGTGGGACTCTCTCATACGATATTTGGTATTCCTTTGATACCGGTGACCGTTTGTCCGCCTATTCGGATGCCGATTGGGCCGGGGATGTAGATGGTTGTAGGAGCACTTCTGGTGGGTGTTTCTATTTTGGTTCTGCTCTTGTCTCCTGGCTGAGCAAGAAGCAAAATTCCATCTCTTTGTCCACTGCGGAGGCTGAGTACATAGCCGCCGGGAGTTGTTGCACGCAACTCTTGTGGATGAAGCAAATACTGGAGGATTATGGGATTTCACAGGACACCATGACCATTTCCTGTGACAACACGAGCGCGATACACATATGCCGCAATCCAGTCCAACATTCGCGCACCAAGCACATCAGGATACGTGAGCACTTTATACGACAGCTAGTTGAGGAGAAAGTCGTATCCTTGAGGTTTTGTTCCGACCGACCGTTAGTTAGCCGATATTTTCACGAAACCTTTAGATACCCTTAGATTTGAGAGTCTTAGGAAGTCTTTGGGAATTTGCACAGTTGACTGAGGGGTTGGTCTATGTCTAGAATAGGATGCTTCTTCATGTTCATATCATATGCTTCCTATTGCTAGTCTGTTTTATATGTACCATTTCTTAGTTGTACAACTATTTATTTATTCTTTTTTCTTTTTATATTTCTTTTGAAAAATACAAAAAGATTTTCCTTTATGAAATTTTTTAAGAAAAGCACAAAAAGATTTTATTTTGATAAAATTTTTGAAAAATCCGAAAAGATTTATGTTTTTGCTCCTTTTATGGATGAGCATTTAAGATAGCCAAGTCACAACTTCATTCCATATATCCATGTGACTGTTTGATAGAGATTTGAGAGGCTACATCATTTCATCCATGTGCTTTACATTGTTTGGAGTCTTTGAGATGTAATTAGTGATATCTTCCTACATGTTTGACTCCTATATCCTTTATTTCACACAAGCACGGCTACATTTGATTATTGCACATGTCTATCTCATATTGGCTTGAGTGTTTCCATCTCAATTCTGTCTATTCAACTTTCAATATGCGATAAAACTTGACAAAATTGGAATGCATGTAAAAAACCTTTTTGGTGAGACTGTGTGTTTTTGTATAACGCGGAGGGGCAGCGAAAGGTAATCATTTATCCTTTGCGCAAAAGCCACCGTTAAAAAGGACCTAAAAAATGGAGGAATTTTAATATCCGAGGTCCAAAGAGGTTAAAAGAGCCCGAAAAAATTTAAAGGCAATAACAAGCAATTCATGCCAAATATGGGCCACTTAGGTTTCACCATCAATTATCCAAAGTTTGAGAATTTAGAAATCCTCTATTCAAAATTATATCTGAGGGAGTTTGGTTGGAAAATGTTTAAACGGGTTTGCATTTCCTTGACAGTCCTGAAAAAGCATGAAAATATTTTGGACGTTATTGGTGTGAAAATCACTTTGAGTTTTGATTTGTTGATTTGATTGAGTCAATATCTTATATTGTCATTCTTTTACACCAAAGGAAGCATTTGAGTTCATTCGCTAGGAATATCCAATATTCATCGTGCACATATGTCATGTTTGTAAGCACTGATCTTCCTATCGAATTATGTTCACACCCATTCATTAACGCTATCATCGACTTGTTTGCTTTGTGTTTATTTATGGTGTGATTTTGTTTAAAAAAAAATTCAAAAAATAGTTGTGTGTTTCCTTGTGACACCCCGTCATTGCTTGTTTGCATTATTTCTCTCATTTGCCTATTTGGGGACATCATAAAAAGGGGGAGAAAGAATTATCACATTAAGGGGGAGTGAGTTTTGTAGTGTTGAGTTGTTTATCACCAATTAGCATATTGGCATATCTGTTTGTCTCATTTCAAACTCGATACGTCACTTGGTATTTTGCTTTTTCTCATGTGTGTAGGTACTACATGGATTATCATTGGATTGCACACCCTGATGAGAAAAGTGTTGAGATTCCTGAAGATTCGAAGAACAAACGTTGAAGTCTTATTCAATTGTATCTTTCCAGTTTTGGGTTTATGGAAGGGTAGATTTGTATAGGCATTTTTAGTTGGTTGATAATTCAGATGTTTGTTTTTATGTATGTACCGGCATAGACATAGGGGGAGATTTGTAAGGACATTTTTGTACATTATCAATTTGTTATGTCGTACGCCGTTACACCGTTGAAGAAATTCAAAGATTCATACAGTCATCAACGGATTCGAATATTAAAAGAAGAAGAGGAATCCAAGTCTGACAGGCCGGACCGGTCCGCCCTGGAAAAAGAACCAGTCCGCCTGCTGAAAAGCCAGTACACCCCGGACCGCAAGCGAACCGAAGAAGCCAGAAATAAAAAGAACCGGTCCGCCTGCCCGGATCGATCCGCCTCAGACCCGGACCGGTCCGCCTGGCATAAACTTCAGCAGATCGTGATCAGATTTTCTAGGCTAAACGTTTCCTTTTTAAACCCACTAAGGAAAGTGGTTTTCTAAGACTTCGATACACGATTTTCAGAGTACAAAAACTCTAAGTCTTCACATGTTGAGTCCCAAGACTCCAGTTTTTATTGATTCACGCGACCTCTCATACATTTGTGAATCTGTTTGTAACCCTAGAACACAACCAGTTGCTGTTCAACCCTTGTGGAGAACACCGTTCTTCTTCTTCATTGCAGCCCTCCTGGAAAGGAATATTTCCAGCCGTCGACTACAGAATCCGACACCTGAGGGTAATTCTTAGTCACTTGTATTTTTATTGTAATCTGAATTGTACAGTTACAATATTATAATGAAAATAAATGGTTTTGCCCCTTTGGGGGATTTTTCCTCACAAGCATGTGTTTGAATGTTCTTGCTTAGTTCATTATCTTATTCAATCACATATTGTTGCATGTTTAGGGTTTGTTTGGGTTAAAAGGTGTTTAATATATAATTATCTCATTTGAATGCAAGAGCAATACTCTCTCAGATAAAATTATATCGCACCCATAGAAATCAAAGTGACATTTGCTCAAGTAGTCCAATAGTCATAATTCTTATTATCAAGATTATATGCACCCTTTGTAAATTATGTGAGATTTCCTGAGTTTAATCAAGATAGCCCTTAGACTTAAATCTCAAGGGTCATCTTGTTTAATAAATTTTTGGGATGTACTGATCACAATCATCTATCGAACTATCAAATAATTTCTCTAACCATCATATAATATTCCGTAGTTTGAGATAAACTACTAGGATTGCACTGCAAGCGTTACGATAGGATGTCAACTCCTTATCTTGGTTGTGAAATCTTAAATAGTACTAAAACTGGAATCCAGATATCCTAATGATCAATGCAAAGCTGCCTCACTGTAATTCTTTTTAAGATTTATTGACCGACATGCCTATAATATATTTAAACCAAATATAAGGAATTATCATAACCATGATTCTTATTTCAAAATGAACTGATGCGCTTAACTTAAGAGTAAATGCCATACATGGTTTTAAGAATAAAACCCGAATAATCTCCCACTTATGCATTCTTATAATCTAGTTCAATTTCTTTAACTAGGTGAAACCTAAGCTCAATGTGATTAACCCTTTTATGGGTTATGGGTTATCTCAAACTTGTAATAGTAATGCTACAAACATTGAATGTGTAATAGCTCATTGCACTTAAAGGAACCTCTCCCAAGCTACTTAGGAAGTAACCAAACCATATAGACTATTTAATTGTCTCTAAAGTGATAACAAATTCATCCTCCATAATTGAGATAGATATCTAGGATTGCTTCACACTCCTCCAACTTATAGCTTAATCTCCTTGGGTAAATACATACTCCGAGGAGAAAACTTATAATCCCTTTTGGCTGAAAACCTAGTCTTTGTAGCCAAAAGGTACAAGACTATTAGAGTGAAATTTGTTGACCATGTTATTAGTCTTTGCAAATAATTTATAGCATTCATGAGGTTGACCACTGTCGAAGCATTGGGTATATTCCTCGTTTCTTCCCTCTAATCAAATATCCTAAGATATTCATTCCCAGACAAAATGATTCCATCCTTGAAAATAACTTTTTTCATAGAATTTCAATGCTAATGATAAAATTGACTAGGGATAAGCCAACATCAGTTGCAACCGGTTTATCAAAAGTTTGATCATAATGATATGCATGGATTATCCTAAGTACTTTATATTGAAAATATGGATAACAACACACCTATGTCAGAAAATACTCCCACTTCCTTCCCAATTAGGAAAATATTATCCACAAATTATACTTAGAAATTCCACCATAATTCTTTATGATTATTATACTAACAAGTACTTCTAAATCTTTGATCAAAATTAAAACTTGATTACCTGATCAAGTCGAATAACCCATGACCTTGATGTTAGCTGGAATCCATAAATGGACCTCACAAGCTTACATCACTTTTTCTTTACCGACTTCTTATTATTTAAGTTTCATGATGATCATTCAAGAATGCACTCTTGACGTTAAACTAATATCTATAGACTTTAGCATGAATATGGAGTGAAGATTTGCGCATAGTTAATCCTTATCTTTCTGAGTAAACCCTTTCCCAAGCCTTGCTTTGAAGGTTTTCTCCTTCCCATCCATCTATTTTTAACTTCTTGTAGGTCCACTTCTGACCGGTGGGTTTTACCCCATCAATAAGTGTATATGAATTAAAACTTTATTTTAATACATCGAATCCTTTTGGTATCCATGTTTATAAGTCAAAGTAAAAGCCCTTGTCTTGGAATGCCTCACTGTAGTTCCCGGGACTTGGTTCGTGTTTTCATGGGATCTTATAAAAAATGATCACCCAAAACACTAATCATTTTGAGTGACTCTTGATGCTCCCACTATGATATTAATTGCGTCATTTTTTATCTAGTATAAGTGACACGTGTGCCCTTATAATAAGTAACACTCCCATTAATAAGGTAGTGTATTATCGATATCAGGTTGTATTTCATCATGTACGGGTGGTCTATCAATATTGGTAATATGATGTTCCGTTTTATCTTGTATGTCTAATTTACACTGGGTTCGTGTCTTATCACATAATCCTCTTACAAGAATCGATCATAGATGTAATTAACGTCGTTCTTGTGCTTGGGAATATGATACAAACTACCTTTGTTACCTTTGGGATAACCAATAAAGAGACATACCTTTATCTTAATTTCAACTTCCTTAGACCGTTCCAGAGAACCATGTGCCCCAAATAACTAATTGGGAATTTACTAATTGAAGAGATCAATTAATAAGAAACTAATCTATAATGTACATGCTCCTCTCTTGAGTAAAATCCCTATAAGAATCTTGTAGCCCTGAATAACTAACCATGGAACTTATCATATCTAAAAAAAAAAATTATATATTCCTTTTCCTCTATATGTTTTAGAAGATGAATACCCGATGTAGACATATGGTATACAATCCTAACCTCCGATAAATGATTCCTTAATTATCCCAAGATACAAACTCCTCCACAATTAGATCGTAGAACTTGGATTAGTTTCCCTCACCCATGCTCCACCTTAGCCTTTCACACTTTGAACTAGCTTCAGACTTATCGTTTATAAGGTAAACATATCTATACTGGGAATAGTCAATAATGAATTTAACGAACCACTAATAATCTAATCTTGTTCGGATAGTCAGCAAAAAACATTAATCAAAACGAACCATTTTCATCTTTGGATCTTTAACTATGGGTCATGAAGGGACCCTTGGTCATTTGACCTTTTAAATAGGATTCAAGACTAAAAGTGCCTCCAGTTCCAATCAACTTAATTATCCATTTCAAACTAGTCTTCGAATTCCTTTTTAGAATAAAATAACATAAGAAGAAGTGTCAAAATTGTGTTTGGCTCTAAAAAGAAGCTTTCTCTTTAATGTTATGTCCATTAAATTAATTAATAAACATTATAATGTATAACTTATTTTCCCAATGCACCGGAACAGATAAAATATATCCAAATATTTGTAAAAAAATTATTAAGTCAATCGAATATTTGTTCGAAAGCAAATTAGAAAATAAAAAACAACTTTTCTAAAACACGGTTGCATTAACTAATTTACGTACATTAAATTTACATCCACACAAAACTACATAAGAATATTTCACTGGTAAAATTGCTGCCTTATTTTCATTGCCCATATGTAGGAACATTTATCTCTTATGTAATATCTGGGTTAACTTGAACCTCTGCAGTGAATTGCAGTTTTGATTTGTGATTGCCGAGTCTACATATCAGGTTATCGTAGACTGAACCATGAATCATGCATTTACTTTTAAGAGATAAACTATAACCATGTCCTTTTCCTTAAAGAGCAAGAGAAAATGGGACACGTTGCTATAAAATTTGTAACTACTTGTAGGGAAAATACTTACCTTTCGGCTACTTGACTACTACTGAGGAATATGTACCTTCCTTAACCCAAACCGTTATACATGCGACTTAGACTTATCCTCTAGACTCCCTTTTGGGAGATAAGTAAAGTTATTCTCAAACAACTAACACCAACCTTTGGTTATCGATGATCTTCACTCTCGAATTACGAAATTCAACCAATCATAGGTGTTTCCTAATTCTCATCGGTCAATTTTTCAAAATAAAAAAAATCACATATACAACTTTCCAGTCAAGGGGATCGAACGCGTGAAATATTTAATTTAAAATAATTACCATGTATTTTTAAATACCTTGATTCCATAATTGAAACAATACATGGGGGGGGGGGGGGGGAGATGATCTAACATGAGGAGTCAATCAAATCACTATTTTAAAATATTGATGGGAATTGTGGGTCAAATAAGTCTATTATCCTTAAAATTTAGAACAATGTCCTATTACATTTTAAGTCCTTGAAATTTATTTCAGTCAAACTTTAAGACTAAAATAGTGAGAAATTTTTTAATTCATTTTTAAAATCATAGAATCATGAAATTTTAAAAATTAATTTCAATAAACACAAGAGAATTGATTCGATAAAAATTTAAAATGGCACCCCTAAAACGCGAATTTTTAAAATTAATCTCGTTGGACATCCTAGTTCCCTTATGAGGTAAGATTTCTCGTTGGGAGCTTAAATCGCCCTAGCTTGAATTAGACAAATTTGCATCTTTCATTATGCTATCCGGAGAGTTCAGGAACCTTCCATCCAACATAATGAATAGCCAGTAACTTTTTATCCCTCTCCAAATGATAGTGACTCTGTTGAGGAGGATATTAAAATTTGTGGGTAAGTGTGTAGCACCGGTTCATTCCTTGAAATAGATCCCGGTTATGATGGACTTCTCCATTAGGGGTGTCTAACTCACTCACATTCTAATTATCAAAATCATTACTTAAATTTTTTAATGAATCCTTGATGCCCTAATTAATTCCATCCATTGGGGGGACGAACCGAAGCTGAAAAAAATAATTAATCACATCTGATTCACAAAAGATCGATGGAGACTATGAGGTTTATGTTGAAACACATCTCCCGCATAGTATTTTAATAATACGAGGGTTTTTTAAAAACTCTAAAAGATATAATTTAAATCCTTGCTAATTTTCCAATTTATTTATACAAATTAAATTACCAGATCTTATTATTTTAGTTTTCCCAAAAATAAAACCATTTTATAAATTAAAATAAAATCCAAAGATCAAAATTCAATTTACACAATTAAATTAATAACTCTAATTAAATTCAATTTGAAGAAGAATAAATAAAACAGATTTTTCAAAAAATGTTGATCTAGGTCGATCTAAATATGAATCTATGGTGTCCAAAAAATGGGTGCTCCAAATTAATCCAATTAGCAAGCCAAATTATGCAAAAAAATAACAAAGAGACATACATGCAAAAGAATTAAATAAATGAAACTACAAAGAAAAGGACAAAATTTCCCCTTTCCATCGTGGCCTAATCTTCTTGCTGAAGTAAGGAATCTTCAAGTATGAGAGTCCTTGTTGTGAAAGACTTCCATTTGACATAGAGTCCTACTTAACCTAGACATCATCACAACCATGAGTTTTTAATTATCTTTCCTTCTGGAAACTGATCCAACCTGGTCTGAAAAAAAAGATTGGGAATATCCACTATGAGAAGAAACCATAAAATGCCAAGTAAACCAAGCAACCAAACTTCTTGCGACCAATTAGATTGATCCATCCTGGAAATAAGCTCGATTCGATTTTCGAATCAATCCTCCCTGAATTTCTGATCTTCAAGAAACTCCATGAAACTATGGTCGGGTTTTGCTTGGTGAAAACAAAACATATAAGTCTATCAAGGGGGTACTACAATCCACGGTATCCCCTGGACTTGGATTCCTCTAAATTATGATATCAGAATTACTAACGCAATGATCATCACACTAAAACAAGATGGTCATTTTCAACCCCTAAACCCTAGGCAACCTCCTTCTATCATAGATAAGAATTGGCAGGCCAACTCCCATTACGAGTTCCGTCAGGGGCCAGGTCATATCGCGGACAACTGTTGGGCATTGAGATACGCGATCGAAGACCTCATTGATGTTGGGAGCCTCATCATGCAAAATCCTAATGTTACAAACAACTCCCTACCCTATCATCCTAACCCACACACCAATTCCTTATCAAATACCTCCACCCCACAAACCAATTCCTTATCAAATACCTCCACCCCACACACCAACCCATCCACCCTCATAATCCACATTCATTACAAATCAAGGATGAGGACACACTCGCCCTTCCAAACAGCAAACCCTCTAGGTGCACCATCACCCACCATTAAAATCATTATCGATACTAAGCCCACCATTGACCATATGACATTATTTGTCATAGACAAACACTTCCTGTAAACTAACTATATGCTCTAAAAAGATTTGAGGCTTCTTACTCTTTTTATGGAGAAAATAGATCACTCATTTGAGGTAGAAGATATGTATAATGAGGCCCTCTAAACAACTGATCATATCACATTTATAGTGCTAGTCCAATCCACAAGATAGGAGGGATCAACCTTTGAGGTAGAATTATTTTCCCTCGCAGATTTAGGAACAAATAGTGACACCCACTCACCCGTTACTTTAAACATGTTCTAGGTCGGCCCTTCAAAAAATGGTAGGAGTGTCACATCTGTAATTTGCCAGATAGAGGAACCCATAGTTCGGACCCCCAAACATCCTATCACTCGGTACATATGAGATAAAGGGATCAAAAACTCATATTAAATGATCACATTACTTTGATGTATCGAGTTCTTCACTAACTATTATATGAAGACGAAGAAAGAATCAAATCCCACATAGCTAACAGAGCCTCCGCTTGGGAAGCAGAACTAAAATCTAACCCCGTCCCCATAGCATATGTCCCGCATACAGCTCTTACAAAATAGAGATAGAACCCACTCCACTAAAATTAAAGGGTTGTGGTCTCCTAAATAGTATTCTACATCGAGTACGAGAGGTAGTGAGGAATGATCGCTCGACCCCCTCCCTATGGACCTAAAATACTAGTTTTCCCTTTTGTTACCATTCATGTGATCTAAAGTAAATTGAGGGGAAATCCGATCCATCCTAATTGATTAATATGAAAACCAAGATAAACCCCATCATAAGAAATATCGCCTCCAACAAATCGGATCCTACTCTAAGACCTTTAGTCCCCGAGATCGAGCAGGCCTACTTTGCTCACCTTTCAGAAAAGGAATTTTGGATTGCTTTGACCATATATTGTTCACCGAGGGGAATACATCTTTGAAGCTTGAGGATAAATTTTTTCTCAATCCCAAGGTTTGGTCAATGATAACTAATGGGACTACTCCCTAGTAAAAGCACTAGGACTTCACGAACAAGGATCCACATCCTTTGAGGCTCCCATTACCTAAGATTACAAATTTAATATTGGATAGTAGGATACCGCTGAGGAACTTGACCTTATTGTTAGAACGAATGCTGGACTAGTCGTATAAAAAATTAAGGCTACACTATAGACAGTTTACAATCAAGTCTCTCATAATAAGGACCGCCCCTCTAATTCTTCAACAGTGAGAGAGAACTCAAACACCCTAGTGTCAACATATACCAAAGTATTTGGTCCATCAGATGGGATGACTTTCCAATGTAGATGCAAGATGTCATATACAGATCTATCGAAGTAAAACTTGAACTGCCCGAAATCATCCCACAATCTGAAAGGCACCCCCTGCAGAATCATATTAGTCCCCATATTGAAATGGAATTACTCATCCTATTATTGTCCTTTGACATATTTATACTTGTAATATCATCATTGACCCATCACTACACCACTGTGGGGCGTAGCTATGGGACTAAATTCCTGGATGCTTCATACATCATCGACATCATTGAGATCCAATATGAGATGATTCGTCGAGGCCACCCTCACCTAGAAGTTACCCCTACCCGAAGTTATTGATATATCTTATGGACAAAAATGGTTAGGCTGTCTCTCCACGATCATTTACAGGGTAATTTCCATAGTCTTCAGTATGTGGTTTTCGCATTAGCCGTTGTTAGATTAGTCAAGGGACTCTCACCCTAGGGACCAGAATATATAGACTATGCTATATTATGGAGATATAAACTTTAAGTCCATAATCATGAAGAGGTATATAAACTCAGGGATATACAAAACCTCTTCATACGATGACAGCATCCAAGAAGCTACCTCAGATAATGACATCTTTTTGGGATCATCCATGTCTATAAAACAACTCTCTAAAAGTTCGAGTTAACAGGATGAGTAAGTCCTTACCATGATAAAAAAAATCCTCACTCACAACCTCTATGTAGACATGGTTGTACATTAGATAGATAATACTAAGTCTAAATCCCCCCTAGACTTAGAACAAAGATCCTAAAGGCCAGGAACCTACCCTCACCCTTGATTAGACCGAGGTGTTGTAACTAAATCCACTATCTCTTTCCTTCAATACCACATCCATATCTCACCTCCTTATCCATTTGTAAGATGTGGGTTCTTCAAATACCGTTAGTATTAAGTGAGGCATAACCCCTTATTAAGATTGGGAGTAACACCGTTAGATATGAAGTCTAGATTAGAGCCACGGGTGAATCAGAAATAAATAGATTCAATATTCAAAGTTGCATTAAAAGAATGTATTGACATGATAAGCATAGGGCAAACACAATAAATAAATGGGACCAGCAGGTAGCATGGTCGGAGGGAGAAAGAACAAGAACTCTAGGCACAATAAAGACAAGGCATGAAATTCAAGCTCAGTTAATGCCCAATAATGGGTGCATTGAATGTGTGCGGGAGTTAATACTGTCGCGAGAGTTCTCTCGTATAAGGAAATTTGGGCAGCAATTCTGAGCTATGGATCTCCTCTTTTTGGTTTGTTCATTTGGTCTTATTTATATGGGGGAGAGGCTGCTCGAGTCAGCATGCCCTTGATCCCTCTGGTGTGGTGCATTAAATGCATGAGATACTCCATTTAATGCATGAGATCTGGTAGTTTTGGCGGGAAGACATTCTATTGGTTGGAAGTATTTAGGGCATTAATAAGGGATATGACTTGTCAGCTTGAGGCTTACTCTAGGATGTCTATATGGCTAGTTTGGTGAACTGGACCTGACATACTAAGGGTAAAGGAACTTGAGTGCTACGCTCTTGAGTCATTAACCATCAGACATCGTGATGTCAGGAAGTGGTTCAAACAGTGGCTATGTTAGGTATCTAGTCACATCAGTTAAACGGGCTGGCGCCAAAGGTACCTCGAGGAGGTGACCTTGAGGGGACAAGTATTGAGGGAGATCGAATGACTCGAGGAGGTTCACTCGAATAGATAAGCAATGAGAAGGATCGAGTGACATTTGTCCTGGGTGAAGTTTTGTCCAACTGTGCCAAGAGGGTTGGTAATAATTCCCAACATTGCCTTGTTCTCAATCCTCCAAACTATGTCCTTTCCAAGTACCCAAGAGGAGGTTTCTTGATAGAGCATGAAAGTCCTCCCATGCCCTGCCAGACATTGTCCCTCGTGGGTACCAAGCGACCTCACTCAACGTATACATTCATAAGATAAAATACATAATACAACAGTTTATTTCTTATTACAAACTATTGTCATCACTACACCAAAACTGCACTATTGTCATGGTCATTGGCCTTGACAAATTGGACTTGCCAAGGTCAATGATCGTGACAATTCGGTTGTCACGGACGTGTCACGATCATTGACCGTGACAAATTCGTTAGAAATGTCACGGTCGTGTCACGGTCATGGCCCGTGACAAGTTTAGTCACGGTTCATAACCGTGACAAAGCCTTGACCCTTTTTAAAAAAAAAATCACGGTCAATGATCGTGATAATTCTGGGCAGAATTTAAAAAAAATCTCCTGGGCAGTATGGCCACTGCCACTGCCTAGCAGTATATTTGTACCTGTTATAGCAACGTTGTACCTGTTTAAACATCATATATCCAAACAAACTAAAGATAATGAAAATATATATTCAAAATAGAAACAATATACATGACGATATAATCCAAATATAATTAAAATGTACCAACTTAAAAATAATGTCATTACATGTCTGGGGTAAATGTGAGGAGGTGAGTAGGCCACACGATATACGAATTGACACATCCACTAATATACATCGTGTCGCATTGTTTGCGCAACCACAATAGAGAGTTTTCCTTCCCGAGTATCACATGCGTGACGAGCACTTTGGACTTGATCTCTTGAAGCGCACGTCCATGAACTATTCCACCCTGGATGATATTCGGGTCCCTCTGCCCCCGCCCAATACGCTGGCCATCAAATACGTCCAATATGAACACGCTCGGCCAACCGATTGTCGACATCGGTTTGGGGAAGGGAGCCAAATAAGGAAGTGGATCATTGAAGTACGCACGTGTCGGTGATGAAGCAGCGAGGTCCACATCCTCGTCATCTTGCGCCTCGTTCTCCCGCAGCTCGTCCTCCTCCACCGCCTTCTCCTTCCCTTTCCCCTTACGGTCTCCGCCCAACGTACGCTTCATGAATGAGTCCATATCTTGGACCGTCGCCTCCAAACGGGACAGCTTCGCTTTATGTGAATCCACCGTTCGAGCCAACCCGGTGTCGCTCATATCCTATATTTGGCCACCCGCGAGCTCACCCCCTTATCCTCCCCTTGTGATCAGAGCCAAGCACTTGGCTGAGTGCGTCTGTGGACAAAGACGCCTTGTCAGCATCAGACTGTGACTCATGCACTTCCTTAAGCTTTGCCTGAAACGACAAAAAGCATATGATTAGTAAAATAAGTAAACTAAAAAATTATAACGTAATTAACAAAAATTAAACTGTCGAATTACTTACAATCGTGGCCGCGACGCCGGGGACACCTCCTTGTCCTTCCCCTTCTTCGTCTGAAGAGCCACATAAGTATCGATCCTATGTGTCTTACCCCCTGGGCCACTCCTTACCCCCTGAATTAAAATAAAGTAAAATTAGTATCGGCCCCGCAAAGTAAAATAATGAAGAATAATATATTTCTGTAGTTATAGAAAAATTAAATCTTACCTTCATCCTATGCTCCACCTCGGCGTAATATGTCCGGCCGGAGTAGTGCACGTCCGTCTTTTTTGCCCGATTTTCCCTCCCCGATTGGCGAGATGCCAATTGTCAATCCTTGATCTCATTGTCAAAGAAATTTTGCCATTGTGCCAATGAGATTGGCTCCTTGGGCGGGACGGATCCACGCCATTGGATAATGGACTCTCGTATTTTCCCAAAGTACCGTGTCCGCATATTTTTCTTCCACGTCTTGTGTTTCTCCCTCAACTGCTCCAAGACAGAATCGCGTAGCTTTGGATCCAAGTTGAATTGTTCCTGTCCAACAAATACAATGTTAGTTGCGAATAAATATAAATATAAATATAAATATAAATATAAAATGAAATTGAAATTGAAATTGAAATTGAAATTGAAATATTCATATAAATATAAATATAAATATATTACCTGTAGTGCCGCCCAAACAGCTAACTTGAGCTCATATGGCACCTCCTTCCAACTCATAAACCCTGGGCCGATGACCGTCTTTAGCAGCTCGATGGATCTCGCTAATAGCTCTGATTTGCTCTTGATGGTAATCCCAAATTTTCCATATTTGGGGAGCCTAGGGGCCGAGGATCCCTCGTCGCCTTCGCTACCACCGAGCCCAAACGACATCATCATAAACAGCATCATCATCTTCGCCTTAATACCTGAAGGAGACATTTGCTGTAAAAAAATGTTATTAGTACAGATAAAAAAAATATTATTAGTACACATAGACACACACCCCTACCCCACCCCCTTCACACACACGCACATGTACACCCCCTCCCCACACAACACCCCCTGCCGCCCTCCCCCACCACACACCACCACACACATATATACACACACATATACACATACACACATAAATATGTCTAAATTAGTTGAAAACATCTAACGTGGAATAGATGTAAAGCATGGAATTATTATTATATATATTATATATGAACGGAATAGATGTAAAGCATGGAATTATTAGTACACGTAGACACACACCCCTACCCCACCCACCCCCCATCCCTGCCCTCCCCCCTCACCCCACCCCCACCACACACATGCACACGTACACCCCCCCAAACACCCCTCACCCCACCCCCACCACACACACACACACACACACACACACACGTATACGTAAACCCCCACCCCACCCCCTGCCCCCTCCCCCACCACACACCACCACATACATATATACACACACATATACACATACACACATAAATATGTCTAAATTAGTTGAAAACATCTAACGTGGAATAGATGTGAAGCATGGAATTATTATTATAAATATTATATATGCACGTAATAGATGTAAAGTATGTAAAGCATTGAATTATTAGTACACATAGACACACACCCCTACCCCACCCCCCATCCATGCCCCCACCCCCTCACCCCACCCCCACCACACACACGCACACGTACACCCACCCACCCCCTCACCCCTCACCCCACCCCCACCACACACACGCACACGTACACGTAGACCCCCCCAACATCACACCCCCTCCCCCCACCACACCCCCTCCCCCACCACACACATATATACACATATATACACACACATACACACACATATACACATACACACATAAATATGTCTACATTAGTTGAAAACATCTAACGTGGAATAGATGTAAAGCATGGAATTATTATTATATATATTATATATGCACGGAATAGATGTAAAGCATGGAATTATTAGTACACATAGACACACACCCCTACCCCACCCCCCATCCCTGCCCCCACCCCCTTCCCCCCTCACCCCACCCCCACCACACACACGTACACGTACACGTACCACCACCACCCCTGCCCCCACCCCCTCCCCCCTCCCCCCACCCCCACCACACACACGCACACGTACAATATTATATGAAACTTCTCGAAAGGATATATCAATCTTTAGTCCTTAAGGTTCATCTGACCTAAACTATAGATTGTGTCTCACTCATAACGATCAATGACATTGACAAGGGTGGCCGGTTGAAAGGTGACAATTTTTTCATTTTGGTGTAGTGCATCCGGGTGTCCTTTGTTCTTTGAACTGGGTCCTTCGAGCCATGTCCGTTGAAGGCTCTTCGAGGTAGAGCACTGCGAGCTACTTTCTTGTAAAGAGTCCTCGAGGTGGGTCCTGCGAACCACCTGCATGGAGAATCTTCGAAGTGTGTTTGTGGGACATCTTTCTTTGTAAACAATCAACTCTCTTGGCTAAGTTAATCATCCATATGGGGGGTACCCCCCATATTTGCCCCTTCGTAGAGATATTTGTTTATTACATGAATAAATATATGTACGAAACTTCCATTTATCTACGATTTTCCTTCTTGGGGAAAATGAAGAGATTTATTCAAATTCCCCCCAAAGCTCTTCGTTCCCCAAGATAAACAAGACACCAGGCATGCCTCATTAAATACAGCTGTCATTTGCGTTTCAGTGCGTCACACGTGGTAGTACCAGGGCAAGCGCATGAAGACGATGTAATGATTAGACGCGTTGTTCCCCAAATCTTCATCATAGTAACCTTTGGTCTTCCGTGACCACACGCATTTAGTCAACAAGCTAGCCACATAACTCTTAAGTGCCATCATTACACTTTTCCAAAAGTCACTTTTTTATCGTCTTTTGGAATTCGTGTTGCCCCTATAAAAAGGGGATGCACCTTTAGTTCAAACTCACCTTGGGGTTTAACTTTCTTAGTTCAAACTTTTTTGCAAGAGTTTATGAAAGAAATTCTTGCCTTCTTTAACTTCTATTCTCCTTTTTCTCATCTTTTATGTCACAAGTAAAGAGAACTCTTTCCATCATGGGCGCTTCTCCTGCCACCCAAGCACGCTAGTCTATGTGGGCACAATACCATCGTGCCCCTTACTTTGGAGAGAACGATCATTTCTGGGCGACGGCAAAGCGGTTTCTCAGTGCTTTGGTGCCAATTGAGGAGCCAAACTTGTTGATGGACGAAGGTGAATTCGCTAAAGACTTCGCTTATATCCCTACCGCTATTGTTACCCATTTCCATATAAAGCGTGGTGATTTCCCCTATTCTAAGATGGAATTTGAGGCGTCGTCTGCTGCTAGTGAAGGGTTGGGCCCTTGGATGGATTATATCCATGAAAAGTAATCTCTTCAACTGGCCCTCATAGGTTTATCTTATTCCATGTGGTTGGGTGATCTTACCTTTTCTAAGAATAACACCGATTTGCAACTGTTGGTGTCCAAGTGGAACCATAGGTCACACACTTTCGTGGCCACCTGGGGTAATTTTACTGTTACCCTGGAGGATGTGTGCGAACTATTGGGACTGGAACCTACTGACCTTCTTTGAGGAGGCTATCTCTAGTGAAGAGAAAACTTTGAGGAGCGTGTTAGAAGCCGTTGTGAAGGATTGTATGGTCACATATAATAATTGCACCTAATCTTAAGTCATCTATTATTTCTACTTCATAGAAGAGAAGGTTGCCATCAGAGCTCGTCGGGCTACTAGGGAGAACCCTCGAGGGAAAGAAGTTTTTGAGAAGCCTCCAATTTGGGAAGGCTATGAGTCCAAAATTGAGCTGACGGGGTATATATGGGTAATGATGTCGAAGGTATACCTTTTGGTTAAGGCCCACGACTGTCCTCTTAAGGACCTGAACAACATGTCCATTTGAATGGCCTGTGGTGTAAATATCCCCTTCCCTGCCATTGTTCTTGGGTCTCTATACACTTGGTTAGATCGCGTGTCTGCAGACTCCGCTAGAAGCATTGGTAGGTTCGATGTGTCTAACTCTGCAAGAAATATTCTTTTGACGGCATTCCTCTACGCTCATTTCTCATATTATGCCCCCGTTGGCCACTTCCCCGGTTCACAGGATGTGAGAGTCCCCTGTATTTCCTATTGGAAGACTAAGAGTGTGAAGAAACCTCTGATAGTTATGATTGATCGAGCTGAGCGATTAAATCCTCGTCCTTATATTAGGGTAAGTCAATTTTTTACAAATAATTTCTTTGGTGAAGAGGAGCGTCCCATTGCTCCTATTAAAGAAGCCCTTGCCAGAAATTTCCCCGAGCATATTGTCCACCTGTTGTTAATCCCTTCATATTTGCCTTCATATACCGAATGGTCATCATTTTACTCTGTATATAGCCCCCATTGGGTAGTTATACAGTTTGGCTATGATCAAGGGGCCCCCTTGTTAAGCCATTACACCAGAAAGAAGCCCACTAATTTTTCGTTTGCTTATTCGAATTTCCTCACGTCCAATGTTGCCAGTCTGTGTGCCCATTATCCTGCTAACCCTGTTATCCCGAGTAAGAGAGATCGAGGAGGGAGATCAGTGATGTACATCAATGTATTCTGACAGAACTAATTGGTTCTCTTTCAAACCAAGCATCTTAAGGAACCCCATTATCCCAAAGTTGAGAGATTTCCACCCACTCAGTTAGGTTTGAGAAACTGCAACACCCAATCTTCTATTTTTCCCCTCAGTACAGCCAACCAATGCCCTCCCCCCCGGAGCTGCCTCCCTTAGCGCCTGTGGATCAGGCAGTTGTGAAGAGAAAGAAAACCACTCAGCCTTCCATTCTTTTGGTAGATGTTTCCCCTGGTCCTTCGAGACCGGTTGGAAGCATCGAGTCTCCTCGCGCTGCTTCAACGGGTGCATCAGTTAGGTCCACTCGAAAGGCCCCTTTAAAGAAGCTTAATACCATTCCACAACCTCCATTAGCCTCCACTCCTGACCCAAAGATTTTCGAAGCAATTTTCCAGATAGTGGATCGTCTTCACCAGACTTGGGAACATTTTAGTGAATAAAACAGGGCTTTCATGTCAGCCGAGATGTCTACTTGTGGGTTTTCTTATAACCCCCAATCTGCTGGGGGTAGTAAAAAGAGGAAAACAATTACCCCCTTAAACTTGTAATGGAGGAGTCAAGTGATTCTAGTGAGGAGGAGTTGGTTGAGGAACATGTGTCTGGTGGTAATGTTCATGATGATGATGATGAGGAGGAGGAGGAGGAGGAAGAAGAATAGGAATCCAAAGAAGAGGGAGAAGAGGAAGAAGAAGAAGAAGAAACTGTATTGGTGCGGCGACGTAGGTTGAGGAGGATGGTTTTTCCTTCAAAACCTGCCTCACCTCCTCAAAAGTATGAGATTATAGAGGATGTGTTAGAAGGAGAGGTAAGCCTCTTAATCTATCTTACTGTAAATGTCTTCTTCCTTCTCTTCTTTTCATACTAATACTCCCATGTCTCTTTTTCAGGTTGATGCGCGAGGAGATGCGCGCGATGGAGTTGGAGAGGATCATCCCATCGAGAGGGATTCCCCTACTACTTCGCAGGTAATCTCCCATTTCCCGTAGGGGCAGTTATATCTGATACTTTGTCTGAGTCTAGTAGCGGCTATTCTCCTGATCCATATTTTTTTCGCGAGTAGGCTGGCCTCTAGAGGGAGGTGCCTTCTGTGAAAGTTGCTGAAGCTGTGCTTGTGCCTTTTATTGTTGTAACTTCTATACATGTGGTAAACCTTTATTTTCTGCACTTATCTCCCCCTTTTTTCCTTCCTTAGGTTCCCACGCCCGTTTCAACCATCTTCATGGCACCTCCACCCTTAAACGATCAAATGCTTGTTACTTTATTCGGGCCTTCTATTTCAAACCCAAAAGGTGCTGAGCCAGCTGAAGTTTCCCAAGGAGAGGGTGAACCAGAGCATGTTATTGAGGCGATGGAGAATAGGCAAGAGAAGGTTGCTGAGGTTGGGGAGAATGTGATTGCCCCCCTAATTCATCCCCCGTTGGTAGCTCCCAGGGTGATTGAAGAGGAGGACGTGGTCCAGATGGTCCATATGTCCACTCGCGAGTTTGCAGATGAGCGACGCCCTGAGGTATTTCCAGTCATCTATCTATCTTCTGCATGTAAATATGTTATCTTTAAAATAAAAATCTCCCATAACTGAGGGTCAGGCGAGCCTAGTAATGTAGGACTTTATATTTAAAAATCTCCCATAATCGAGGAACAGGCGGGCCTAGTCTTATAGGCATAAATATCCCATAACCGAGGGTCAGGCGGGCCTAGTCTTACAGGCATAAATCTCCCATAACCGAGGGTCAGGCGGGCCTAGTCTTATAGGCATAAATCTCTAATAACCGAGGGCCAGGCCCGAAATGGTCATAAATCTCTAATAACCGAGGGCCTAGTCTTATAGGCATAAATCTCCCACAAAATTGGTCGCGCCCGAAATGGTCATGATCCAAGTTCGCAACCCACAGTCTTGGTCAAGGATTTTGGTCGTGGCCATTCACCAGTTTTGGTGTAGTCACATACCAAATACCGAATTCCTAGAAAAACAAATAAAGAATACTACATATGCATGAATAAAGGAATAAAAGAAAAGGATCCAAATGTATGAATTGGTGGAGACAGGACCCCCACCTAGACAAAAGTAAACACCTCTTACTCATCATGACGGGACTTCTTAGCCCGCTTGGTACTGTCACCTCCGCAATCACCTCTTCCATTTTCATCCTCCTGTGACATGGGACTAGGCTGAGTCGGGGGAGGGGAACATGGATAATCGACAAATGGTTTATGTACACCTCATAAGAATATCAAACTATCTCAATATATGTGGTTGCATATGAATAGGTATGGTAAATGGACACCCGAGACATAATAAACGACTCCAAAGCCTCCGTATGGCTAAAAAGTTTCATCGAGTATGACATGTGTTGGTACAACGAATACCAAGGAGCCAATACCCTCTGAAGGCTAGACACTATGACTATGACATCCTAAAATAAATAAATAAACACTCAAAATCAAGAAGATGATCAGTATGAAATGATTATAAAGAAAGACATGACAGTAAAAGGAAAAAAAGGGATAAGAAAAAGGAAATCATGCCCCCTTCAATCTCGAAAAAGCGCATAACCTGATAGAAAATTGTACAAAAAAGTAATGGACTGGGGAATAGTAAAAAAATATCGGTCGACCATGATGTTAAGAATTCAACTCTTGAAGTAGGATAGGAATGACCACCCTCCTAAGTGGAGCATCCCCTGAGGTATCCCCTCCTTCTGAGTATACCTCAAAACTCCCCTTCCAACTCCCTTACCTTGGCCTCAAGATTCACATTACGAGTCGTGGTAGCCCCCTTTGTCTAGGTTCGACCCTGCGTTATACCCTCCTCCAATGATTTTGACACCTGCTCCTCTACCTCTATATGCAAGCGCTAGGACTCCACATCATTTGGCCCCATGCTAAGAAGGGTGAAAGACTCCACACCTATCCTAGAATTCCTACTCAACCAACTCCCTAAAACTAGAAACCTAAAAAAGGAAAAATCTCTAAGAAAATTTCATAGATGAGAACTACAAGGAGCATTGCCCGAAGGACCCGCCACATTAGACCCTAGATGCAGATCTTCCCCATCTCCTACTCAGATCCTTGTTGGCCCCCTCACAGTCCTAAGAAAATCAACTATCACCTTAGGGAAAAATCTTTTCAAAACATCAAAATCCCTCCCAACCTCATCACCTCTACCTCATCCCTCTAAGGCACGTATCCACCTCCCCTAGACAACTTCTTAGATAAAAAACTTAAAGTCCCAATCCCTATCCTTGTCAAACCTACTGTCATGGCTTGTGCACCCTCAGGAGCCACTTACTCAAGCTCTCCTATCGCTAGGACTACGTCGATCCGTGATAATAAAGTCTCATGGCATCATCATCACCCTCCTCCCCGGGTGTAGAAAACCCATCCTAGGACCCTCCTAAGAACCTCTTTAGGTACCTATCACTCACTTATTTATCGAAAACCCTAGGTTATACTCTAAATACCGATCTAGAGGCCACCTGGCGCTCTCGAACCCCATTTGACTTTGGTTAACTTTATTCTCCGAGAAAAATCTCAATGAATCCTTAAAGGGATCTGAATTCCCTTTCCAACGGTCTACCCCTTGCACAAATCGGCCGTATGGTTTGGATGAACAGTTCATTTTACTATAAAAAATTGATCTAGAGGCGACCGAGTGCTCCCAGGCCCCATTTAACTACGATAAACTTCCTCTCCTGAGAGGAAGCTCAATGAATCTTCGGATGTCTCTAAATCCCCTTTCTAACGGTCCACCCCATGAGAGAATTAGCCTTATGATTCAGACCAACTGTCCATTTTACTATCAAAAACTAATTTGTAGGCCACGGGCGCTCCCGAGCCCCGTTTGACTCCGATCAACTTTCTCGCCTGAGTAAAAACTCAATGGATATTCGAATTTACCTGAATCCCCTTTCCAACTATTTTCCCCAATCATAAATTGGCCTTACAGTTAGAACAAATGGTCCGTTGTACTATCAAAAACTAATCTGAATGCCACCGGGCACTCTCGGGCCCCATTTGACTCCGATTAACTTTATCACATGAGTGTATGCTTAATGAATACTCAAAGGTATCTCAATACCCTTTCCAATGGCCTACCCCATGTGCGAATCAGCCTTATAGTTTGGACGAATGGTCTGTTTTACCTAAAAATTCAATCTAGAGGTCATCGGGCGCTCTCGAGCTCCATTTGACTCTTGTCTACTCTTCATCTTGAACGAAAATGAATCAATCTTCCAAGGTCTCGTAATACCCTTTCCAAATGTCCACCCCATGCGCAAATCATCCTTATAGTACGTATGAACGACCCATTTTACTCCTAAGGGTCATCGGGTGCTTTTGGGTCCTGTTTGACCTAGTCAAATCATCGGCTCGAACAAAGTTGATTTAATCTTTAAAGGGATATGAATACCCCGACGGTCCATCCCGTGCATGAATCAGCCTTACGGTTTGGATGAAATATCCTTTTTCCTCTGGGATTTCCATCTCTAGTGACCAACGGTCACTTTCGATCCCCGCTTGACTTTGGTCTACTCCTGAAATCGGGAGTGTCTCAATGGATTCTTAAAGGTCTATAAATACCCTTTCCAATGGTCCAACCCCATGAATGATTTTGACTTACAATTCGAATTTTATGAGAAATTTTCTAAAAAACTAGCCTCAGATTGCCAAATGGCAACCCTAGGACCCTACCTATCGGCAATGTGTCTAGGGTTTTATGCTAATAGGCAGGTCCTGGACCATTCCGATCGGCACCCACCTTGGTCCTATAAATGGAGTCCCCAACGTCACTTTGAAAATGACCCCTAAACATCCTTCTTCGCAATTGAGAGAGAATTTCCTCAAATTCAGAGTTGTTCTCTCCTTAAAAGTCCGTTTACCACATTCCTTTCATACTTTTCATACTCTTTTGAGTAAATTTCTACCCACATCCTCAAACCACCATCATATCATCTTTGGATCAGTGCATCTAGAATCAAGATCCACTTCAAGTCTTCACAAGGAGGTCTAATTATTCCTCTTTATCTTTAAATTCTCTTATTGTCGCATTAATAACTTCGTTTTCACTTTATTACTTTACTTCATTACATCATATATCTTAACTTCAAAGTTTTTATTATTAGTATTCACACATACTCTATTTTCATAAAAAAATAAAAACAAGAAAAAGACGGTTCACTTGTATTCTAAACGGGAATTTCTCACACTAAAACACATTTTTCTACACACACGCACATATAACAAAGTCACTAGTTGGATTTATGGGTTAAACATCACCTCATATTGTCTTCAAACTACGTGGATTTTGATTAGACTCGGGCTACGTAGGTGTCTTGGGTAAATCCCTCGATGCGAGTCCTCTCACATACATTTTTTACTTTGTTCTTATCATATATATATATATATATATATATATATATATATATATATATATATATATGTTGTGACTTGTCTGATATACGCAATTGTTCTTCTATAACGACCTATAATCGGAAAATACTTACATCATACTTTGAATTACTATTTTGGGAACACTCCTAAGGATGACCTCGCTTCACCTTTATCCATGACACGAGTCGAGTGATTCTGTCCCCCATTTCTATTATGCATATAAGCACTTACATCATGGAGTTTTACAGGAGAAGATTAACACATGCCCGTGAGAGACTGAAAAGGAGGGATGGGTTCCTAACACCTTTTAATTCCATAACTTAATCCCTAGACCCTTGAACTACTTGGTTTTGCAAGCATCAGTATTGTCCTTGATTTCGTTCTCTCGAGACGGAAACATTCTTTTGCGTGTTTTGTGTAAAATAGGTTGGCGACTCTATCTCTACATATCAACTCGCATCTATAATGGCAAAGTTCCCCAATAAAGGATGCGATTCCATGTTCAAGCCAAAAAAAAGGGAGGGAATGAGGGATTCACCTCTAGAGACGCATTTCCCTCGACCCCCAGAGAAATCCTCGGGATAACCACAGTGGCGGCTCCATTCAGGACATTGTAAGAGGACTAGACTCTATTTTTGCATGGGCATTATGCTTTTCTGCATGTGTTCATATACACCTACATATATGTTCCTTTTCTCCTATATTCACCTTTTTGTATATCTCTCTCATATATGTATTACTTTCCGCTCACACACTTGTATATACTCTCCATTTACACTTCACACACATACACTTAGCTTCACTTTACACTCACATGCTTCACATGCCATTTAGAATATCCATGCTTAGGCTTCATTAGAATACACTCACACTTTCTACACTTATATATATGCTCACTTTCACATATCACACATCACTTTTAGTTGATCCATGTATAGGCTCACTACCACACACATTCACTTATACATATTCCCATGTCACTAACTCACTCACATGTATCCATGAGTAGTGTAGTCTCCATGCTATATTTACTTGTATATGCTCCCCATTAGTATAGTATTCTCTTTACTCATCATGCCAATAAAAAATGATAAAAAAATACTCTCTATCCATAATATGTTAATTAAGACTCATGCATTTTTGCACACCACATCACTACGAGCATCGCTATATTGACCAAAATTTTGTCCCGTCTTGGGGTGTCACTTTGTGATGGGCGCTGGTCCTGTGGGTCGTAGTTAGTCTAAGCAACATGACTCTCACCTTTCATTGTCCTTATATCTTCGACATATATGGAACGGTTCCCCCTCATCTTACCGCTTGAACGAACTCACTACGGGAGGTATATAGCTGGGAACTTATTCACGTACGTCGAGTATATTGAATTTGCCATCACACGTATTGTCCCCATGAGGTATATAGTGAGGCAATCCATGTACATTCAGGTATATCAAATGGCTTGTCCCCACGTACCGATTAATGATTGCCCTTATAGGCAAGATCTATATCATGGAAATCATGCCAAAGGGGGGCACTCTTCCACAAACCCAATAATTTCATAAACATCATATAGGTGTCAAACCTAGGACACTCATATTTAGTTTACCGATTACCACACGAAACTCTGTCAAAATTTTGGGTCGGCATACCACCCGAAGTTTTGCGCTATTTTACCCTTTTAGAATAGGGCCCCGTTCATGAGCCTATAAAAAGTCCAATCATGTCTTACATACTTTTAAACCCTATTTTCCTAGGCTCATGTCCTGTTCAGCATTTTTTATGCATTTAGGCAAACCTAATACAAGTAAGAACCTCATAATAACATTAATAACAATCATGCTGAGATTCCTCTCCTTTTTCCCTCCTTTTTTCGAAAATACAAAAATACCAAAAACCTTTTCTCTAATCCTTCCAAAATTCCTAAAATCTTCTCCTTCCTTCTTTCAAAAATAAATTCAAACCGTTTTCCCTCTCAGATCTATCACATACCCGATTTTGGCTTGGCTCCCTATTGGATTCGATCTTTTATCAAATCGCCTTGAAGAACCACCGATTCTTATGCTACCTTATCCAAGTTTAGGATTTACCTTCACGAGCTCTTCATGGAGAACACTGACTAAGAACCGAATGTGCATCCCGATGATCGTCTTATTCCAACTCAGTGATAAAATTAATAACCTTTAAACCAAGGTCCATGAGATACAACATCACTGGACCCAAATTCCTGAAGAACCCAAGGTCTTTTTTCCTCGCGCCATGGGTTCACCCAGCTCCTAAGCCTATTTAGGTCCCAGAAGAATATCAGCATGTTTCGCACACCTCGTCTGTCAATGGGCGGCCACCAGCTCAGCTCTAAATTATGAACCTTACCGAACCAGGGGCTATCTTTCCAGTACCCATGGATCCTAAGGAGGAGGAACGAAAAAAGGTCAAGAAAGACTTCAATCTGTTGTTGAAGAAGTTTGACCAAGTCAAGATATTTGAGAACTACATGCACTACACCCATATGTCTCCCTAACCCAAAAACAGACTACTAGAGAAGTTCAATATGCTAGACATCGAGAAGTTTGAGGGAAGAAGACTCCCAATTGTTCACATTCGAAGCTATCACCAAAAGATGACCCTCATTGGTGCCTCCAAAGAAATAATGGCCCAGATGCTCCAACAGACCTTGAAAAAAACCTCTCTCCATTGGTTTTTATCCCTAGAAGAATTTGTTATGAGGATGTTGCCCCAAGAATTCATATCTCAGTACAAGTATAATGAGGAGCTAGAGGTTACACACCGAGATCAAGCGCTAATTAAGAAGAACCCTGGTGAAACAGTTAGTAGCTTCATAGGGAGGCGGAGAGATAAAGATTCTACCATGACCAACAAACCCTTTGAGGAAGAACACATCAATAGCGAGAAGAACAACTTCTTGCCTCATATTCGAACATCCATGGGAGGAAATTACTATCCACACTTCTAAGCCCTTTGAGAGGCTAGTGTAGAAATTGAGGAAGGCATTACCAAAGTCGAATATGAGCCAAAAAAATGATCAGATAGTTCACTCCTTGAAAATATGAGAAACCCACCAGTGCTACAATCTCAACCATCAATAACATTTCCCATCTTGCTACCTCTTGGAACCGAAAAATCACCACAACCCTACTAAGAAAGAGTACACTGAGCTTCATGCTCCCATGTCCAAAGTTTACCAGGCCCGGAAAATCCGAAAACTTATCAAACCCTTAGACCCTAATCTATTACTAAATCCACTCCTTAAAAATTTATAACTCGATGTCCATTGTGATTTCCACCAGTCCATTGCCCATACTACCGATCGGTGTTTCCATCTTAGGAATGTGATCCAAGGTAATTAACCGGGGTATAATCACCTCACTAGCCAATCATAAACCCAATACCACTCATAACCTACTTCCAGCCCATACAAATGCCATCTTTCTAGAAAGTGACCCAGAATTTGACCCATCTGCCCAAATTGTGCCCAAAAAAGCACCCATCATACCTATAATCTCACCTAAACCACTCAAGGTTTGCCCATATTTTCTCTTACACCCTACATGCTTTATCAATCAGGCTTTGTCACTCCTTATAAGGGCTTAGATTATCATTCGTACTCAGTCTAAAAGGGAAAATATGGAGTTACCATCTGTGTTGAATCTTGGAGTTTGGGCTGAAATCACCCACCGAGATAACTGTTGTTTGTTGAAAATTCAATGGCTTGTTCATGGAAGCCCGAAAATGGACTCCAGAATCATATGAATGGGTGTTACCTATTAAAGAAGTTAGTCTAGATGATGTGGTACATATAATAGCCGATCCATTTCGATAGACAAGTGAAATTTACAGCCTTAATGGGATACTCACCGCTTTGAAGCTTCAAGGATGGTTGGTCTCTTTACTCATGCACCTCCTCGCTGAGTGAGAAGATTTGTACGATGAAGCCGTCAAGGTTGTTGAATGTATTAATTTCTCTTGGCAAGAGGACATAGTCACCATCAAATGAGGGGGTGACTACGATAATTCAAATGATGAACCCAGTCAGGAAGAAATAAGTCTAGTAGCTAGTCTGTGTGGAATGATATACTTTGAAGATTTATTGAGGAAAATCAACAAGGTAGCCATTCAACTAGAGGTAGATAAAGACACAGGTTTCATCTTCTTCCCTCCCTCAGTAAATCACATAACCAAGTCAAGGAGATATCATAAAGATCTGATTCCTTATGTGATCGAGACAGATAAAATAAAGGGAGTTGCCAAAGAACTTCCCATGCCAGAAATTACCATCAAAGAAAGTAAAGTCCTTGAACAGCTCAAGAAAACCCAATTCAATATCACTTTATGGTGGCTTTTCATGGTCTCCCAATTGCACCGAAATTCTCTTGTAAAACTCCTCACTGCACCTACAGTCCCTTTTTCTACCACTCCCAAAGAATATGTAATCATGGTTGTGTACTTAACCTCTTTCAAAATCCTATTATTTTCCTAAGAAGAGATACCAAAGATCGTCCCTGGCCATAATTATTCCCTTAATATCTCTGTTGAAGCATTGGAAAAGACAGTCCCACCCTCATGTATTGATAACGGGCCTTCCCTCAATGTTTTTCCTCTCAAAACCTTCAATTGCTTAGGATTGAAAGTCAGTGATCTCACTCCAACTTCCGTCATCATAAGTGCTTATGATAATACCCATCGAGAGATAATGGGGTCTATAAAACTCACAGTAGGGGCTAGCCCTACCAATCTTATCATTGAGTTCTAATTCATTGACATACCTGCATCTTTCAAACTTCTCCTTGGTTATCCATGGTTCCATATTATTCAGGAAGTATCTTCTTCTCTTCATTAAAAACTAAAAAAATCAAATTCCAGGTTATCACCATCTTAGGTGAAGATAATAGTATAAACACTGCCAATACTAGCAACCCGGTATTGGAAATCCATCATAGGATGAACGAAATGCTCCTCTCTGGATTCATAATTGATCCACTTCTCCATTTAGCAGGAGATAGTTTCGAAGATCGAGTCTTTCTAGAACACAACTCTCATGGCAACGTTAATGTGGTTTAGATGTTCAAGAATATGCATTTCATGCCAGAAATGGGGCTAGAACGATTCCAGAAAGGGATCCTTGAGCCCATAGTCATTAAGGAGTCCTTCCCCCATGTGGCTTGGGTTACCATCCCTCACTAAAAGAACTCAAAGCACTCTAATGAACACAACCAAAAAAAAGCTTAGAAAAAGGAAGGATTGCTTCAAGAAACTCTTTGAACAAAAGGTTTATCAAGGAATATGAAGACTTCCCTTTTTGTGGCTTCCCTAAACCATGGTATGACCATGTAAACAAGAAGATGAAATGGCGGGAAGAAATCTTCTTTCAAGATAGCAACTCTTGGGCCGAAGATTGCCAACATAAAGTACAACCTCTCACTGAGAAAGCTGTGACAGTTACCAGGGATTCTGGGGAAAGTGATTTCTAGGACTCATTCAACTTGCAGAGACACCGGGGTTGAGTATCTGCATGATCTACTCAGATACCATGCCATCAAACCCGTCTACTCAAATTAAAGTTATTGACATGCCTCTCCTCAACTGAAATGTCGTGCCTATCCCACCTACTCAGACTCAACCTGACCCTACTATTCACCTTATACTAGTCTCTTCACCTGATGTAGTCATTATTTTTTCTAATATCAATGTAACTGAGACTCTTTTGACAAGGTTTGCAAGGTTGTTTTCCTAAAAATGAAATAAATAAATATTTTGAGTATCTTACTGTGCCTTACATTAATTGTCTTGATTCTAATCTAACTCTTGTTGATGATGATTTTGCAAATGAACAATTCTTAACTGATCTTAACAAGGATTATAACAAATAATATAACCGTATTCAAATTAATGGTGATGAGACTATTGTTATTAATCTCGGTTCTAGTAGCCATCAACGTCAGATTAGGATAGGGTACACCCTTAACAAGCATAAGCGTACTCAATTTGAAGAGCTACTAAAGGAATTTGTGGACGTATTCGCATGATCCTATGATGACATGCCCAACATTAACCCAAAAATAGATCATAATGAGATCCTAAAATTTCCAGAATGTAAACCGATCAAACAGAATCTAATTTCCGTACTTAATGGCCGATCAAAGTCAAAGAGTAAGTGGTCAAGATATTAAACATGGGTTTCATTTGCGTAGTCTAATATCCTACATGGCTCGCCAATAACATCCTCGCATCGAAATCGAGAGGGAAATTCCGCATGTGTGTCGACTACTAGGATTTGAATAAATCATCCCCAAAGAATGATTACCCATAACACAACATCTACATAATCGTGGACAACACGGCTTGCCACGCCCTCAAGTCATTTGTCGATGGATTCGCTGGATAAAACCAAATCAAGATTCACCCTAACCATCAGGAGAAAACTTCCTTCATCACACCATGGGTAATCTTCTTCTACTATTATGCCATTCGGACTCAAGAATGTCGGGTGTCCATCCCTCCCCCACTACAATTTCCCATATGCTTCTCAATATCGGGGGGTCGGCATTTGCGCACACGATGGGGAGAGAAAGAGGTCTCATGCCCTTTTCTAGGAACACTTCGGTTGTCGTCGATGTGGGGTGATATAAATAGATAAAGTCTCCAGTCTATTTTGCACAAAACAGGAAAAAGAACATGTTGATGACTCGAGAGAATGGAATCAAATAAAAAATGATGCTTGCGAAACCAGTTAGATCATAGGTTCAGGGGCTAAGTTACAAAATGGGAAGGTGTTAGGTACCATCCCGCCCTTTCAGCCTCTCATGGGCATATGTTACTATTTTCCTTAATTTTTTAGTGAAGTGTGTTTGCATGTATATATAAGTGAAGATCAGAATCATTCAACTGGCATCAAGGAAAATATGGAGTGAGGCTATTTATAGGAATGTTCCTAAAATTATAATTAAAAATATGATGTGTGCACTTATCGAGATATTGATCGTTATGACAAAATGATAATTTTTGTTAGATAAGATGCAAGTATGAATACAAGTATGATATATGAAAATAATACATGGATCTAATAGGAAAATAGGCTTGAATCTCGGGTTTTAGCCCGAGACACCTACGTAGCCTATAAAGGCATCAAAGTACACAGAGTTCGCATGCGACATGAGGGTGGGGCTTATCCTATAAATTCGAACGGTGATTTTATTATATGTGTGTGTAAGAAAAAAGTGTTTTTAGTTTTGAGAAAATGTGGTGAAAAAATCTTGTTGAAAGTTTTAGGTGCAACCCTCTTTTTCTTGTTTTGCATTTTTTTATAAAAAATATATAATGTGCAATATTGCTAATAAAGGATTGGAGATTAATAAGTGTGTGATCTAAAGTACAAGATAAATTAAAAACTTATATAACTAATGTGAAAATAAAAAAAAATTAAGGAGAGAGAATAATGTTCGGACCTTCTTTGGAGACTTAGATATTGATCTTGATTGATGATGAGCTTCCTAGAAAGTGGGTGAATAATTTAGGGGGATTTTTGTTAAATTGTGTATGAAAGTGATGTAAATGAAAGATGGAGAAAGGTTTCAAATAAGGAAACATCACTGACTTAAGAAGAATGTTGCTGAGATCACTAAAGTTGATGTTTCTGAGGTGCCTTGGATTATGAGATAAAGCTCTCCTTGTATAGGGACAAGGGGATGCTGGTCAACATTATGCTTGAACTGCCTATCTGCATGTAACCCTAGACACACTCCCGATAGGTAGGGAAATGGACCTGCCAATCGGCAGTCTCGTGCAGATTTTTCAGAAATATAGTCGTAGAACGCAATCCATATGTCCAAATTATGCATGAGGTATACCTTTAGAAAGGTTATTCAAAGACCTTTGAGAATCCTTGGGCCACTCCCGATCTCAGAAAATGACTTTAGGTCAAAGAAGGCTCGAAAGAGACCATCGATCCTTTGGATAGGAAATCATCCGACGGCGATGGATTATTCGTCCAAACCGCAAGTCCGAATCACGCATGGGGTGGACCGTTGGAAATATTGTGCAAGTAAATTCGATATTCCAAAGAGCTTCGCTTGGTTTGGAGAGTTAAATTTTGTCAAATGAGGCTCGAAAGCGCCTGGTGACCTTTCGGAGTAAAACGGGTCATTCGTCCATATCGTAAGATGGATTCGCGCATGGGTTAGACTATTGGAAAGGGTATTTAGTGCCCTTTGAAGATTCATTCAGTCTAATTTGAGTGGACGTGTTGACTTTGGTCAAATAGAGCATGGGAGCCCCGGTGGCCTCCGAATCTGTTCTCAGGGAAAAACGGATCATTCATCCAAACAGTTATGTCGTTTGATGCACGGGGTGGATCATTGGAAAGGGGTTTTAGTGCCATTCAAAGATTCAGTGATCTTTAGCTTTGATGATGAAGTTAATCAGAGTCAAACGGGGCTCGGGAGCGTCTGATAGCCTCCACGTCATTTTTTATTACTAAAATGGTTCGTTTGTCCGAACCGTTATATCGATTCATGCACAGAGAAGACCATTGGAATGGGGATTCAGATCCCTTCGAAGTTTCACTGAGCTTTTACTTTGACGATGAAGTTGACTAAAGTCAAATGGGGCTCGAGAGCACTTGATGGCCTCTAGATCGGTACTATAAGTATGAACTAGGATTTGTAGTGAATTGGGGAGGTGCTAGGCACCTAAGGAGAGGCTTAGGGGGTCTTAAAATATGTTGTCTACATAACAGGTACCTACCAAAGTGCTGCCACAAGCATCATGTATGACCTTATTCATAAATAGGTCGAAGTTTATGTAGATGATATGATCATCAAGTCTGGAACTCGGGATATCAGATGCATCTAAACCCATAAAAATTCATTTTTAATCAGTGAGAAGGGAATTAAAGTAGACCCTGTCAAGCTAAAAGCCATACTTGAGATGCCACCACCACGAACGAAGAAGGAAGTCCAAGGAATCCTGGGTGAACTATAATACATGAGTCGGTTCATCAGCCAGCTGAATTCTATATGCAAACACATTTTCAAACTGCTCCAGAAGGATTCAACTAAAATTTGGAATGAGGCCTACCAAAAAGCCTTTGACCAAATCAAGCGATACCTTACCCTACCTCTGGTGCTTATGCTTCCGCATCCATGTCTCCCCCTACTTATGTACTTGACCGTCACAGATACTGCAGAAGAGGCTTTGTAAAACCAATACATTGAAGAATCCTATAAAGAAAGAGTAATTTATTACGCTAATCAAAAATTGGTCGGGTATAAATTCAACTACACTACTTTGGAAAAAGAATATGCCACCTTGTTCTGGGTCACGCAGAAATTACGGCACTACATATTTTCCTTCCCCATTCGAATAATATCCCATATGGATGCCATTAAGTAGCTGTTGTAAAAGCTCACTATATCTAGGCGAATAGCCCATTGGTTGATGTTGGTAGCTGAATTCGATATCGTGTATGTCACGCAGAAAGCTATACAAAGGGGAGCCATCTCTGACTACCTCGCTAACTACCCTGTTGAAGTTGTACGGTTATATAGATTTAGTTAAGTTCGTAGAATACACTTCTAAACTAAATATAAATTAGGCCAAGAGTTGATACTTTCCAAATTTTAATATTTCTTACTAACTCTTTAGTGAGCATGCGGGAAAATTAATTAAGCACGAAGAAAGCACAACCACAACACGCTAGACGACTGGGCCTAGATAAATCCACTATAAATACGGTTTTACAAAGAGACTCAAAAGACTTACAAACTTCACACACTAAGACTCGCTGATGCCGTTTCCTCTACCTCCGTTCGTAGTATGCGAAGATCAAACGTGTTGCACAACACTTCCCATGTCTTGGTATCCACCGAAACCCAAAATAAGTCTCCAATCAATAATTATGCAGAGTTCCACCGCACATAACATTAATGAATAAATTGTAGAGTGTATTGCATTTTGATTCTAAAATTTGAACAAAATATCACATATGTGTTGGAGAGCATTTTATAAAAATGATGATATATTTTTCTTAAAATTACAAGTCCTCCTGGATACAGTTATTTTCGTCCTTCTTAAAGATATACATGAAGTAGTGGATCAAAACTGTTATAAAAAAAGGAACTGTCAAAATTTTAAAAAAATAAATAAAACTAGAGCAGGTCGTTCGAACGAACTTCTAACGACATTTCAGAATAATATGCGAAGAATCTCGTTGGAAGTTCATTTGAATAGGTTCCTTCGAACGACACTTCTAACGAAAGTTCTAACGATAATTCAAAGGATTTTGCGAAGAAGTTCGTTAGTAAACTCGTTCGAACAGGTTTGTTTGAACAATGTTATTTGAATGACCTGGGATATTTTTCAAACGAAACTATAATTTTTAAAGACGAGTTAATTGCTTTGAAATTTTCATAAAAATTCATTTTAATAAAATTAAATTTGTCTCCAACACATAAAAAGGAATCGGGTCAAATACCTTTGGGAAAAGAGCATTCGGAATCGATTTGATGAGGTGTGAAAGATTGTATGACCAAATTCTTCAATGTTGATAGTTGAACGACACACAATGACCCTAAATGTTTTGTCCAACAGAATTTAGCCAATACTACAAATGACTCAATTGGAAATGTGTACTTACAAATCTCTCCCTTTGGCTATTCCGGGACAAAACATAAAATAAATAAAATACAAAAAAATGACTCTGAATTGGCTAAGCCAAGCCGTCAAGCCGATTCTAATGGCCATCCCTAAAAACCCCAAAAAGGGCAAACTCGACTAACTATTATTCTGCATTGTTAAAAGTAGGCAATAACTTTGCAATAGGAGGCCTACACACATGAAAAAACAAAAGACATAAAACACATGGGGAAATAAAGAGATTAAGAAACATAAATTTTAAACTCCCCCTAAACATCTTCACCCCCTTTTTGTCTGAAAAAGACAAAGGGATAAAATGAAACCTGCAATGTTAGTGAATATATCAAAAATAAAAGAGAGACAATGAAACTAAAAATACAAGAGTGATTATATTCATAAAATAAATAGGTAAAGGAAATCAACCGTACAAGCAATATAACATAAGGAGTAATGAGAAATGATTAACATTAAAGCTTGAAATCCAAGATGTTCCATTATAAAAGCACTAATATCCAAACAAAAGAAATGAAAAAGGAAAATACAACTATCTGGTACAAGTGAGGATAATAAATGAAGAAAATAAAATCCTCTCTCTCACAATTACATAGGCTAAATTGAACTAGAAATAAAGAATATCAAGGAGCTGGATCATCATGTGAAATGTCATCGGGAATGGATTCGGTAACAAAAGAGACCGCACCTTGACGCATCTCAATACGGTGAATCTCCGTAAGATGGACCATGAGAATAGAGTCTCTCCTAGCTTGTGCCTCATCTCGACGTTCTTGTGCCTCCACACAACGAGCTTGAGCTTCCTCGGCTCTCTCACAATCCCTCCTTATAGTCCTGTAAAAGATCCCTATCTTGGCGACATTCCTCCTAAAGCTCCTCAACCTATGAACGAACAAAACTAGTATCCCCCGACTCAATAGGTGGGTGAGAATGAGAAGACGTAGGTCTAAGTGGTGCGGGAGTTGATGAAGTGGAAGAATGGGATGATGCGGATTGGGAAGGAGTGGGCTGAGGAATATCATGGGAAAGGTGACCGCGGGACTGACCAACAGAGGAGATATTAATTCTCTGAAAATGAGTCACCAAAATATCCAAGGGAAGGAGGGGACAACCAACCGCAAGGCAATGTCTAGTGATAATAACGGTAAAAGGTAAAGTGTGCCGAACAGGACCCGTGGGACCTTAACAGCCTTAAGAACACCAAAGATGAAGTGTGGAAGGTTCATAGCGGCTTTAATGTTAATGGAAAACATAAAGTCCATGTGGCCCCTTGAAATTTGAGTGGATTTGTCACGAAGTAGAAGGCATGCACAAACAATCCAGTTAAGGATCATAAAATCTGGATGGAGATGTTTATGATACATGGTGACACCACCGGCCTGAAAAAATTGACATACGACATTTATAATGAGGGGTATCTCAAGGAGAGAGTCATTTGGCCAAGGAAATGTGTGATTGTTGAAGAGAGGAAAGCCTATAAGATGGGCAATGGATTCAGGTGTAATAGTGATTTCCCTACCGCGGACAACTGAGAAAAGTCTAGCCTCAAGGTCACGCATCCTAAAGGAATATTCCCTAATGAGATCGGGATAAATAGGGTCGGTAAGTTTGAAAATGGGATCCCAAACCAAGTTAGAAAGCCATGTGAATACTATAGTTCCAGAGAGTGAGGTGATATCGACTACTTTTTCGCAGACATATTCACGAGTTGTAAACCCATGTGTGTGGTAGAAAGTGTGATTCTCAAGGGTTGGCCAACGCAGTCAAAGGTTTGGAATGGTTTCATCTTCATCCGAGTATGATGATCGTTATTCATCGAATGAACCAATTTGAAGATTGCATCTGCCACGGGCCATATAGATCGAGAAATAGAAAAACTAAAATTTACCCGACAAAAATCCAACCAAACCACCAAACACCATCAACAAAATAAATTCCCAAACTCCATTAGCAGCAAGACAATATATAGAAAATGCAGAGAAGAAAAATTAAAAGGAGAGAGAGAGAGAGAGAGAGAGAGAGAGAGAATATAACCCCTTTAACAGGAGTTGCGTATATATGAAATTGGGTATAAATGATTAAGAAAAAAAAATTAAATCAGATAAAGGAACCCAACAACATATATACCTTCAACAATCAAGAAATGAAATAGGGGTATAAGGTACCTGAGATAAGACGAGGGAAGAAGAAGATACAAAACGGGTACCCATGAAAATGGATTATTTCGGTATAAAAATGGAGGTATGGCGGGAAGAGAATGGATATAATGGGGTAAGGTGATGGAGGAGTGGAGAGAGTATAAGAGTGTGATTTCGTGGGTAGAGAAATGAGGGTTCGTGGGATAATAGGGGAGAGAAAAAAACTTGGGAAGTTGAAACGGAGAGAAGGAAAATTGAAAGAACCGCCCAAATAAAAATGCAGGGCCTTCGAACTAAGATGAAAATCTCATTCGAATGACTATGTTCGAATCAAAGTCTGGATTTATCCAATGAGAATGCAGAAGATAAATGGCAAAAAGTCATTGGAAATCTCGTTCAAACTGCTTCATTCAAATGACATTTGAACGATAAAGCAGAAGATTTTGGGCCAAAATTCCTTAGAAAACTTATTTGAACGGAATTCTAACGAAAAAGAAAGCTTTCAAAAACTTCCAAAAATGTAAAAAAATATATAGAATAAGGCATGAATAGGTTATAAACCCATAAGAAAAGAATTTTCAATTTTCCTAAGTTGTGAAGACATTTCCAAACCATGAGAGTGGGAAGGTATGGCTGTGAACAATGCGAGTGAAAGCATTACTTAAGACAGCGTACAAGTGAAAAATGCCAAACAATATATTAAAATAATATACACTCACATATTCCTTGTGACAATAAAAGGAATACGGTTGAACACTATCCACAAAAACAAAATGCATGGGAGATTGATGATTCTCATGCCAATAGCGTCACAAATAGAAAATTAATATAGATTAATTGTGCAAAACCATTGATCTTCAACATATGTCTCCCATAAATATCAAGAATGCTCTTGAATTATTTCTTTTTGAAAGAGAAAATATGCTTCCATCAATATAAAACATTGGCCTTGGCTACCTTTTTGATGCCACAATTTTTATAGGTTCTTTTTCTTTTTGCAAATGGAGGCTATTCACGTAAAAACATTTTGTTTTTCGCAGCCCGTGTCCATTGCTAAACACAAATTAATCGCATAATATTATATTCATTTTTCCAAATCCCGGCAATGGTTTTACATTCACAAGATTGATTACTTATAATAGGAGGTGACAAAATTAATAAGACAACACCGCACTTGACGTAGAGTATGCCAAGTGGCATAGATATCCACACCATTTCGTGAATGGTATGTGCAGAAAAGGCAATATTATGAGGCAATCATAGAGAAATATAGCATAAACAAGCATTAATGCGCAAGTGAGACGAAGTCCGAATTAGAAACTCATCGAAAGACACATGGACATGGAATGAGATAGAGATCCGAAGACATCATACACATTACCTATATGGACAAAGGTTTTATGAAGGACTTTCTACTACAAACAAAATGAATTTTTTTTTCAATTTGTATAAAGTATATGTACAAAGAATAATATAGTTCATAGGTAAAGAGGTAGACATGAGGCTCAACCTAAACTAGATGAAAGACTCCGGACTCAATCAATGGAGAAAACCACAATGGAATTCCTAAGGTTTTCAAACCTAAGGGCATCTAGAGGTTTTATAAATATATCGACCAATTGATGATCAGTGCCTACAAAGCTCAATGAAACGATTTTTTCTTCAACTAATTCTCGAATAAAGTGTTCTTGAATCCTAATGTGCTTTGTTCTAGAATGTTGGACAGGATTATGGGAAATGTGAATTGCACTCGTATTATCATAATAAATTGTCATAGTGCCTTGTGAAATACCATAATCCTCCAACATTTGCTTTATACAAATGAGTTGAGTGCAACAACTCCCGGCGGTTACGTACTCGGCCTCTACCATGGACAAAGAAATGGAATTTTTCTTCCTACTCATCCATGAGACAAATGCACTACCAAAATAGAAACAACCGCCAGATGTACTTTTGCATCCATCAACATCTCCTGCCCAATCAGCATCCGAATATGATGATAGTCAATCATTGGTGTCGAAGTAATACCAAATCCCAAAAGACACAGTCCCACTAACATATTTGATAATACTTTTAATGGAAAGTAAATGAGACTCTTTTAGGGCGGCTTGATATCGGGCACAAAATCCTACACTAAAGGAAATATCTGGACGACTGGCGGTTAAGTAGAGTAAACTAGCTATCATATTCCTAAAAAGAGTGTGCTATACATCCTTTCCTTTGGTGTCCTTACAAAGTTTGACCAATGAACTCATTGGAGTACGTGCATGCTTAGCAGATTTTAGATTAAATTTCTTCACAAGGTCTTTTACATACTTAGTTTGGACAAAAATATCCCTCTATCGAGTTGATGCACTCGAAGACCTAAAAATAAAGTAAGCTCACCAGCCATACTCATATCAAATTCATATTGTATTTCTTTTTAAAAGAGTTGAGTATGTTTATCACATGTAGATCCAAAAACTATGTCGTCGACATACACTTGGGTAACTAGGATTGCATTCTCATCTCGACAAACAAATAATATCATATATACTCCCCTTCTCAAAAATCCACGAGAAAGGAGATACGAAGTGAGTCTTTCATACCAAGCATGGGGTGCTTGCTTCAAACCATATAGTGCTTTCTTAAAAAAGAATACGTTATTAGGATACTTAGGGTCCTCCAACCCTTTAGGTTGTTCAACATAGACTTCCTCCCGAATAATGCCATTTAAAAATGCACTTTTGACATCCATTTGACACAGTTTGAACTTAAGGTGACATGTTATGTGTGACAACCCGTATATAATTATGATAAATTATATTTAAATCATACTTATCCTATGTGATATGAATAATGTGTTATTAGTATATCTAATGTTAAGTGATTATGGTTAGTATAATTCTACTTTAATAAATCATGAAATGTCGAATTATTTACGAACACAAGATTTGGTCATTTTAAATAGAAATGTTCCTGTTTAAGACTAGTTTTAACCATTGTAACATTACAACTGACTTGAGGTGAAAACTACATAGTTGTAGAAATGTGAGTTAGGGTTGTAACACAACAAACGGTGAATCAAATGGATGTTCGAGTAAGAAGTTAGGCCGAAATTACGAACAAGGGGCAAACCTATCAATTCCCTTAAGTGGTAAATTGTCTTTTATTAAACCAAATGTTTTAATTTGATTGGATGGATTGGGAGGCAGCCTTGGCCGACTTAAAACTCTCCCTTAACCTTATTTCTTCAGAAAATAAGCCCCTAGGTTCAATTTGAGGTGTTATTAGCTTGAGAAAAGAGAGGTAGAAGTTAAGGAAGAAAGGGTTACAAGGAAAATCTAGGAAAACAATTCCAAGAAAATCCTTAAGGTGTTTCCAAGGTAATATTATGTGTTAATATTGTTTTAATCTTCTATTATACTTATTTAAAAGTATATAAATCGTGAAGTATTGATCCAAATTCCATCCTCCTTTGTGATAATATGTATTGGTTCATATGTGAGATAAGTGGTGTTAGAGGTCATATTGCTTTGTATTGAAACCCTTTGTATTAAAACTTGCATATCTCTTTGTGTGCTTACTAGAATTCATAAATTCCAATTGTATATTAAAATATACTCATATATTCATATCATATCCGAAAATTATAATTTAACTCCTTATGGTAGGCTTTAGTGATGGTTGCAAGTTGGTATATAGTTGCTGTTTGTATATTTCATTTCGGTATGCCCTGAGTTTGGTCAAGCTTTTGAGATAGAAAATGAAGTCCAAATATTGTGAAACTTTAATTATGTACTATTCAGTATGTCTACTGAAAGTATGTTGAAAATAATGGAAATTTATGCTGTATAAAAATTATGAAAATTCTTGGAAGTCGAAGGAACAATAGAGGAGTTTATAGGGCAGATTTCTTATGTTGTAAAGAAATGGCCATAACTTGCCCTAGGAAGCTTGAAAAATTACACCGTCACTTGTAACGGAAATTATATTAATATATGTTTTCAGATTGATAAGCTTGGACACATTTATGTGTACTATTTATGAATATGGGATGGTTAAGTATGGAGGACAATAATTTGAGGCCATATTGGATACTCCATGAAAGAATGTTTTTATCTGCTCTTTCCAAAGAGTATTTTGAGTACATGTTTCATGTGTATATACATTGAAAAGTATGCTTTAATAGTTACTTGGTTTTAGTTGTAAATTTCTTATGAGGTATGTTCAACGATTGAATGTTCATAACTCTATCAACATATATACCATTGTTTTGACTTTACTCATGTTTCTTGGGTTTCTGCTTAAGTGGAATCATATTGTGGTTGTGTAGTCAGTGAAAGTATATAATTATAGTAAGATAATAATTATGATAAAGATTAAGTACTGATTTAGTTGGATTAACAGGTGTAATGGCAAATCAACCAAGTTCAGGTCCACCAGAGGAAAACATGAATACATAGTTGACAACCCAATGTGAGTGTACTTACTGAGTTGATTCTGGATATGATGTATATGTTGAGATGATATGGCTTATTTAAAAGTCATGAGATGTTGAGATGTTATGGATTATTTAAAAGCCAAGAGATGTTGAGATGTTATGGCTTATTTAAAAGCCAAGAGATGTTGAGATGTTATGGCTATATAAAAGTCAGGATATGTTGAGTTGCTATGCAATTCAGGAGATGTTAGGTTTTTAAAACCTATGGATATTATTATTGCCTACGGGCAGGAGATGTGGGGTTTATTAACTCCAGATATGTATATGGCCTAATTTGGCACAGATATGTATATACTAATATGTTGAGATGTTAATATTTTACTTTTACTATATAGAGATGTAGTACATTCACTGAGTTTTTAAACTCATGGTTTTATATGTTTATATTTTTAGGTTTTCCAGCTACCACTGCCAGGTCTAGGAGGTTGAGTACATAGAAGTAGGGTCTTGTTAGTTTGTTTTATACATTGCACTAGTTGTAATTAAGTTAAATGATATGTGAGTTCTGTTGAAATTATGTCTCCTTAAAACGATTAAATTTTTTTTTATTCCGAATTTAACCTTGAAGTTGTTTCAATATGTATTACCTAAATAATAAATAAATTATAATTGTGGTTTGTAAACTATTTAGTTAATTATATCCTAATGGGGTTAGGGGGTGAAAACTTGGTATCAGAGCTTTAGGTTTTTATATTCTGGGGTTAGAGAGTCTAGATATGGCAGTGGCAGAAATAGCGTTGTGTGGGTCATTTATATTAATTTGTGAGAAATACTAACCATTATGTTAGAAATAAATGTTGTATTCGTGTTTCTATAATTGTGGTTTATGATAGATAGTAAGCTATGGAAGGAGCAAATATTCATGAGAGGGTAGATGAGGAGTCTTCAAATACAGTAAACTAACAAAATCCAAATAATGTAGAGGGGGCTCCTGAACAACTTACAGATATGCAGAAAATGGCTCGTGCCATGACTTTAATAGTAGAACAACAAAACATGTTTATGATGCAAATAACAGAACAACAAGCCAAGTACTTGGAGGAGCAGATTTTGGCAAGAAGAGAAAGGGAAATACAACGAGAGGAGAAGAATACTCTATACGAGAAGTTTATCAAATTAAACCCCCCAGCATTCTCAGGTTCTGTAGATCCTTTAGAAGTTGAGGCTTGGGTCAGAGACACAGAAACTATCTTCGGGGTGATGAATGTACCTGGCGCGCAGAAGGTAATTTTAGCTATTTTGATGTTAAAGGGCGAAGCTAAATATTGGTGGGAGTCTTCCAAACATTTATTGCTTACTCCGAAGGGACGTGAGGTAATTACTTGGGATTCCTTTATTAAAGTCTTATATGAAAAGTATTTTCCTCACATGTATCGGAAGCAAAAAGAGAAAGAATTTTTATCATTGACTCAGGGGAATATGTCGGTCAGGGAGTATGAAACTAAATTCACATCTTTGTCTCGATTTTCATTACATTTATTACGTGATGAGGAGGATAAATGCACCAGATTTCAGGATGGGTTGAATTTGGTTATCAAGTCTAGACTCACTGCACTTGAGATGGTAGATTATTCTCCCTTAGTTAACAAAGCTATGATGGTTGAAGGAGATGTTAACGATGCAATAAAGAATAGGGAACAAAGGGGAAAGAGGAGTAGATTTGATCCATCTCAGCAAAAGGAAGGCAATGTAGAATACTCAAAACAAGGGAGTCAAAGATTTCAGCGCGGTAGAGGGACTGGAAATTATGTTCAGAATAGGACACCGGGTAGTTTTAGGGGTGTAGGATCGATGGTCCAACAGAATAGACAGCAGGAGAATGATAATAGGCAGTCCAAGCCTGTTACATGCTATTTTTGCAAAGCTAAGGGCCATATTAGTTCATATTGTCCCAAGTTAAAGGGGGTAGAGTGTTATCACTGCCATCAAATTGGTCATACCAAAAAGTTCTGTCCTATGCTACTGGGAGGGATTCAATCAGCTACTACTAGTCGAAGCTCATCACCTGGAGGCACGGGGAGAGGAGGAGTAGAGGACAGGCTAGTGGATCCAGGGCTCCGGGAAAGATATTTGCTATGACTTTACAGGATGCTCAGGCTACTCCAGAGGTGGTGACAGGTACATTTTATGTCATGAACAAACATGCTTACGTGCTTATTGATCCAGGTTCTACTCATTCATTTGTAGCACTGTCATTTACCATGAATTTAATTAGACCATGTTCTTATCTAGATTTTGGTTTATATATTTCTACACCTGTGGGGGATGTGATGTTAGTGGAGCTTGTGTATAAAAATTATGTATTATATATGGGGGAGAGGGAGTGGACCATTGATTTAATTCCACTAGATATTCGAGATTTTGATATTATCTTGGGTATGGACTGGTTATCTTCCTACCATGCATCAATTAACTGTTTTCGTAAGGAGGTTACATTTAATATGCCGAGGGAGGAAGAATTCAAATTTACTGGGGAAAGAAATGTGGTTCCGAATTGTCTTATTTCAGCCCTTTGGGCGAGGAAATTTTTAAATAAGGGTTGTCAAGGATTTTTATCATATATTGTGGATACAAATAGGGAATTGCAAAAATTAGAAGATATCCCAGTCGTTAAGGATTTTGCAGATGTGTTCCCAGATGAATTAACAGGATTGCCACCTAGCAGAGAGGTAGAGTTTACTATCGATTTAGTGCCTGGTACAGCTCCAGTTTCTATTTCTCTATATAGAATGGCACCAGTGGAACTAAAGGAGTTAAAGGTTCAACTACAAGATTTTATAGATAGAGGTTTTATTAGACCCAGTGTATGACCATGGGGCGCTCCAGTATTATTTGTGAAGAAGAAAGATGGCACCATGCGACTCTGCATTGATTATCGACAGTTGAACAAGGTGACTATTCAAAATAAATATCCATTGCCTCGTATTGATGATTTGTTTGATCAATTACAGGGTACTAAACTGTTTTCAAAAATTGATTTGAGATCGGGTTATCATCAATTAAGGGTAAGAGATTGTGACATTTCTAAGACAGCTTTTCGTTCTCGCTATGGTCATTATGAATTTTTGGTAATGCCATTTGGGTTAACAAATGCTCTTGCGGTGTTTATGGATTTAATGAATCGAGTATTTCATCCTTTCATAGATTCATTCGTGATTGTCTTTATCGATGATGTTTTGATATACTCACCTAGCCAAGAGGAACATGAGAAGCATTTAAGAGTTGTATTGCAAGTTTTGCGAGATAGTAAATTATTTGCGAAGTTTAGCAAATGTGAGTTTTGGTTAAATCAGGTAATATTTTTGGGGCACGTTATTTTGGGAGATGGAATTTATGTTGACCCTAAGAAGGTAGAGGCAATTGTGCAATGGGAAAGACCAAGGAATGTAACGGAGATAAGGAGTTTCCTAGGATTGGCTGGATATTATAGAAGATTGATAAAGGGGTTTTCATCTATAGCCTTGTCGTTGACTAAATTGACCCGAAAGGAAGTTAAATTTGTGTGGAGTGATGAATGCCAGCACAACTTTGAAAATTTGAAAAACAGGCTAGTATCAGCTCCAGTTCTCACTGTTCCATCCAGTGGAGAAGTTTTTGTGATTTATACTGACGCTTCACATCAGGGTCTGGGTTGTGTTTTCATGCAACATGAAAAGCTAATTTCTTATGCATCTAGACAGTTAAAGAAGCATGAACGTAATTATCCTACGCATGATTTAGAACTTGCATCTATTGTTTTTGCCTTGAAATTATGGAGACATCATTTGTATGGAGAGACGTGTGACATTTTCACTGACCATCAAAGTTTGAAGTATTTATTTACACAGAGAGACTTGAATTTGAGACAAAGACGTTGGATGGAGTTAATTAAAGATTATGATTGTACCATTCACCATCATCCCGGGAGGGCCAATGTTCTTACAGATGCTCTTAGTCGAAAGTCATTGGGGAGGTTATCTTGTATTCAATGTGCACAGGTTGGCAATATTATAGAATTAAGACTGATGGGAGTCGAGTTGAACTTATCTAAAATGGGGGCGTTAATTGCACACGTTACAGTGAGACCTTTACTGGCAGAACGCATATGAAATTTGCAAGTCAGTGATCCATTCCTTGAAAAGAAGAAACGAGAAATCCTGGATGGTAAAGAGAGTGACTTTGAAATTAAGAAGGATGAATCATTGTGTTATAACAACAAAATTTGTGTACAGAATGATCCGTCCTTAAAGGAGAATATATTGGAAGAGGCACATAGTTATATTTACTCTATGCATTCGGGAGGTACCAAAATGTACAGAGATTTGAAAGATTATTACTGGTCGAACAATATGAAATGTGAGATTACAGAATTTGTATCTAAATGTTTAGTATGTCAGCAAGTGAAAGCGGGGCATCAGAAGCCGGCAGGATTATTGCAGTCATTGCCTATTCCGGAATGGAAGTGGGAGCATATAACGATGGATTTTGTTACAGGATTACCACGGTCACCAAAGGGGAATGATTCTATTTGGGTAATTGTAGATCGATTGACAAAGTCGACCCATTTTCTTCCAGTTAAGACCACCTACACTGTTGACAAGTATGCACGTATGTACGTTGATGAGATTATCCGTTTACATGGGGCACCAGTGTCAATTATATCAGATAGAGATCCAACGTTCACTTCTAAGTTTTGGCCTCGTTTGAAGAATGCCATGGGCACAAGTTTGAAGTTCAGCATTGCATTTCATCCACAAACCGATGGGTAATCTGAGAGGACGATTCAAATATAAGAAGACATGTTACAAACTTGTGTATTTGACTTCAAGGGTAGTTGGGATGATCATTTTCCATTGATGGAATTATCGTATAATAATAGTTATCAGTCCACCATTGGTATGGCTCCGTATGAAGCTTTATATGGGAGGATATGTAGAACGCCTTTGTGTTGGGATGGAGTAGGTGAAAGGAAACTTTTGGGTCCTGAATTGATAGATATGACAACTGAAAAGATCAAAATGATTCGGGAACGGATAAAGATAGCGCAAAGCAGGAAGAAATTTTATGCAGATAAGAGGAAGTATCCATTGGAATTTCAGAAGGGGGATTTTGTATTCCTACGTATTTCACCGTGGAAAGGCGTGATGAGATTTGGAAAGAAGGGGAAACTAAGTCCAAGATACATTGGACCATATGAAGTGTTGGAAATAATTGGAACCATGGAATATAGATTGGCATTACCTCCAGAGTTATCTCGTTTGCATGATGTGTTCCACGTATCGATGCTTCATAAGTATTTGGCAGATCCATCTCATCAACTGAAAACCCAACCTATTGAACTAAAAGAAGACTTGTCGTACATCGAGGAACCGGTGGAAATTCTTGATCGTAAGGAGAAAGTATTAAGGAATAAAGTTATTCCCTTCGTTAAAGTTATATGGATGAGCCATGGAATTAAAGAAGCAACTTGGAAAATGGAGGATAGGATGAACAAACAGTATCCCCATTTGTTTGGTAAGTGACATTCATATTAAATTTCGGGGACGAAATTTTCTTAGGGGGGAGGTTGTGACAACCCGTATATAATTATGATAAATTATATTTAAATCATACTTATCCTATGTGATATGAATAATGTGTTATTATTATATCTAATGTTAAGTGATTATGGTTAGTATAATTCTACTTTCATAAATCATGAAATGTCAAATTATTTACGAACACAAGATTTGGTCATTTTAAATAGAAATGTTCCTGTTTAAGACTAGTTTTAACCCTTGTAACATTACAACTGACTTGAGGTGAAAACTACATAGTTGTAGACATGTGAGTTGGGGTTGTAACACGATAAATGGTGCATCAAACGGATGTTCGAGTAAGAATTTAGGCAGAAATTACGAACAAGGGGCAAACCTGTCAATTCCCTTAAGTGGTAAATTGTCTTTTATTAAACCAAATGTTCTAATTTGATTGGATGGATTGGGAGGCAGACTTGGCCGACTTAAAACTCTCCCTTAACCTTATTTCTTCAGCAAATAAGCCCCTAGGTTTAGTTTGAGGTGTTATTAGCTTGAGAAAAGAGAGGTAGAAGTTAAGGAAGAAAGGGTTACAAGGAAAATCTAGGAAAACAATTCCAAGAAAATCCTTAAGGTGTTTCCAAGGTAATATTATGTGTTAATATTGTTTTAATCTTCTATTATACTTATTTCAAAGTATATAAATCGTGAAGTATTGATCCAAATTCCATCCTCCTTTGTGATAATATGTATTGGTTCATATGTGAGATAAGTGGTGTTAGAGGTCATATTGCTTTGTATTGAAACCCTTTGTATTAAAACTTGCATATCTCTTTGTGTGCTTACTAGAATTCATAAATTCCAATTGTATATTAAAATATACTCATATATTCATATCATATCCGAAAATTATAATTTAACTCCTTATGGTTAGGCTTTAGTGATGGTTACAAGTTGGTATATAGTTGCTGTTTGTATATTTCATTTCGGTATGCCCTGAGTTTGGTCAAGCTTTTGAGATAGAAAATGAAGTCCAAATATTGTGAAACTTTAATTATGTACTATTCAGTATGTCTACTGAAAGTATGTTGAAAATAATGGAAATTTATGCTGTATAAAAATTATGAAAATTCTTGGAAGTCGAAGGAACAATAGAGGAGTTTATAGGGCAGATTTCTTATGTTGTAAAGAAATGGCCATAACTTGCCCTAGGAAGCTTGAAAAATTACACCGTCACTTGTAACGGAAATTATATTAATATATGTTTTCAGATTGATAAGCTTGGACACATTTATGTGTACTATTTATGAATATGGGATGGTTAAGTATGGAGGACAATAATTTGAGGCCATATTGGATACTCCATGAAAGAATGTTTTTATCTGCTCTTTCCAAAGAGTATTTTGAGTATATGTTTCATGTGTATATACATTGAGAAGTATGCTTTAATAGTTACTTGGTTTTAGTTGTAAATTTCTTATGAGGTATGTTCTATGATTGAATGTTCATAACTCTATCAACATATATACCATTGTTTCGACTTTACTCATGTTTCTTGGGAATCTACTTAAGTGGAATCATATTGTGGTTGTGTAGTCAGTGAAAGTATATAATTATAGTAAGATAATACTTATGATAGAGATTAAGTACTGATTTAGTTGGATTAACAGGTGTAAGGGAAAATCAACCAAGTTCAGCTCCACCAGAGGGAAACGTGAATACATAGTTGACAACCCAATGTGAGTGTACTTACTGAGTTGATTTTGGATATGATGTATATGTATTATATGTTGAGATGATATGGCTTATTTAAAAGTCATGAGATGTTATGGATTATTTAAAAGCTAAGAGATGTCGAGATGTTATGGCTTATTTAAAATCCCAGAGATGTTGAGATGTTATGGCTTTATAAAAGTAAGGATATGTTGAGTTGCTATGCAATTCAGGAGATGTTAGGTTTTTAAAACCTATGGATATGATTATTGCCTACAGGAAGGAGATGTGGGGTTTATTAACTCCAGATATGTATATGGCCTAATTTGGCACAGAGATGTATATATTAATATGTTGAGATGTTAATATTTTACTTTTACTATATAGAGATGTAGTACATTCACTGAGTTTTTAAACTCATGGTTTTATATGTTTACATTTTCAGGTTTTCCAGCTACCACTGCCAGGTCTAGGAGGTTGAGTACATAGAAGTAGGGTCTTGTTAGTTTGTTTTATACACTGCACTAGTTGTAATTAAGTTAAATGATATGTGAGTTCTATTGAAATTATGTCTCCTTAAAACGATTGATTTTTTTTTTTATTCCGCATTTTAATCTTGAAGTTGTTTCAATATGTATTACCTAAATAATAAATAAATTATAATTGTGGTTTGTAAACTATTTAGTTAATTATATCCTAATGGGGTTAGGGGGTGACATTATGGCTATAAAAGTGGAACCGACTTTAACCTAGAAACTGGAGCAAAAGTCTCACCAAAGTCAACACCTTCTATTCGGTTGTATCCTTGAGCAACTAACCTACCTTTATTATGAACAATGACATCTTTTTCATCCATTTTATTTTTAAAAATCCATTTGGTGCCAATGATATTAGTATAAGTAGGCCAACATTATTTTTCTTAAATTGAAACAACTCTTCTTGCATGGAATTAATACAATATTCATCTTTAAGAGCTTCTTTGAAATTTTTAGGTTCGATTTTAGAGGTATAACACAAATAAGTTACCTCATTTTCTAATTTTTCCCTAGTCTTGACACCTAATTCGGTATTCCAAATTATTTTGGAGGGGTCATGATTTTTACGAACCCGTGGAGATGGATCCTTTGTCTCAATTTGGGGTTCCACTAAGTGATTGTGAGCCTCAATGGTTTCAACACCAGGAGGTGCATCATACTCACAAGATGAATCTTCCTCATCATCAACAAACATTTATAGATTCCATGAATTTAGAACTCACTAAGTTGTAGACTCTAAAAGCTCTACTATTTTGAGAATAACCTAGGAAAATACCTTCATCACTACTCGAGTCAAATTTTCCTAGAAGCTCTCTATCTCTAAGGATGTAACAAGGACTCCCAAAAACTCTAAAATAGGCTAGATTGGGTTTCTTGTCGGTCCACAATTCTTATTTACGGTGTGACAAGCGGTGCTAACTACTGTCACCCAAAACCTATGAGGCATTTTCCTACCTAGGAGCATAGATCTTGCCATTTCTTGGATCGTTCAATTTTTCCTCTCAACTATACCATTTTATTATGGAGTTCGAACGGTAAAAATTTCATGTTTAATTCCAATTTCATTACAAAAGGAATTCACACCGGATTCCTTAAATTCAGTTCCATTATCACTTCTAAATCGATTTATGGTGGTACCATTTTGATTTTGAAGGGCCCTACATTTAACGATTAGAAATTCAACAACATCATATTTTTCTCTTAGAAATCCTATTATAGAGTATCTTTAAAAGTCATCTACCATCACTACGATATATCTATTTCCTCCTATACTTTCAGTACGAGTGGGACCCATGAGGTCCATGTGTATCAATTCTAAGATACGGGAGGTAGTTATTGAGTTCAAATTCTTATGTGGGATCTTAATTTGCTTTCCTAATTGACAAGGACAACAAATAGATGAGGTTGGTTTTCTTAAGGATGGTAAACCTCGAACTAAATCTTTTCTCACTAGACGATCAAGATCTCTAAAGTTTACATGACCTAACCGTTGATGACAAAGAATGCAGACGAGGCCTTCACACTATTTTAGACAAAAGAAGACTTTAGAATGATTCTATAACAACTATCAGTAGTCCTCACACCTTGTAAAAGAGATTCCCCTTATTTATCATATACGGTGAACTCCGATTGGCTAAAATTAAAGTCAAGGTTTTTGTCACATAATTGACTAATGATTATCAAATTATCTTTGAGTCCATCAACATAAAGAACATTTTCTAGTTTTGGAAACCATAAACTTCAGCGGTGCCTCTTCCCATGATTCGAGATTTACTCCCATCGCCAAAAGTAACTTTACCATTTTTATAGTTTTCAAGTGTAATAAAAAGAGATTTATCGCATGTCATGTGTCTCAAACATCCACTATCATAATACCATTGGGAGGTATTTTGAGCCTTAAGCGCAACATGAAAATAAAGCTTTATTGGTCTTATCTTTCTTAAGCCAAGCTTGAGTTATGTTCTTCCCTTTGTTCACTCTAATCTTTTGATTAGAATGATTTCCTTGGGTCGTAGAGAACTTTAGAAACTCTTCCATTAAATATTTGGATGTATTGACTAGATACTCAACTTGGTTTTTAAGGCTAGCTAAGAATCTATGGTTCAGCCTAGAATTTTTGAAATAAGAGTTCTTCCCAAGCTTGTACTAAAAATATCTAAGGTGACCCCTTGTGTGGCAATAAGTACACACATAGGATTTGGAGTCATTTTGTAGTTTGCTTAGGTGGACTTATTTTAGATAAATTAGGTTTAAGAGGATTTATTTTGGTAATAAACTTAGATACAGGTTCGAATTGAGCATTGAATAACTCACCATATTCATATACTATACGTTTTCTCTCTTGGTAACCTTTCTCTTTATACCCCAAAATTGGACCTAGGAATAACTTTCCCATTCTTCCTAAATTATCTTCAAGTGTGACTTTGACTTCCCGAGAGAACTCGAGATGTTTCTCAAGATTGAAATTTTTTGCTTCAAGTGTTTTTCTAATTTTCAAGGATTCATGAAGATCTTTGTCAACACGAGCTAGAGAGTCAGTTAAATCACACTTTTCTTTACCTACCAAGATAAGCTTCTTAGAAAGATAAATCTTAATCGCCTCGAGTTGACTAACTAAAGCCTCCTTCTCCTTCAGGATTTTTAACTCCTTTTCTTATGTTTAACCCCTTAAAAGTTAATGTTTTATTTACCTTTTGGATACGCATAGACTCGGTGTATAACTCAGAATAGGAGGATTGTAATTCACTTTCATCTACATCACTCTTACTTCCTTCTTCATCACTAATTTATGAATGAGTGGATACAACCTCAAGATTTCTCAAAATTGTCAACATTAGGATGTGAATCTCTTGCATTGATATCCTGACTTGCCATAAATGTAGTGAAGTTGCTTCTAGAAGGCACAGAATCCTCATACTCAATCTCACTGTCGCTAGAGTAGTATTATAAATGGCTTTTTCTTTACCTTGTCTCTTAAGCTTATTGCGGAACTCATACGCTCTATGACCTCGTCCCTCACACTCAAAACATCTATCCGAATCATCCTTTTTAAAGTTATCTCTTTTAAAATTATCATTTTTAAACTTCTTTCAATCCTGATTGTTAAAACTCCTACTTGCCCTGTTTTTATTTTTCTCAAATTTAGGTTTTTTAAATTTTGAGTTTTTCTTTTTAAACTTGAGAAACTTTTTAAAATTTTTTAGCAAATAAGGACATATGATCGGGATCCATATAGGACTCTTCGAATTCAGGCAATTCTTCTTTTTTAGCTTTTAAGGCTACTCCCTTATATTTTGTTTTGATATCTTTAGGGAACATGTCTAATGCATATGTTTGGAGATCGCCTACAAGATCTTCGAGTTTTAAAGAATATAACTTTCCTAAAGAATTGAGAACTGTGAATTTCGAAATGAAACGCTTAAGGAGAGATCTAAGAATTTTCTTGACTACAGGATTTTCTGGAATTTTATCACCTAAGTTGAAACATGAATTAACAATATCGAAGATACGGGCATAGAATTCATCAAATGTGTCACTTTCTTTCATGGTGATGATTTTAAATTGAGTGGTTAAGTTTTGAAATTTAGACTCTTTAACCGCACTCGTTTCATCATGAGTAACTTGTAGAATGTTTCAAGCATCCTTTGAGGTTTCACAAGTCATGATACGACGAAACTCCTTCGGAGTCACAGCACTAAATAATGCATTTAAACCTTTAGCGTTAAAGTTACATAATTTCAATTCATCCTCACTCCAATTCTCTACAGGTTTAAAAATAGTTTCATCATCAACAATTATAGTAGGAGGGGACCGTCCTCCTTAACAGCAACCCAAAAACATTCATCAATTGATTTTCAGGAAGATTTCATATGTGCTTTCCAATAGGTGTAGTTAGTTCCATCAAACATAGGTGGTCTATTCGACGAAAAACTTTCCATATAACCTCCAGGATTCATTTAAATAACTTATAGAGACTAGCTTTGATACTAATTTAAAGTCGTACGGTTATATGGGTTTTATTAATTTCGTAGAATAGACTTCTAAACTAAATATAGATTAGGCCAAGTGTTGATATTTTCCAAATTTTAATATTTCTTACTAAATCTTAAGTGAGCAAACAGGATTATTAATTAAGCAAGAAGAAAGCACAACCACAACACACTGATGTATGAGGAAAACCCAAATGGGAAAAACCTCGAATGGATGGGCCTAGACAAATCCACTACAAATACGATTTTACAAAGAGACTCAAAAGACTTGAAAACTTCACACACTAAGACTCGCTGATGCCGTCTCCTCTACGTCCGTTCGTAGTACATGAAGATCCAATGCATTGCACAAAAATTACCATGTCTCGGTATCCACCAAAACCCAAAAGCCATCTCCAATCAAAAATTGTGCAGAGTTCCACTGCACATAACTTTGATGAATAAATTGTAGAGATTATGGAGTTTTGATTCTAAAATTTGTTCAAAAGATAACATATATATTGGAGAGAATTTTGTAAAAAGGATGATATATTTTTCTTAAAAGTGCAAGTCCTCTTGGATACAGTTATTTTCGTCCTTGTTAAAGATATACATGAAGTAGTGGACCAAAATAGCTATCAAAAAGGAACCGTCAAAATTTTTAAAAACAATCAAAACTGGAGCAGGTCGTTCGAACATGGTCGTTCGAATGAACTTCGAATGACATTTCAAAATAATATGTGAAGAATCTCGTTGGAAGTTCGTTTGAACATGTTCGTTCGAACGAAACTTCTAACGATAATTTAGAGGATTTTGCGAAGAAATTCGTTAGTAAACTCATTCGAACAAGGTCGTTCGAATGACTTGGGCTATTTTTCATACGAAAATATAATTTTTAAAGATGACTTAATTGCTTTGAAAATTTCATAAAAATTCATTTTAATAAAATTAAATTTGTCTCCAACACATAGAAAGGAACCAGGTAAAATAGCTTTGGGAAAAGAGAATTTGGAATTGATTTGTTGAGGTGTGAAAGATCGTATGCCCAAATTCTTCAATATTGATAGTTGAACGACACACAATGACCCTAAATGTTTTGTCCAACGGAATTTAGACCATGCTACAAATAACTCAATTGGAAATTTGTTCTTACACTCGTGAAAGAAGATGATGTTTGGGTATTTGAATTCTGGAACGAAGATATTCTCTGCACCTCTTAAGAGGACCTTAGATGGGAGATGTTCTTTGACGGAGCTGCCAATACGAAAGGATACGGCATTGGGAGACTCCCTGATGACTCTCACACCCCCATCGCCATCAAACTAGACTTCCCTTGCACCAATAACATGACTGAGTATGAGGCATGCACTGCAGGCCTCAAATTTTCCCTCCATAAAGGAATCCATCATCTAGACATCTATGGAGACTCTGCCCTTATTGTCGGCCAAATCCTCATAAAATAAAAAGTCAAAGACGATAATGTATTACTCTTCCATTCAAACTTAAAAGAACTGGCCTCCCATTTTAGAGATGTCACCTTCCATTACTTGCCCAATACAAAGAACAACCTAGATAACGCCCTTGTCACCCTCGCCTCTATGTTCGACATGCCCGAGGGAATAACAATGGACCCTTTCCTGGTTTAGAAACAAGATAAGCCCACTTACTGCTACCTTATTGAACTTACTCTCGGGGAAGATTCTGATATGGATGGGTTATGGTAATATGACATTTGGCACCTCCTCAAACATGGTAGGTATACTAAAAACACAGATAAGAAAGACCGTGCGATCATTCGCAAACTGGTTTCCCAGTACACCATTTGTGATAAAGCGTTGTTTAAGAGAAACTTCGATGGAAACCATTTATACTGCATAGTAGGGGCAGATGTTAAAGAAATGATGCAAAAGATCCACAGTGGGAAATACAGTCCCCACATGAACGGTCACATGCTTACCAAAAAGATCCTTCGTCAAGGATACTATTAGACCATCATGGTTCAAGATTGCACTGCTTATGTGTGAAAATGCCTCAAATGCCAACGGCTTTCCAATCTCCAACACTTACCTCTCGGAGAAATATATAATATGACCTCTCCCTAGCTCTTCTCCACCTAGATAATTGACATCATAGGAAAAACATCAAATATTCATGAATTTATCCTAGTCGCCATTGATTACTTCACCAAATGGGTAAAAGTCGAGTCATAAGTAGTGCTGAATGCCAAGAAAGTGGTTATATTCATTAGAAAGAACATTATCTACCGATACAGAGTTACCCACGAGTTAGTGTAAAATCATGGGATCCATTTCGAAGCTAAGGCCACAGAACTAGTCGATATGTATGGGATTCACAGACACAAATCTTCTCCCTACTGACCCCAAACCAATGGTGTCGTCGAAGCCTCTAATAAAAGCCTCAAAACCATAATCAACAAAATGACTGAGAGTTATAGATACTGGGCCGATCGGATCCCTTATGCCCTATAGAGCTATCGCACTTTAATCAGAATACCTACTGGGGCTATCCTCACTCTTTAGTGTACGACGTGAAAGCAGTCCTACCTATTGAGCACTCTAAAGAAAACTTAATGAAGAAGAATGCAATTAGAGCCACTTGGAAGAACATACATCGTGAAAATAATTCTCTCAGGAGGCACCGCTATGCTCACAGACCTCGATGAAAAAGAGATGGTGCGTCCAGTCAACCTGGACCATCTCAAGAAATTTTACCCTCAGTCTGAAGTCTCAACACACTACGACTCTTTTTATCCCCCTTTTATTCTAAAATAATTCATTTCCCTACCTAAAACTACATATGACCTAATCCCCTCAAAAAACTTTTCAAAATGAAACTCAAGAAAATCTTCAAAACCCCTAGAGGTACGTAGGCAGCCCATGCGCCATATACGGGTTTGGTCCCCTTCTTTTTCACAAAATACTATTCTTTTTTAACCTTCGACAACGACGGTTCATTTTATCATTTACGTGAACAAAGGAATTATGTATGCCTTAGCGATTGGTATTAATAATTCAAATGCAAAACTCATCAAGGGGCCAAATAAAAATATGATCAAAACCAACTTTTTTTCTAATAAGGAATCCAGTGCTGTTGCATGAAGTACAGCGAATGGAGTTAAACCAACCACCCCTTTCTGCTGATAAAACCATTTCTAAGCAAACCTAACACTAAATCAAGATACACAAAATTATTCTAAACCTCAAAATACAAGAACACTGAAAGCACCATAGGTTCACAAAAAAATCATCCGAGCTTCACAAAATACTTCCTTCAACTACCCGATGGCCCTGCTTCATCATCGTTACCAGCCCCTAGAGGTTCTCAAGATTCCTACTCCTAGTTGGCATTATTTATGCGCTCCATGGAGAGGTATTCCTTGACAATCTTGGATAGAACCACAACACCGTCTTCCATGGTGTTAAAAGTAATGAACCACCTTTGACCGGTCTCTTCCGCCATAATTCTCTCTGTTACCCATTTCCATAACCACTTTAAGTAGTCCCCAAATATATGACAGACCCCTCCCACAGACTGTGATGGATGGATAGATGATCGACGGTGCATCCACAAAGATCCCAACATCATCCTTAATGATTCAGTCAAATCGTCCACCAAGGGGGCACAATTTGTTCCCACCCGACTTGGCGCAGAAGCCACCAGGGGAAATAAAAGGAAGTCTATCGAAGAACCAACAAGTTCACATACCGATAATCTCCAAGCTGGAAGATACGTAGTAAATCCCCACACTATGGCACTGACCAGCAAAGAAATTGGGCTCCATGTTTTATAAACCAGTTAACCTAACTCTCTACAAATGGGCCGAAGTTGAAGAAAGTAGGAAGAAAAAAATTGGGCACAACCGCCAAGGGATACTCAGGACGGGCCTCCAGACGAAGTCCCTTTGTGAGCCACATAAACAACATTACTGGGTTCCCCCTCATAAAGTCGGAACGCCCTCCTTTCAAGAATTCAGACTGCTCAAGGTCTCAACCAGCACCACTATCGCACGATTATCGTAGCCACCTGGATATCCGTTGTCAAGTCCCATGTCACCAGTAAAAGCATCGCAATGAGGCCTAAGGAGGCATGCTTGGAAAGGCCAGAATCCTCAAAACCCCTCAGGCGCACTGAATACATAACCGCCTGAAGATAAATAGCCCCTCCAGTAACCAATAATTGAGCAGCCGAGGGATAAATGTAAAGAAACTCCGACAAGAATACCCGAGAGAATATAAAAAATTTAGCAAAGCCTCCGCGACACTGGGGCTAACCCCCAACATTGTTGAGGATTGGTCTTAGTTAGGATAGACCTCGGCCAAGCCAAAGAGGAAGACATGATCCTCGGGGTACCAAAATCATACTGCCGTTGCTAGTAAATTCCAGATAACAACTCCAACAAATCCATCACCAATATAGTCTCTTTGAGACACCAAAATCAGCACAAACCAACAAAGGCGACAAGCTCAACTTTATGTTAAGCTTTCTATCTCCTCATCCTTATACAAACAAAGCCTCCAAGGCCTTCCTCTATCCAAAAATTTCCCAAAACACATTTCTTTTAAAATAAGCCCTTTTAAAGGGAAAACTCTTTACAACCAGGCCTTCAACGCTTTCCTCTATTAAAAAATTCCAGAAAACACAATTTTCCTACTTTTCGTCAAAAAATAAACCTCGATAGCAAATTAAAGTGCATCTAGAGTAAGCTATTAAATCAGGATAATCATACAAGAAAGATGCATATCTTCTTTTTTCCTTTTTGAGTCTCTTTTCAGGTTCAAGGTCATTACGTCAAGCATACAGCATGGTCAACACCAAGCACCTCTAGTCACATTAATGAATCTGTAAGAAAATCTCGAAAGGAAATAATCAAAAATGATTGTCACCTCATCCGTAAGCCCCGTCAACTCAAACACCACCTCATGCGCCAGCAACCTCCTTATCTACACATGCAGCCTGTAACCCACACGGAACCCGAAAGATGACTCTAAGGTCACCTGCAATCCCCAATAAAGAGTTAGTAACTAACAAAGGACTTCACCCCCTTCAAGCATGACCATCGGCAGTCCCTTTAAAATTTTGTACAAAAAATGCCAGAAAATTTTAAAAAAATACAAAAAATGCGCGAAAAATCCCCCAAAATCCCAAAAACATTTGGAAACTCAAGAGAATCATGTTTTGGAGCACTAAACCCCTTATAAACTCTCAAAATCCCCAACCAAATTAATCTTACGCCCTTATCTCTAGCATAATCCCCAGTTAGATTAATCTTACACACCTATCCTCAACATATTATGTAGATGCTCCCACATCAAGGTCTACTACAATTCCCCATCTTAAACTTCCCCAGTGGAGACTCAAAATAACACAATCCCTAGCAGAACCATAGATGCAGCTGCACACCAAAGATAATATAAATTTCCCCAAGAAAGTGATTCCCCGCATTACAACTTAAGGTCCTCAGAATTGACCTCGACCCTCAAAATTGTTCGCCACAACTCAAGGTCCTTAGAATTGACCTGACCCATAATATCAGTCGTCATGACTTAAGGTCCTTAGAATTGACCTCGACCCTAATATTTGGTCATCATCACTTAAGGTCCTCAGAATTGACCTTGTCCTCCAGAATTAATCGTCATAGCTTTAGGTCTTAAGAATTGACCTCGACCTGTAGAATTGGTCATCCCAACTCAAGGTCCTCAGAATCGACCGTAACCCTCAAAATTGGTCATCCCAACTTTAGGTCCTCAAAATTGACCTCGGTCCTCGAAATTGGTCATCACAACCCCAGGTCGTCAAAATTAAGATCGACCCACAGAATTCATCCTCCCAACTTAAGGCCCTTAGATTCAACATCAGCCCTTAAAATTGGTCATCACAACTTATGGTCCTCATAATTGACCTCGACCCATAGAATTGGTCATCATAACTTTAGGTCCAAATAATTTACCTCAACAGAATTGGTTGCTTCAACTTAAGGTCCTCGAAATTGATCTCAACCCTTAGAATTGGTCATCACAACCCTAGGTCGTCAGAATTTACCTCGACTCTCAAAATTAGGTATCACAACTTAAGGTACTTAGAATTGACCTTGGCCCTAAGAATTGATCTCTACATCTTAAGGTCCTCAGAATCGGCCTTGTCCTGCTAAATTGGTCATCTTTAGCGAAGCGTGAAAGTCGACCTCGACTGGTTAAATCGGTCGACCTCATCTCCTTAGGTCCTCATAACTAACCCTGACCCCCTAAATCAATCACATTCTTCCCTTAGGACCTCGAAACTAACCTATACCTTTTCAATCGGTTAACCTCATCCTCTAGGTCCATAAAATGGACCTAAAATCTCCTTCTCAATGTCGATGTTGTGTTTATCATTCGATGAACTTCACTTATGCCAAGCTCTCCTGCCAAGGGGCTTTCTATAAACACCCTATCCTATGACCCTCCTAAGCATCTCCTTAGGTCCCTCTCACTCACTCATTCACCGTAAACCCTAGGTCATACTTTGAATATCGATCTAGAGGCCATTGGGCGCTCTCAAGCCCTATTTGACTCAGATTAAATTTCTTGCCTGAGAAAAAGCTCAATGAACCTTAGATGGGCTCTAAATACCCTTCCCAATGGTCCATTTCATGCATAAATCATCCTTATGGTTGAACGAATGACCCATTTTACTATCAAAAACGGATCTAGAGTCCACCGAGCACTCCCAGGCTCTGTTTTACTTCACTCAACCTCCTCGCCTAAGGGGAAGATTAATGAATATTTGAAGGGCTATAAATCCCCTTTCTAATGGTACACTATGTGTGAAAATAGGGCTTATGGTTTAGACGAACGGTCCATTTTACATCAAAAACTAATCTGGAGGACATTAAGTGCTCCTAGGCCCCATTTGACTCCGATCAACTTTCTCGCCTGAGCAAAAGCTCAATGAATCTGTGAAGGTATTTGAATCATGTTTCCAAAGGTCCACCACGAATCATCCTTACAATTTGAATAGATAGTTTTTTTTATTATTGAAAATTGATCTAGAGGCCACCGGGATCTCCCGAGCCCCGTTTAACGCTAGTCAACTTCCTCGCATGAATGGAAGCTCAATTAATCTCCAAAGTAGGGATGGCAATGTGTCAGTTTGGGGTTAGGTAAATCATCCCCATCCTCATCCCCATTAGAAATATCATTCCCCATCCCCTCCCCATCCCCTCCCCATTCCCCATTATAACGGGTTTGGGGACCCCGTCCCTGTTTAAAGAGGGTATCGAGTTCCCCGCGGGGAACCCATCTTTGTTTTCCCTCATAAAGAACCTAAGCAAAAATTATATCTAAATTATATCTCAATTAGAAATGATTATGCAATGACATACTCTAAGTTGGTTAGTGACAGTGTCTTCTTGATTATAAAATGTTAATAAGGGTGCATCCACAATGGAAAACGCATTATAGGTCACCGCCCATGAGTACTTATTAAAAGGAAAACCACTTATCTATAGATAAAGTCACCGATTAAACAAAAGACAAAAAGGATAATGATAAGTAATTAGAAAATAAAGGATAAGAAGGTTAATTAGAAGTGGGTATGGTAGCTTGGCCTTTAGAATAAATGGGCTGAGTCTTACCCATAGTAAGGCAGCCAACATAGTAGAGACCAGGTCCACAGTTGGTGGGTGTAGAACAAGATCTAAAAGTTGTAACCAAAAATTCAGCTAATATTAATAGTGAGGAGGATCTATGTTTGAGAGAGAGAGAGAGAGAGATTGGGAACCTGGCAATTGGTGTTAGAATAAGAAGCAGTAGCAGTGGAAAGGGTAGATATTTGCAGAAGCTCTGTATCCCGTAATAGGGTACTCTATGAAACACGCAAACATGGATACTAGAGATACAAAGCCACTGTGTGTGAGAAATAAAGTAGTCTTCGACAGGTTATCCACTTACTACAACAGGTTATCCATTAAAATCAACTAAACCTTCTATATAACAATCAGTTTACACACGGACTACAAGTGAATCAATACCTTACAAGACGAGGCAGAGAGCGACGTGAGTGAGTGAGGGAGATCTAGGTCTTATTAGATTTAGTTTCTTTTATACTTATATATTTATTATATATATATATATATATATATATATATATATATATATATTAATTATTTTGGTATCCCCGTGGAGACTCGAGGGTATACCTCAAACTGACCCGAAATTTTTTGGGGATTTTTTCACTCCCCGAACGAGCCCTGATCCTCAATTTTTCGGGGATTTGTTTTTGGTGTAAAATGATGTGTGCAATATCAATCGAGTTCGCAATTCTCTAATGGATTCAAACACACTTATTTAAGTAGGTGTCTATATTTGAACAAACCAAATTCAATTTTATTTAGCCCCTATGCAAGGATCTAAGGGTTCAATCAAATCAATCAAATCATTCAAAACATGCATGTAAAATAAAGACGACAGATTCATGAAAAAAAAACTTTTGGGTAAAAACCTTTTAACACTTTGAAAAGTTTACAAGACCATTGACTTACATACAACTTGATAATCACCCACAAGTGTAACGCACGGTGTCTTTGTCAAACCTTTAAAGCTATGAGTGACAGTAAAAAACTTGCAGGTGTCGATTCGTCATCTTCGGCTTGTCCACACGCAGAGATCAATGCTCAGTGTCCACCGATCAGATATGGAGATGAATTCTCCACAAAGGTTGAACAATAGCACGGTTGTTATTTGGGTTCCAAAACAATTCACATGAAGATATTAGGATTTTTTGAATTGAAAACAAAAAGGGTTTTAAGCCTTAAATGAAGAAGCCAAAGTACTCTGCCGATATGCAGTGTTTGCAGAATGAAAAACGTGAAAGATTTTTTGAGAAAAATGGAGTTAGAAATTCCAATTATAGAAACTTTAAGGCGATGGTGTCGTTCGAACGAGAGACGATGTCATTTGAAGTATCGCGCGACATTAGGTCTCATTTGAGCAACAAATGACGTCGTTCGAATGACATCTGTTTTTTAAATTATTTTCTTCTCTTTTTTTTCGATAAATGTGCCGCCTCAAAAACTCCAAAAATTTTATTTCTTGATGAAAAATATTTAAAGCTTCTTTCCAACACTTAGAAAATATTTTGTAAAAAATATCCTAGTACTCTAAGTGCATTATTAAGGTACTCTAAAACAAAACCTTACCAAAGTCATTCCCGCGGAGGCTTGAATGTTGAAGAACCTTGATTATTCGGATCCGTCTTGATGTGACTGTGATCTTGAACTTCTTTAACGGTGTAACGGTATATGACATACTAATTGATAATGGACATAAATGTCCTTACAAATCTCCCCCTATGTCTATGCCAGTACAAAATAAAAATACGAATTATCAAATCATAAATATGACCTATACAAGTCTACCCTCCCATGAACCCAAAACTGAAATGGTAAATGACAAGTCTTCAAACTTTTTCAATCTTAAACAAACTTCAAACATTCTTTGTCATCATCAGGGTGTGCAAAAATAATATTCAAGTATACCTACACACATGAGACAAAGAAAATACCTCATGACGTATCAAGTTTGAAATGATATGAAGCATAAACGTGTAAGCATAATCAAATATCCCTAATACTTTAACTCCCCCATAATATCATAATTCGTTCTCCCCCTTTTTATTTGTCCGAAATAGACAAGAAAAAGAATAAAACACATAAATCAAATCGGGGTGTCGCGATTAACAAGGCAAACAAACTATTTTTGATTTTGTAGATTTTTCATACAAAAATGAAAAAATGATGTTACAAAAATACACACCATGAATTTATACTAAGATAACCAAATCATGGATGCAGAATGAATGATTGTGAACAAATTCGATAGGAAAATCGACTCAATCATGACATGTGTGCAAGATGCATAAGTGTACTCTTAACGAATGAACATCAAAATAGTCCTTAGGTGTAGAATCATTGAATTTAGATGACATCGTCTTAATCATATCAACAAATCAAAGTATAAATGATTTCCACACTAATAGCGTCCAAAACTATGTAATGTTTTTTCATGACTTTCAAAGACGTGCAAATCGATATAAATTCCATTGCTATTTATTTTTCGTATGAGGTGATAAAACTAAAACCTATTGGCCCCTTTTTAGCATATATTTCTTTTTATTGCCTTTCAATTTTTTCGAGCTCTTTTAGACCTCATTGGACCCCAGGTAATTTTCAATTCCTCAATTTTTTAGGTCCATTTAAATCGTGGATTTATCGCAAAGGAAAAAGTAAATACCGTTCGCTGCCCTTTTTCGTTTTAAAAAAAAATCACACAAGCTCACAAATGGTTTATATCATGCACTACTTTTTTGTCAAGTTTTATCGCATTAGTTCGTTATATAGACAAAATTGAGATGGAAACACTCAACCAACTTGTGATATACAAACACAAAAATCAAATAAATCTGATCATGTGTACAATAAAGGACAAATGAGTCAAACATGAAGGTACAAACACTATATCATCTCAAAGACTCCAAACTTTGTAAAGCACATGAATGACACAATATATTGTCTCAAAACACTATCAAATAGTCACATGGATATGGCATGATGTTGTGACTTGGTCATCCTAAATGTCAATTCATAAACGGTGCAAACAAAATACAATTTTTTTTTTGTATTTTTTAAAAAAAAATTATTAAAATAAAATCTTTTCGTATTTTCAAAAATGATTCAAAAAATATATGAATGGACATACAAAAATATGCATGTCATAACACTGCACAACTAGCGTATAACAGATATGCAAACATAATCATCTATAAGATATAGTAAGAGAAGAATCATGTGCAAGCAACGTAGAATCAACAAGTCTAACATCTAGTGCCTCTAAAAGTGATTTCCTAACCCCCAAATAGGTGTGCAACGACGCGTGAGGGTTACTACAACGAAGGGAACATTAGACATAAACTTCTTAGGACCTCTTCGAAGATCGAAACAAAAATAACTAAGGTGACCCTTCCTACCACAATATGAACATGTGTAAACGGGTGGAACGACACGTATAGGTTGACCTTTTCTAACATCCTTAGAAATGGTTGACCCTCTAAAATAAACTATGGTTTGGGGATTAACACTCAAAGCCTGAGAACAAGACAAGCCATAACCATCACTACTTGAATCTTTTAAATCATTTTTCAACTTCAAAATTTAGATTCAGGAAACGAATTAGACTCTTCCAATTTTAGGGATGCCTTTTTCAAATTTTCAACAATTCCTAAAATGGTATCTCTCTCCCACTTAATAAAAAATAAATTTAACCCTAAGAGTCTTTTCACGTGTCGTAAAATCATTGATTAATTTTTTAACCTAAATGGCACAAACAGGAACCCTATAATTTTTAAAGTCCTCCATGTCTTTTTCTAAAATAAGGACTCTATCATCACTTTCCTTTTTGGACAATTTTAAAGCATTAAAGTCCTGGTCCAAAGAAACAAATTTTTCACGATAAAAATCTCTTTGATTTTGAACCGTTTGCAAAAGATCCATCGTGGATTTCAAATGAGAATTTTCTTTTTCCAAAACTTCGATTCTTTTTGCAAACGTCAAATTCAAACTATTTAACTTGTTAAAACTTCGACTTGTTTCAATAGTAAGGGGCATCGAATTACATAAGTGTTCCATTGGAAAATTGCGATTTTTCACAAAATATATTTTTCACAACAAAAATCAATATCACAAAATTTTGCCGAAAATATGAATAAGCAATAAATTAGCGTAACCTGCTCTGATACCAATTTGTAAAATGATGTGTGCAATATCAATCAAGTTCGCAATTCTCTAATGGATTCAAACGCACTTATTTAATTAGGTGCATAAATTTGAACAAACCAAATTCAATTTTATTTAGCCCCTATGCATGCATATAAATGTTCAATCAAATCATTCAAAACATGCATGTAAAATAAAGACGACAGATTCAGGAAAAAAACCTTTCGAGTAAATACCTTTTAACACTTTGAAATGTTTACAAGGCCATTGACTTAAATACAACCTAATAATCGCCCACAAGTGTAATTCACGGTGTCTTCGTCAAACCTTCGAAGGTATGAGTGACAGCAAAAAATCGCAGGTGTCAGTTTGTCATCTTCGGCTCTTCCACACGCGAACTACGCTCGATGTTCACCAATCAGATATGGAGATTTATTTTCCACAGAGATTTAACAATAGCACGATTGTTCTTTAGGTTCCAAAATAATTCACATAAAGATATTGGGATTTTGTGAATTGAAAACAAAAAGGGTTTTAAGCCTTAAATGAAGAAGCCAAAGTATTTTGTTGATATGCAGTGTTTGTAGAATGAAAAACGTGAAAGTCTTCTTAAGGAAAACATAGTTGAAAAGTCCAATTTATAGAAATTTTAAGGTGGTGGTGTCGTTCGAACGAGAGACGATGTCTTTAGAAGTATCGTGCGACATCATGTCTCGTTTGAGCGACAAACAATGTCGTTCGAACAACATCTTTTTTTGAAATTATTTTCTTCTCTTTTTCTCGATAAATGTGCAACCTAAAAACTCTGAAAATTATATTTCTTGAAGAAAAATATTTAAAGCTCCACTCTAACACTTAAAAAATATTTTGTAAAAAATATCCCAATACTCTAAGTGCATTATTAAGGTACTCTAAAACAAAACCTTACCAAATTCAATCCCGCGGAGGCTTGAATGTTGAATAACCTTGATTATTCGGATCCGTCATAAGGTGAATGTGATCTAGAACTTCTTTGACGGTGTAACGGTATACGACATACAAATTGATAACGAACACAAATGTCCTTACATTTGGTATCCACAGGGACCCAAATTTTGGGGGAAAATTGTCATCCCAACTCCAAAGATCTTAATCCCCTTTTTGGTGGTCCGTTCCGTGCATGAATCGGCCTTACGGTTCGAATGAACGGTTCGTTTTAACTCAAAACTGATCTAGAGTCCATCGGGAACTCCCGAGCTCCATTTGACTCCTGTCAAATCTTCAGCTCAAATGAATATGAATGAATCTTCAAAGGTCTCTAAATAAAATTTCCAACGGTCCACCCAATGCGCAAATTAGCCTTAAAGTACGAATAAATGACCCATTTTACTCCTAAGGGTCATTGGGCGCTTTCGAGCCCCGTTTGACCTAGGTCAACTCTTCAACTCAAAAGAAATTGAATGAATCTTTGAATGGGTCTAAATAACCTTTCCAAAGGTCCATTCTGTATGCGAATCTTCCTTACAGTTAGGAAGAACAATCCATTTTCCTTCAAGAATTCCATATTTACTGACCAACGGGTGCTTCTGTGCCCCGTTTGACTTCGATCAACTACCAAACCAGAGATTGGATTAATGGATTTTAATAGGATATGAATACCCTTTCTAACAGTCTATCCATGCTTGATTTACTTATAGTAATCATTATACAGCCATTTTTCCAAAAAATAGCCTCAAACTGCCGAGTAGCAACCCTAGGACCTTGCCTATCGGTAATGTGTCTAGGGTTCTATGATGATAGGCAGGTCTAGGACCATGCTAATCGGCACCCCCTTTGGTCCTTTAAATAGAGGCCATTACCTCACATTGAAAAGGATCCATGAACATCCCTCTCAACCATTCAGAGAGAATTCCCTCTACTTCAGAGTTGTTGTAAGGACAAAATTTCCAATTGAGTCCGTCGTATAGTTTTGACTTATTCCCAGAACAAAACACGTTTGAGTTATAGGGAGATTTTAATTGTCACGATCCTACACAGATTGTGATGTGTTGAAGTTTATTTAAGACGTTGCATCAAAGCTTCAAGGAATTTTTTTTGCCGAATGTTTAATTGGTGCAAGTTTATTCATCTTCAAGTTCAATTGCATGCCAAGATCACTCAAGTCTGAATACTTAATATTAATGGGACTCAAAATTAATTTTAAAAAATCTTAAGGATGTTATTTTATTAATAAAATGATTTTAAAAGTGTTTGAAATCATTTACACTTCATTTTAATCTGGTAAGAATGGATTACAATTGTGGTTTATTGGAACTCTAATTTGTGCATTGCTCAAAAAACATCAGCAGTCGTTCGAGCGAGATCACCATGTCATTTGAACGATATGGGCATCTCGTTTGAGTGGTAGCTACAATCATTCGAGCGAGAAACCACCTAAAGAAAATTATATAAGGCGTGTTTCTATCAGAATTTTGAATGTGTACAATCTGAAAAATAGTCTTCGTAACAGTACGTTTCTGCACAAAACTTTTTTAAGGTTTTTAAGTCTAAGGACATCCTTAGATTTTACAAGATTTGGATTTTCAATACTATATGGAATAGTGATCTTGTTTTCATCAAGAAGAGTTTGTTCTACACTTGAACATTGGGTTTTGCGGTGAAGAAGTAAAAAAGTTCGTGTTCAACATCGTAGCTATTAGAAGCCATATCGGTGGACACCGAGACATATGTGATGCATGTGTTATGGATGGGTATCGTGGAAGAAGGACTTTATGCGTGGGCCCTATGAGAGGAGTAGTTTAAGATCATAAGAGCGTCAAGTCTCGTGGGGATCGATTCATTGAGTAAGAATTGTGTCTATTCGTTTTAATTCGACATTCATAGTGGTTGTCTGGCTTGGGTCGTCCGAGGTTTTTTTCCATTGTGGTTTCCTCGTACATCCGACATTGTGATTATTCTTTACTTTATTTTACTTGATTTAATCACTAGATGGATGTTTAGGATTAATCAAGATAAAATTTCGTTAAGTTAAAATTGGTTCCCATCTTGTTGCATATTAAAAATTGGAAAAAAAAAAGAGAAAATTGTTTTGTCATCCTTAAAACACTTTTCGAATAAGAAATAAAAAGGGGACCCACAAATTGGTATAAAAAGGGGACCCCAAAATTGGTATCAGATCTAGAAATATATTTTTATTATGTTTAATCCCTTATGTTTTTCGGAATGAATTTTGGTGGTTTTAAAAGTTTTTGTGCTCCTATTTTTTATGGCGCAAATTATGATTATTGGAAAACGTGAATGAGAAGTGCTTTAAAATCCCTTGATGAGTGTATGCGGTTAGCGGCTAAAAAGGGTTGGTCTCCACCAGTCACGAGAGGGTGAGGTCACTAGTTTGAAACCCGTTGAATCATGGACTGAGGTTAAACATAGGCTTGCACTTTACAACTCTAAAGGTCTGCACGTAATTTCCTCGCATGTCACACTGGAAGATTATAATAGAATCATGACTTGTGAAACATCAAAACAGGCTTGGGATGTACTTGCACTTGCTCATGAGGGCACTAGCACGGTTAGGGCATCTAACTTGCAAAACCTCACTACACAGTTTGAGACGATTAATATGTTAGAGAGTGAGTCGTTTGATGAGTACTACACTAGGTTGTCCACTATTGTCAATGCGTCATTTAACCTAGGAGAGAGAATTCTTGACAACCGTGTGATAAAAAAATTGAGAAATTTGTTGAGTAGGTTTGATAAAAAAATGATCATTTTAAACTCCTTAGGAATGCTTGATTCGAAGAAACTTTAAGAGATTGTAGGTGACTTACAAACCTATGAACTCGATATGTTTACCTCCAAGCAAGTGCCAAAGAAAGAAAAGGGCATTACTTTGAAAGCCTGGAAGGAGGAGACTAAAGTTTCGAATGAAGATTCCAATTTCGATTTTGAGGATGTCGCCTTGTTGGCAAAGAAGTTCAAAAAGTTTCTTAAATTTCAAAAGCAATCGAAAGATGCCAAAAATTTTGAGATATTCAAAAACAACAAGGTAGATTCCACCCCTAAAGATAAGAGTGAGAAATTTAATAGGGTTGAGTCGGATAGGTGTTTTAGGTGTGATGGGTATGGTCACAAAGTTGTTGAGTGTCCCACTAGACTTAAGAAAAAGAGCAAGAAACTGATAGCCTATAGTGCCTCCTTAAGTGATAGTGATCCGAAAGAGGGAGAGAGTTCCCATAATGAGAGAAAGTTTGTGGCTTTCTTGGCATGTCATGTGAGCGACGACGATAAATCTTGCCATGAAGATTCTCATGTGCATGACACTTCCGAGGCCGTTGAATCCCAAGTGAGTGAGGGTGAAGTGAGTGAGGAAGACGAGGTTGATGTCAAAGAGTTGCAAGTTGCATTTAATGAGTTGTATGCCGAAGCGGTGAAGGTGAAAAAGTTAAACTCTAAATTGCAAGCTAGGTTGAATGAGCGTGCCATAGAAAATAATGATGCTTTGATTAAGGATCTTAGGGAACGGGAGAAGATGTTTAGGGAGAAGCTAGAATATGTGGAGAAAGAGAGAGATTGACTTAGTGGTTTAATGGAGGCATTGAAAAAGGAGATTCTAGAGTTTGAGGAGTCTAGGGGTGTGCTTGAGTCTAAGATTTGTGGGTTAGAGGAGAGATTGAGAGACTCGAATAAGGTTAAGTTTGACTTGGAAAATAGGTCGGAGAAGTTGGATAGGATGTTAGGCACCGTCCAAGTCAAAAGTGATAGGTCTGGCATAGGCTACGATGATCACGTTGTTACCATTACCAAAGCCAATACCAACCGTGTGAGAGAGCCCACTAGGAACGTGAGGAGAGGTCGACATTTTGGTAATCATTCTCACCGTCTTCACACTTGCACACATTGCGGTAGGAAAGCTCACCTTAGACATTTTTGCTATGACCTTAGGAATTCTTCTAGGAAGTTTAGGAATAAAGTTATGCGGTTCCCAAGACCCCCACCCATCATGTTACACCTACTTAGATTACGAAATCGTATTTAGTGTCTTTAGGAATAAAACTTCATGGTCCCTATTTGGCTGCACTTGACTCTCCCCATGCTAGATCTAAAGGATGATTGTGTTACCATGTTTGTCATACACTAGTCTTTGCATCATGATTTATATCTTGCTAGTGTTATATCATGTGTATCATTTTGTATTATATATTTCATTTATTAAGTCTTAGTTGAAAAATACAAAAAGATTTTTGGTTTATTATATTTTTGAGAAAATAAAAAAAGATTTAGCATTTATTTGAGTCAAAATATGTTGAAAAACCAAAAATATTTTCTATTTGTTATTTTTAGTTTACATGTTTGATATGGCATATTGGTGTGCTTGGACCCTTATCGTTTCATTAGCCACGTGGCTAGGACATTTGGTCATAATTATTGATGCTTAGAATGATCTTAACCATTGTATTATGGATTTGTTTCGAAGTTGATATGTATTTTGATTCGACTTTGTATACATGCCATATTTACACACATGCACGAGCTTATATGGATGTTTCACATCTCTTGCATATTTGAGTTTGGTGAGACGTTCTCATCTCAATTTTGTCATTTATGCGTAAGTATACATAAGGAGGAGGTGTGCATGTAAGAACCGTTTACCGTGAATATTGTAATTGAAAAAATGATGAGTGTTCAGGGGAAAGGGCTGTGAGAGTATAAAATTGACTCGTCGTGAAAGCCACCGGTTAAAAGAGCCCGAAAAAATTTAAAGGCAATAAAAAGAATCATATGCCATAATATGGGCCATTTAGTTTATATTCATTCAAAATAAAAATATGATATATATTTGTGGGAGTTTTGATGGATAATTTAAATGGTTTTGCACCACGAATCCTAACGTTGAAAAATCATGCCATGACGCTATTGTTTGTAAAATAACAAAATTCTGGATTTGTGTGCATGTTTGACTGTTTAGTTCATTTATCTCACACTTGAATTGTCACATATGGCTAAAATAAGGTTTGATGATTTATAGCTATCAATTCGAGCATCTTGATCGTTTTGATGTGTCAAAATTGTGATTCATTTCTTGTAGTTTATGCCCATTCCATATTCATGTTTGAGCACATCGGTACTATGTTAGCATGTAACTCATATTGTTCTTGTAGTTTTCACTACTATTTTGCTTCTATTTTACAATTTTCTGCCCCTTCTAGTCAGTTTTTTCACGAAATTTTTTCACTGGGCAAAACTGTTTGATTTTTTGGACTGGATGTGAGAATTTGGTTTACTCATTCGAGCAACAAACCTACATCGCGCGAAACCTTCAAAACAATTAAGCTGTCTCGTTCGAGCAACCCCTGGATTTTTGTTCAATTCTGTTTCAGTACCCTAGTTCATTTGGTCATATTTTTTGTACTGATTGTTTGCTTCTAATTTTCTATTATGCAGTTCCTTTTAATATATTTACGTATTTTTCTGCATTGGATCGTTTAATCACACCTGTGTAGATTTCTTATTCATATTGTGTGATTATTATTTGCTACCTACGGATTTGATATTGTTGATCATTATTAGCTGGTTGTTTTCATGTTTATCTAGATATATTTCATTAATTTATCTCTTTCTAGATATGATTATCTTTTCACTGGGTTGTCTATTCGAGATAAAAAGGGGGGAGATGTATGTGATATAGGGGGGGATTTTGTGTGATGATCTTGGTTATTTACGCATTGATATCATGTTTTTCTCACATAACAAAAGATTTGGATTTTATTTTTACATATTGGTTTATTTCATTTGTTCCTCATACTTCGCTGGGTATTTGTATGTTTCATGTGTGTAGGTATGCTTCAAGAGATTCGAGACGTTAAGACTACATCACATTCAGACACTCAAAGACATTTCATGCTTGTTGGACCATCATTTACATGCTTGTCGGACAATCATTTACTGGTCTTGTCTTGTATTTTTTATTTTGGATTTATGGGATGGAATTTAGGCGTCGTACGGCTTAACGGCCCTGCTTAGGCATTTCATTGTTGCTTTTGTCCTAGAATAGTCAAAGGGGGTATTTTTAAGGACAAAATTTTCAATTGAGTCCGATGTATAGTTTTGACTTATTCTCGAAACAAAACACGTTTGATTCATAGGGAGATTTTTATTGTCACAAACCCACACAGACTATGACATGTTAAATTTTATTGAATACGTTGAGGAAAAGCTTCAAGGAATTATTTATGTTGAATATTTAATTGGTGAAAGTTTATTCGTCTTCAAGTTCAATTGCATTCTGAGATCACTCAGGTATGAATGTGTAATATTAATGGAGCTCAGAATTAATTTTAAAAACGCTTAAGGATGTTATTTTATTAAGAAAATGTTTTTAAAATTTATTTAAAAGTGTTTAAAATTGTTTACACTTCATTATAATCTGATAAGGACGGATTAAAGTTGTGGTTTATTGGGACTCTAATCCGCGCATCGCTCAAACGACATCAGCAGTCATTCAAGCAAGATCGACATGTCGTTCAAACAACTTGGGCATCTCGTTCGAGGGACAACTATAGTCATTCGAGCGAGCAGCAGCCTCAAGAAAATTTTATAAGGCGTGTTTCCATCAGAATTTTGAATGTGTGCAATTTGAAAAATAGTCTTTGTAATAGTACGTTTCTGCACAAAAGTATTCTAAGGTTTTTAAGTCTAAACACATCCTTAGAGTTTACAAGATCTGAGTTTTCATTACTATATGCAATAGTGATCTTGTTTGCATGAAGAAGAGTTTATTCTAGAATTGAACATTGGGTTTTGCGGTGAAGAAGCGAAGGAGTTTGTGTTCAACATCGTAGATATTACAAGCCATATCGGTGGACACCAATACATACGTGGACGCGTGTTTTATGGACAGGTATCATGGAAGAAGGACTTTCTGTGTGGGCACTGTGAGAGAAGTGGTTGAAGATCAGCAGAGCATCAAGTCTACTGGGGATCGAGTCGTTGAGTAAGACTTGTGTCTGTTCGTTGTAATTCTACATTCATAGCGACTGTCTAGCTTGGCCATCTGAGGTTTTTTCCTATTGTGTTTTCCTCGTACATCCGGCGTTGTGAGTATTCTTTACTTTATTTTACTTGCTTTAATCACTAGATGGATGTTTAGGATTAATCAAGATAAAAAAAATAAGTTAAAATTGGTTCACAACTTATTGCGTATTAAAAATTGCAAAAGGGTTTTCACAAAAAGAGAAAATTATTTTGTCATCCTTAAAACCCTTTCCACATAATAAATAAAAAGGGGATCAACAAATTAGTATAAAAGGGTACCCATAGTTATTCTTTCCTTAAAATTCCATTTCCCACATTCCTTCCATCCTTTTCACTCTTTTGAGTAAATTCCCACCCACCTCCTCAAACCACCATCTCATTTTGAGTTCAGCACATCTACAATCAACATCCACTTCAAGTCTTCACGATGAGGTTTAATTCTTCCCCCTTTGTATTTAAATTATCTTATTTTTGCATTAGTTACTTCATTACATCACATATCTTAGTATTCGCACATACTTTATTTTTATTGAAAACCCCAAAAATAAGAAAATAAGGGTTTATTTATGTTGTATATAAAAATTATACTCCCACGTGGACCAATGATGAATGCACACCTGTCATCCAAATTGGCCGACCATCCTAATTCATCGGCCTCATAGACACTTAGTCGACTGAAATGCCAACCAACTCCAGAAGTCCAACCAGCAGGAACATCAATAGTTACTCGTAAAGGATGCCAACCAGCACTGAATTCTAAGAATTTTTCTTATTGTACATAGGTGTAATCTCCTGCAATTTAAATGCGCTTCGTCTTTAGGGTTTTGCACCCCTCTAAATACAAACCATTGCCTTAGCTCAAGGGACAACTCGAATCAATCATATGCACACCATAATCATCTATTGTAAACTCCATTGAATAACAACATCAGTGGACGTAAGCTATTTTACAACTAAACCATTCTTAAATCCTTGTCTCTTATGTGTGTGGTTTGAGTTACTTATCTTATTTTTATCTGTGATTATAAAATTGGAGTTAGTCCATTTTTAGACATCAACTGATTGGCCGTCTATGTGAAAGTTTATCTGTCATCATTCTCTACCATTTTTTTGTTTCTTTATCTCTGAAGAAATGAGCGATTCTGAAAATAGTGCTCGCAATGAAGGCAACACCATCATTCCATATGTTCCTCCTTGTGCGGAAAATTTATAGGGAATTCTTCCCAACCATGCTAAAGGTCAAGAAGCTATGAAAGATACTCTTAATCAGTTGGCTCGCACCATGAAATCTAAGTCCTCTAATTCCGAAAGGGATATACCACCACCACCACTTAGGCATGAAAGAAGTTATTATTCTCGCTCTTCTCATGATAGGTCATATCATCTTGTAGAAACTTCTTCATTTCGGTCAACTGATTATTATGATGGTGGATCTTTTCCATAAAAGATCAACTTTCTTATAGAGGCTCAGCAGGAGTCGACCTTTGATCGGCTACGCCCCTGAGTAAACAGGGGAAATCATAGGGAATAGGATCGTCGTCGTGAATATAGAGAAGGTTCCATAAGATCTAGGGCCAATATGAGGGGATCTATGCGTGATGAGCTGGCCTCTCAGGAGGAGAGTTAAGCACATAGGCACAGTAAAGCTGCTAAATCTACCTCATCCAAGTCTAAACCGTAGGAGCATTTATGGAAGGCATGAAGATAGGTTAGGAGAAATGGCCAAAACAATGAATTCATTGCAAAGGAGTTTCATCAAAGGAGCACCTTTCATCCAAGCAATTGTGGAACACCCCACACCTTCCAAGTTCAAACCACTAGTGGTTAACCCTAAATATGATGGGAAAACTGATCCAGTCTTGCATATAGAGAAATATCAAGCTACTACCAACATCTACTCAGTGCCTAATGAGATGAGATGTAACGCTTTCTCTAGTTTTATCACAGGGCCAACCCAGATTTGGTATAATAATCTTCCCAGAGGTTAAATATCTAGTTTTCACCAGTTAGCGGAGTTTTTCATTGATAACTTTTATTTTGGGGATAAGACGATCAACAATGTCACTCATCTCTTGACCACATGACAAACGCCAGGAGAAAGCACTAGAGAATATATTACTCGTTTTAATAATGAAAAGCTAGAGGTGGTAAACTATGAGGAGAAAATAGCCATAGCAGCACTTATGAGTGTGTTACTTACTAAAGATCTATATTATGCCATAGCAAAAATCCACCAAAAAACATGACATAACTAATGGTTAAAGCTGAAAAAATTATAAATGTCGAGGAAGCTATAGTAGCCAAGGAAACTCATAAGACCAAAGGAGAAGGTCGAAAAAATAATTACAATTCTTTCAAAAAGGATCAGAAACACAGGAAGATGTATCAGATCAAGAAGTATGATTAATATACCCCGCTAAACAAGGGTGTTGACCATATCTTAAAGGAGATTAAAGGAAACAGAGATCTGAATTGGCCTGGAAAGTTAAAGACACCCCCAATAAGAGGGATAAGTCCAAGTACTGAGACTTCCACAAGGATCATGGGCACATCACCAACAGTTGCAATGCGCTAAATAATGAGATTGGAAATCTTATTCGATGTGGAAAGTTGAGCAAATTTATTGATCGAAATGGAAATAGAAATGAACGAAAGATGTCAGAATATCGAGCCTGAGAAGGGGATGATAACACGAGAGCAAGAAATAATGATTTTGAATAAGATCCAAAATTTTTTGAAGAATTATAATGAACTAGAAGTTGAGGTCGGCATGATATCCTTTGGATTCCATTTTATTGCAAGTGGTGATGCTGGAGGAGGAGATGCCATAACAGAAAGGAAAGCTTATCTGAATGAAGTCAAAGCCTGTCCAACTGTCAGATAAATTAATATGGCTTAATCCAGTGATAGTCGGCCAAGGAAAGTTAATAGAGACAGGTTAGTAATTGGGTTCTCCAAGAATGATCAGAGTGGGAATCTCTATCCTCATAACTATCCGTTAGTTATCACATGCAGAGTTCATCATGACAGAGTTGCAAGCATCTTGGTTGACAATAGGAGCTCAATCGATGTAATATTTTATAACTGTTTCGGCAGCCTAGGGCTGAAGATCAACAAGTTAGAACCATATCATAGACCCCTAGTCAAATTTATAGGTGAGAATGTATACCCATTATGGACCATCAAGCTGGAAGTCTTGGTCGGCACTTGGCCGGTAAGAATGAGAAAGAGAATTTGCTTCTTTGTATGAGATAAAAATATCCCGTCATCTTACATTACTATCCTGGGAAGAGTGGGAATCAAGAAGTTAGAGGCTATGACATCTGCAGTGCATCAATGCATGAAGTTTCCAATGAATTATGGAGTCGACATAGTAAATAGAAGTCAGAAAGATTCTAGAGAATGTTATTATATGAAATTCAACCAACAAGAGATGGAACTGAAGAACACCGCCACTTTCCACATTAATACTCTGGATCCTCGAGAGTAATAACAACTATTAAAGGGGAAAGTTATGAAAGAAACATAAGCGTTGGTTCTGGACGATGAGAAGCCAGAAATAACCCCTCAGATTGGTTGCAAATTATCTCATTCTCCAAACTAGGAATTGATCACTTTCCTTAGAGAAAGGAAAAATGTTTTCACTTGGATCCATGAAGATATTCCGAGAATAAATCCAAACTTCATATGCCATGAACTCAATATTTATCCAGGTTCCATGCCTATCAAGCAAAGGTGAAGGGTATTTAGTCCTAAAAAGAATGTAGCAGTCCAGGAGGAAGTAGAGAAAACACAGCGAGCACAACTCATTGAGGATGTTATGTACCCTAATTGACTGACTAATGTGGTGATGGTCAAGAAGAAAAATTTCAAGTGGAGAATGTGTGTAGATTTTATAGATCTCAACAAATCTTGTCCAAAAGATCATTTTCCTTTGCCAAGGATTGATCAATTAGTTGATGCTATAGTAGGTCATCAACTATTCAGCTTTATGGATGTTTATTCTAGTTATAACCAGATTAAAATGAAGCCCGAAGACAAGGAAAGAACTTCCTTCATTACCAGTTGAGGAACTTATTGTTATAATGTCATGCCTTTTGGGTTGAAAAACGTTGGAGCTATATATCAGAGACTAATGGATAAGGTTTTTAAGGATCAGATAGCCAAAAACATGTAAGTCTATGTAGATGACCTGCTCACCAAGAGTAAACATATTACTAAACACATAGAAGACTTGGCTCAAACTTTTGATCAATTGGAGAAGCACCAGTTGAAGCTCAATCCAACTAAATGAATCTTTGGACTAAAGGAAAGGATGGTCCTAGGGTACATTATTAATCAAAGCGGAATAGAAGAAAACATTGATAAGATCAAAGCCTTGCTTGAAATGAAATCCCCAACCAATAAAAGAAGTTCAAAAGCTGACAAGAAGTGTAGCTACATGGAACCTCTTTATTTGCCGAGCACCTGATAAGTATCTTCTATTATTCAAGGTTCTTAGAAAGACCTTTGAGTGGAATGACGAATGTGATAAGGCCTTCCTAAAATTAAAAAAGTATATGGTTTCTCCCCAACCCCTTTCCAGACCAGTTCTAGGTGGAAAAACTATATTTATACTTGGTTGTTTATGAATCGGTTGTTAGTTCGCCTTTGATCCGACTTGATAATGGAGTTTAGAGGACAGTATATTATACTAGCAAGGAATTCTGAGGAGCCGAAATTAGATATCCACACTTGGAGAAATTATGCTTGCCTCTTACTGAAGCATATAGGAGGATAAGGTCGTACTTCCAAGTCCACACTATTATTGTCTACACGAATTTTCCTATGCAATAAGCATTGCATAAACCAGAAAAGTATAGAAGATTAATGTCTTAGGTGATGGAATTAGGAGAGTATGGAATTGTATACAAACCTAGAGTTACAATAAAAGTCCAAGCAGTGACAGACTTTATTGCTAAATTCACATATGCAGAGGCTCAACATAATCCACGTTTGCCAGCTGAGAAGACGTCTACGAAAGAGAACTTGCTCAAAAGAAAATAGATATTGTGATCGATCAACCTGAATCGTCGGTTGATCAAGAAAAATTACAATAAAGCCAGAAGATGTTCAAGCATGGGGTATTGGTAGAAGAGGAGTTCTCTGATGATATTCTAATTTGGTAATTATTTATAGATGCGTCCTCATGTGCTTCTAGAAGTTGAGCATGCCTCATCAATAACACTCTGGATAACTTGGATGTGTAATATACTCTTAGATTCAAATTTAAGGCTTCCAACAATAAGGCCAAATATGAAGCACTGATCACATGATTGGAATTAGTCTCATCACTAGGCACCGACTAGGTATTGGTATACGGTGATTCCCAATTGATTGTTAATCAAATGCAACAAATTTATGGTGCCAAAGAAGAAACCATGAGGAGATACCACGAAGAATAAATGGAAGTTATCTCTTTAATCACTTTAGTCAAAATAGTGAGGATTCCCAGACTTGACAACGCCCGAGCAGATGTCCTTTCTCGGCTTTCTTCAGCATCTCCAACAAAATTCAGACGAGCAACCCCATTAAAGATTTTTTCTCACAAAAGAATTGATGGAATGGAAATCAGTGTCATTAATGTGGAGTTAGGGCCTTCCTGTATGGACCCAATTTGAGAATACATCGAGCGAGGAATATTGTCGTCTAACCAAAAGGAAGCCAGGAAAATGAGGTACAAGGCGCCAGTTATATGCAAGAAAAAGGTGCCCTATATAGGGGGGATACACTATTTCATTACTTCACTGTATTCATCCAAATGAAGTGAATGATTTGATCAAAGAGGTGACTGAAGGCTCATGTGGAGCACACACAGTTGGGAGGTCCCTGAGACAACGAATAGCAATGCAAGGTTACTATCGGCTGACGATGAAAGCGAATTGTGTGATTTTCACCAAGAAGTGTGATAAATGCCAGAAGTTTTCTACTATACACATAAGACTAGAAGAAATCCTAACACACATCACTTCTTCATGGCCTTTCTCTATATGGGGAATTAATTTGATCGGACCATTGTCGACCACCAAAGGAAGATTCAAGTACCTAGTCGTAGTTGTTGATTATTTTACCAAATGGGTAGAAGCTGAGCCCCTGATCGACATGCCTTATCAGAGAGTGATCCAGTTCATATGGAAGAAGATCATATACAAATATATCATGCCTTATTATTTCATCACCGACTATAATACTCAGTTTGATAATGAAAAATTTGAAGAGTATTGTATACGGTCAGGCATCCAGAAACTTCATTCAGCACCTAGTCATCCGCAATGCAATGGTCAAACAGAGATCACCAATAAAACCTTGCTAGATGGGTTTTATAAAATATTAGATGAGGCTAAAGGCAACTATATTAATGAGATACATAGTGTCATTTGGGCATATAGGACTACTCCTAGAACAGCAATAGGAAAAACTCCATACATGTTAGATTTTGGTACTGAGGCAGTAGTTCCATTGGAAATAGGTCTGCCATCTCGCAGGGTAATGAAATTTCATTCACTCAAGAGTCACCTTCTGAGATAACTAGATTTGGACATGATAAAAGAAGTCTAAGAAGATGTTGATATTCGGATGGGTGCCTATCAACAAAGGACTATAAGGTTTTATAATCCAACCTGAAGCAATGTGACCTAGTACTTAAGAAAGTAATCCAAAAAAGTAACAAGATGGAGCCTAAATGGCATGGTCCATACCATATCTCGGTGGTTATCCGACCAAGAACCTATTGATTCAAGACTTTGGAAGGTGAAGAATTCAAATTTCCATGTAACACAGATCATCTAAGAAAGTGTTATCAATAATCCAGTATGAAAACCCTATCCTTAATGTAATTGATTATTCAAGTTAATGAAGTCTTAGTTTTTCTCCATTCTAAATCATTTTTGTGTTTTGTATTCTGGAGTATGGTGGTTACACTTAATTAATATGAGAAATTTTAATATATAAGCAATTTTAATTAGAAGTCTCCAAAAAGTTCCTCGTCAAGAAAGGCATGGTTCAAACTTTTTCAAACTTTTCCAACTTCAGAAAAGTTCCCAAAAAGTTCCTCACCAAAAGGGAGTGATTCAAAATTTTCCAACTTCAGAAGAATTCTCAAAAAGTTCCTCGTCGAGAAAGGCGTGGTTCAAACTTTTCCAACTTCAAAAAAGTTATCAAAAAGTTCCTCACTGAGAAGGCCGTGGTTCAAACTTTTCCAACTTCAATAAAGTTATCAAAAAGTTCCTCATCGAGAAATCCGTGGTTCAAACTTTTCCAACTTCAATAAAGTTACTTCAGAAAAGTTCTTATAAAGTTCGTCATGTATGATTTTTCCTCAGCAAGTCACGAACAAGAAGTCAGTAAAACTTCTCAATTAAAGGTTTTATCCGACCAGGTTAAAATACTGGAATAATTATACATTACTAATACACTTGGTCGCCACTGATAATTAATGTTGTCACTTAGTACAATAAAGATATTTACTTTTTTATCTAAGTGCACTAGTTGAATATAAGGTCGTATACATGATTTAAACAAGAATCGGTTACTAAATATTTGAGCAGGTTATTTAATCTATAAGTCAATTAACTAATCTTTATACAGCTTGGCTAGTCGGTAAAAAAGATTAATAACAACCATAAGCTTGAATAATAAGAATTCAAATTAATTCCATTTCATTGATCACAATGTATTACAATGGAAATTACTAAGCAAAAATCAATACAAGAAAAATACCAATTTGTTCTTCTAGGCATTTTTCTTGGGCCTTATCCATGCCTGCAGGGGAATCACCAAGAGTATATGGAGAATTCATTGTGTTAAAGTCCCTTAACATTTGTCTGTTACTATTGCTCGGCCTATCAATTAAATGAGGAGGGTGAACTATCTCAAGTTCTTCATGAAGGCCATAACTAAATATTTAGCTATGATACATTGGGGAATAGAATTAGAATGGATCCATGTGGTATTCAAAATAGTCCAAGAAACCTGGGTCATTCCAATGACACAATTTACTATTTTAATCATACTTCAGATAAGTTAGCAAGTTGGTCCATCCCCATTTGTATCCTTCGTGATTTCTCTGAGCAAGATGATCATCCATGTGGGATAAGGCCTCATTGTATCCCTCCATCTAGACTTCCCTAGGTTGTTTATGAAATTTAAATGTCAGCATCCTTGGCCTTCAGCTGAGAAGTTTGGTCGGTAATGGCATTATCTTTGACTTTTAATTGAGCAGCTTGGTCGGTAATGGTCTTTTTAGTTCTTTCTTCCTCAATAGTTAGTCGAATAACTACCCTTTTCCTAGAAGTCTATCTAGGTTTAATCTTTTTATTCTAGAAAGCCTCTAGTTATGCCATCAGTCTTGCATTTTTGCCTTCTAAAAAGGAAGCTCCTTCATCGGGATGAGTAGCAATTGATCTCTTCAAGCTTTCCAATTCATCCCTAGAGGTATTATTTTCTTTCTCTGACATTGCATCAATGGACCTAGTATTCTGTAAATCATGATTCAAGGAAAGTTCCTTCTTATCCAGAGCAAAAGTAATGCCTTCAGCTTCTTGTCAAAATACCAGCCTTCACTTAATGCTTTGTACTTGGCATTATAATCAGAATGGAGTACAGTAAAGGACAGTTTGTGATCATCTTGTAGTTTCTTAAGAATTTAATAATATGAAGCATTATTAGCAATGACCATGTCTAATAAGAAATGAAGATGGATATATGAATCCTTGACTTGGTTGGAAACATCAGGGCTGAGCAACCCAGATAAGTCTTCTTCGGACATGGGAATATAACTAGCTTCCAAGAGGTTCCTACGTTGTCTGAGCAGATCAGATTCAACAGAGATTATGGCTTTCTTCCTAAAATCAAACTGTAAAATTACAAATATATAAGTTTGTGGGACAAATCCATAAGATCAGACAACACATTTGTGTCCATCCCTCTCCTTTTTGGGGGAAAGGTTTCACGCCCTATTCCTCTAGGAGCGCTTCAATCATCATCGATGTGGCATTATGTAAAGAGATGGAGTCGCTAGCCTATGTTGCACAAAATAGGAAAAAGAACATGCCTCCGCCTTGAGAGAACGGCATCAAAGAAAAAGTGATACTTATGAAAGGAATAATTACGAGGTTCAGGGGCTAAGTTACGGAATGGGAAGGTGTTAGGCACCCATCCCGACCTTTCGATCTCTCATGGGCTTATGTTACTATTTTTCTTAATTTCTCCATGAAGTGTATGTGCGTGTACATGTAAATGGAGATCAAAATTTCCCAACTCATATCATGGAAAAGATAGAGTGAGGTCATCCATAGGAATGTTCCCAAAATAATATCTAGAAAAGATGATGTATGCATTTATTGAGATATTGATCGTTATAATGAAACGATAATATAGGTTAGATAAAACACCAATATGCATCACGAATATAATATATATTAAATAATGTATAAATGAAAAGCATGCAAATGGAAAAATGGAAAATTAAAAAATTGGACTCGAGTATCGAGTTTTAGCCCAAACAACCTACGTAGCCCATAAAGGCATCAAAGTCCACGTATTTTGTATGCGGAATAAGGGTGGGGTTCATCCCATAGATTCAAACGGGAGTTTATTATATTTATGTGTATGTAGAATGAGAAAATGTGATGAGGAATCCCGTCAGAATTTATAGGTGTGAACCCTCTTTTCTTTGTTTTGATTTTTTTTTAGAAAATAGAGTATGTACAATATAACTAGTAAAGGATGAGGTGTTATCGTGTATGAACTAAAGTAAAATCAAAATTAAGAATGTATGTAACTAATGCGAATATAAAGAAATTTAAGAGAGAGAAAGGTGTTTGAACCTTCTTTGGAGAATTGAGACTTGATCTTGATCCTTGATGAGTTGCTTTGAATATTGAGATGAATGTTGGATGAGAGAGAATGATATTTTTCTTAATTGGGTATGAAAATGATGGGAACGATATATGGAAAGGAATTTCATGCAAGGAAACTTCGTTGATTGCAGAAGAATGTTACTAACATCACTGATATTGATGGATCTAAGGTGTGTCTTGAGAGTGAGCTCATGCCCTCAATTTATAGGTTAGGGGTTGTCGATAAGCATAGCCCTATCCCTATCAATTTTCAGGTTACCCTAGACACACTGCCGATAGGTAGGGAAATGGACCTGCCATTCGATAGTCTCATGCAGATTTTTTCAAAAAAATGGTTGTAGAACGCAATTCATAGATCCAAATCGCGTAAGAGTCATACCATTATAAAGGTAATTCAAAGACCTTCGAGAGTCCTTTAGGCCTCTCCCGGTTCTGGAAGTTGACTTTGGGTCAAACGGGACTTAGAAGCGCTCATCGGTCCTTTAGACGGGAGATCGTCGGACGATAATGGATCGTTCCTCCAAATCGTAAGTCAGAATAGCGCTTGGAGTAGATCTTTGGAATGGTTATGAGAGTTACTTCGACATTCCAAAGGGCTTAGCTTGGTTTTTAAGGTTGACTTTGATCAACTGGGGACCATAAGTGCCCGGTGACCTTTCGGAGTAAAACGGGTTATTCGTCCGTACTATAAGGCTGATTCATGATCGGGGTTGACCACTGGAAAGGGTATTTAGTGACCTTTGAATATTCATTTAGTCTCATTCGATCTAAAGAGTTAACATTGGTCAAATGGAGCCCGGGATCGCCCAGTGGCCTCCAGATCAAATTTTAGGGGAATACGGATCATTCGTCTGAACGGTTATGCCGTTTTGTGCACAAAGCAGACCGTTATAAAGGGGATTAAGATACCTTCAAAGATTCATTGAGCTTTAGCTCTGATGATGAAGTTGATTTGTGTTTAATTGGGGATCGAGAGCACTCGGAGGCCTCCAGATTGATTTTCGATATTAAAATGGTCCGTTCATCTGAACCGTTATGCCGATTCGCACGCGGGGTGGACCATTGGAAAGTGGATTCATAGTCCTTCAAATATTCATGAGATTTTACTATGATGATAGAGTTTATTGGAGTCAAATAGGGCTTAAGAGCACCTAGTGACCTCTAGATCGGTATTTGGAGTATAACCTAGGTTTTGTACTGAATTGGGGAAGTACTAGGGACCTAAGGAGAGACTTAGGGGGTATTAAAATGTGGTGTATGTAGATCCTCTTGATGGGTGATCTTGGAATAAGTGAAAGTCATCAAATAGACAGTACATGATGCTTTGGTAAAGAGGTCAATTCTGCAGACCTAAGGGATGAGAATGAAAAATTCAGAGGGTTAAGGTCAATTCTGAGGACCTGAGAAAATACTAGGGGTAGCCGATTCTGAGGGTTGACGTAAATTATAAGGACCTTAAGTGGGAGAGACCAATTCTGAGGGTCGAGGTCAATTCCGAGGACCTAAGATGGGATCGACCAATTCTGAGAGTCGAGGTTAATTCTGAGGACCTTAAGTATGAGCGACCAATCTAAGGGTCAAGTTCAATTCTGAGGACCTAAGATGGGTGCGACCAATTTTGAGGGTCAAGGTCAATTCTGAGGACCCTAAGTAGGAGCGACCAATTTTGAGGGTCGAAGTCAATTCTCAGGACTTAAGTGGGAGCAATCAACTCTGAGGGTCGAGGTCAATTCTGAGGACCTAAGATGGGAGCGACCAATTCTGAGGGTTAAACCAATTCTCAGGGAAAAAGTAGGAGCGACCAATTCGGAGGGTCGAAGCCAATTCCGAGGGATTTAAGTATGAGCGACCAATTCTGAGGGTCAAAGCCAATTCTGAGGAATTAAGTGATGAGGCGTAAAGTTTGAATTTAAAACACGTTGTTGGGTGTTTACGCCCTATAAAAAATAAATACCACAACTTGGTACACTAATGGAAGTGTAGCTGCAAGTAGAGATAGAATCCATGGGGAGTGTCGTACAGATTACAATCGATTTATGATTTCAAGAATAAAAGTATAAAAGGTGATGGAGTGGTTATAAAGAAAGGGAAAAAAATTAAGAAGTTAACTCTAAACAAGAATTAATAAAACAAGAGTCAGGGTCACATCCCCGCGATGGGCTAAACAACGCATAATTTGAATTTCGATTGAAAAACACTTAACCGAGCATATTCAATTAATCATAAACATCACGCATGAAGGAATTTAACCCAAAAATGAGAGATAAACATTTAATCAAAATATGGTCACACACGGATTAAATTCGGATTATCGCTATAAACACTAACGTTGCTTGACAAAACAAGTTAAACACATAATAATCCGACTTTAATACAAGAGGTTTCAATTAAATGAAATTTTCTCCAAAAACTAAATTTCGGAGCTCAACGCCCATTAATGGCGAAAACGCAACCCCAACCCGAACTTGTTATCTTGTCACAACACATAAGTAAAATAATTAAAACAACTAATTAATGAACGAAAACAAGAATTAAACTACAACAACTAATTAATCAAGCAAGAAAAGTAAAGACAAAGCAAGAAATTAAGTAACAAAGTAAGAAAATTAATAATGGAAGCTTACATTAACAAGGAAGAAGATGAATAGTGCCATACAAACCCATTTGGGTGCAAACCCTAGGAGAGATAAAGCTCCACCCAAAATCCCCTCTCTAACCTAAAACTAACCTAAATTGATGAAAAAATGAGTTTCCTAACTTAATACAATGTTTACATACATATACCCCACCAAAAATCAACTTAAAAAATGAAATTTACAGACTTTCACCCAAATCGATTCGCACCCGACAGTACTGAATTCTCAGCTTTGTCCAACTTTATAGAAAATGCCATAACTTCTTCGTTATAATTCAGAATTAGGCACAGTCGGAGGCTACACAAAGATAAATCATAGGGATACAACATGTAAGAGACATTAGGCCAAAAAACTAAAATATGAAATGACTATAATGCCCTTGAATGTGCCCTTGAGTGTGAATTTGAAGTAAAAAAGATCCTAAAAATGCCATAACCTCTTCATTACAACTCGGATTCATGCACCGTCAGTAGCCACGCGAAGAGAAATCAAAGGCCCTCAACTTCTGTGAAGAGTTAGGGATCAAAATCAGAATGCTGAAATTACTAAAATGCCCCTAAAGCTGCAATCTTTAACAGAACTTTTCTGAAAAGCAACCAAACTTCACGCTAAGCACTTTAATACCTACAAAACCTTAATTATAACTCATATAGCATTTAAACCTATAAAACGAAGGTTTTCTGGTTAACAAGCATAAATATAGGAATTAAGATACCCGAGAGGGCTAAAATGCATAAGTATAAGGGGTGAAAAATACAATATTCGTGTCGAATCACACCCCCTAACTTACATATTGCTAGTCCCTATCAATGAAATACAAAGCTAAAAGAACTACAAGCAAACCACCAAAAAGGAGATACGTACAAAAGGGATAAATGCCACTTTCACAAGCGAACGAATGCATTTAGCGTATCTAATAAGCCGTTAAACTCCTAGATTACCCTAGTGGACGAGTGTCGTCTCGTAAGGGTTTTCAGGGATGAAACCCACAAACATCACATTTTCCTCAAAATATGCTCAATCAACATGAGACAAACTCAACAATATGAAAAAGATTTCAAACATGTTATTAGCGTATCGAATGAATTCAAACCAAATTATGTTGTTATTAACATTATAGAACGAACTTCATTGAATTGAAACCTTAAAAGTGGAACGGTACCGAGAACATGCAAAGTATGATTTGGCAAAAACTTAAATCAACCGGATAAACATAAAAGCATATATATATTCAATCCTTACGGGCATTACGATCATCAAATAAATTCACTCGAAACAGGGAGGTAACACACGGAACATGGGGGAATAAAGATTAAATGGAAATGGAAACCACGTTGCACACATGTCACAAATGAAGAACGTGTAAGGACATTTTTGTCCATTATCAATTTGTATGTCGTACGCCGTTACACCGTTGAAGAAACTCAAGATCGCATCTACATCAACGGATCTGAATATCAAAGTGTCTTCAACATCATAGCCTCTGCGAGAATGAACTTGGTAAAATTTTGTTTTTATGTTCCTTAAAGTTCATATTTAGTATTGGGAAATTTTTATAAAATGTTTTTTATAAAAATAAGAAGTAAGTTTTTCAAGAAAAATGAGGCTTTTAAAAGTTTTTTATTTTTCTGGGAAGCCGGACCGGTCCGCCCCTCAACCGGACCGATCCGCTTGCTGCTGATCCAGTATACCCCGGATCGAATGCAAACCGATGGAACCATGTTTTAAAAGAACCGATCCGGTCATCCGGATCGATCCGCCCCCAAGCCGGACCGGTCCGCCTGGGATATACTCGAGCAGTTCCGTGTGTTTTTTACCCACCATCTTATATTTCCTATATATATTACTATTCCGATGGAGTATTTTTTTAAGTCTTTGAGAAAACGTTTTTAAGAGATAAAACACAACAAGACTTCGTTTTTTGATGCGCCAAACATCTTTTTGATTCACACCAAAAAATCCCAATTACTTTTGTGAATCTTTTGGAACCCTAGAACACAACTTTGAGATTGTTCAACCCTTGTGGAGAAGTCGTTCTCTTCTTCATTGCTTCCCTCCTGGAAAGGGAAACTTCTAGCCGCCGACATAGGAACCGACACCTGCGGGTATTTCTGTGTCACACTGTTTCTAGCCGTTGCTTTGAAGGTTTACCGAAGACATCGTGCGTTACACTTGTGGGCGATTATCAGGTTGTATGTAAGTCAATGGTCTTGTAAATTCTTTAAAGTTCTAGAAATAAAAAGGTTTTGCCCTTCGGGGATTTTTCCTTAACTTTGTGTCGCATGATTTATATTTGATGGGTTGATTTAGATGCATGTTTAAGGGTTGATTTTATTTGGTTTAAAAGTAGACGCTAATTAAATAAGGGTTCTTGGAAACTTGCGAATTTGATTTAAATCGATATTACACGCGTTCTCAAATTGGTATCAGAGCGGGTTACTCTAAATTATCGAGTGATCTTGATTTTTAAAGTTTTTTTTCCTGATACAATTTGACTTCTCACATCGTCAAATTGGTATCAGAGCAGGTTGCGCTAATTTATTGCGTATTCCTATTTTTCGCAAAATCGTGTGATATTGATTTTTTTTGAAAAATCAGTTTTGTGAAAATTCGCATTTTTTTCCTATGGAGCACTTATATAATCAGATGCCTATTTTTGACGGGTCTAATTATGCCTATTGGAAAGCTCGTATGAAATAAATTTTAAAATCTATTGACGAGCGTGTTTGGTTGCTTTGCAAAAAATGGTTGGACTCCTCCCACGGTCACTGTTAATAACATCACCACTTTAAAACCCGTGTCAGCCTGGACTGAAGATGATTATAAATTGTCCAATTTTAATTCCCGTGGTCTGAGTGCTATTTCTGGAGTTGTCTCTCCTGATGAGTTTCGCCGAATTATGACGTGCACCACGTCTAAAGAGGCTTGGGATGTTTTGAAATTGACACATGAGGGTACTAACGCGGTTAAAGAGTCAAAATTACAAAATTTGGCCACCCAATTTGAGACTATCACCATGTCTGAGTCCGAATGCTTTGATAATTTTTATGCACGTTTGTCAGACATTGTTAGCACATGTTTTAATTTGGGTGAGGTGATTGATAACACGCGTGTCGTTAAAAAGATTTTGAGATCTCTCCCAAAACGCTTTATTCCTAAAGTCACTGTTTTGAACTCTTTGGGAAATTTGAAATCACTTAAGTTGGAAGAACTTGTAGGAGATCTTCAAACCTATGAGATTGATATGTTTCCCAAAACCATTAAGGCTAAGGATAATGGCATTGCTTTAAAGACTCATTTTAAGAAAAAAAAGAAAAAGTTTGTGAGTCCGATTCTGAGGGAGATTTTGATTTTAATGATATGGCCTTGTTTGCGAAAAATTTTAAAAAATTTCTCAACATGAACAAAAATAATTCTTCCAATAAAAAGAATTTTTTTGAGAAAAATAAAAAGAAAGATGAGGCCAAATATAGTGATAAGGAGGACGAGATCAGGTGCTTTGAGTGTGAAGGGAAAGGGCACATAGCTAGAGAATGTCCTACTAGGATAAGGAGAAAGGGGAAAGAGACTGCTATGCCCGCCACTCTTAGTGATAGTAGTGAAGGTGAGGGTGATGAGACTAATGGTGAGAAGTTTGTTGCTTTTTCTAGTCGTGTGAGCACACCCACCTTGTCCCACAATAGTGCACACGAATGTGATAGTGGTGGTTTGAGCGCTTCAAGTGAGGGAGAAAGTGAGAATGAAAGTGGAGATGAAAGTGAGCTCCAAAAAGCTTATAGAGATTTGTACACCGAGACCTTGAAAACAAAGAAGTATAATAAGGATTTAGGTCGTCGGGTTTTAGATTTGGAGAAAGATAAGGAGGTTTTGATAAAGGAGAAGTGTGATTTGACCAGCACGTTGTCTAGTCTGATGACACGTGTATCCCAACTCGAGAGTGATCTCAAACGTGCCAGGGTGGTCAAAGTTAAGTTTGAGAACGCACCTAAGAAGGTTGAAAAGGTGGTTCTTAAGGGTAAAGGTGAGAAGTTAGGAATAAGTCATGACGGTGCTTCTTCTTCCCAATTAGCACCCGAGCCGGTTCCCAATTTAATGACTGATTCACATGTATCTCACCCTAACCCACCTAGGTGTCCCATTCCTATTAGGAAAGTGCGTCCTAGAGTTTTTTTGAGAGAGGTGTTCCTAGGCCTATTTATGTTTGTTCCCATTGCAAGAGGAGAGGACACCTTAGGGAATTTTGCTTTAAGTTGGGGTATGTGTCACGTTTTGCTTCTATACGTGTTTCTGGCACACATGCACCCACACATGATACTTTACATGCTCCCGGAGACTACATGAGAGAGTTTGCACATTTAGGTGAGCAAGTTAAGTTTTTAGTCAAAACTTCACAAGAATTGATGGAGGTTTTTCATAAGCTGTCACCACCTTTGGAAAACCACTCTGCACCTAATGATTGAGGTTTGACTTGTTTACTAGCATAGGGTGATTTTCATGATGACGTTGTTTGCCTATTGCTAGTATGTATCATTTTTGTATATTTTGTTTGAAAAATTCTGAAAAATACAAAAAGATTTTATTTTGACAATTTTTTTGAAAAATCCAAAAAGTTTTTTGTATTTTGTTTGCACCGTTTATGGATGAACACTTTGGATGACCAAGTCACAACATCATTCCATTATTTTCATGTGAATATTTGATAGTGTTTTGAGACAATAGGTCAATTCATCCATGTGCTTTATAATGTTTGGAGTCATTAAGATGTGATTAAGTGTTACTTCCTACATGTTTGACTCATGTTTCCTTTAATGCACACTTGCACGGATTTGTTTGATTATTGTGCTTGTCTTATCACATGTTGGTTGGGTGTTTTCATCTCAATCCTGTCCTTAAAACGAACGAAGCGAGATAATTTTTTATAAGGAAATGGTGCATATAAAAAAAACCGTGTTGTGAGTTTGTGTGCTTTGTTTAATAACGGGGAGGGGATGCGAAAGGTAATCATCTATCCTTTGTGCAAAAGCCACCGTTAAAAAGGACCTAAAAAATTGAGGAATTTTATTATCCGAGGTCCAAAGAGGTTAAAAGAGCCCGGAAAAAATTGAAAGGCAATAAAAAGATATTCATGCCAAAAGGGGCCATTTAGGTTTTTGGTCCAATTCTCCAAAGTTTGAGAATTTAGATTACCTCTAAAAGAAAATATATATGAGGGAGTTTGGTTGGAGAATTTAAAATGGGTTTGTACGTCCTTGAAATGCTTGAAAATGCGCTATATAGTTTTGGACGTTATTGGTGTGGAAATCATTTGACTTTGATTTGTTGATTTGCATAAGACGATGTCATCTAAATTCAACAAATTTTTACACCTAAGGATACCTTTGATGTTCATTCGTTAGGAGTACACGTATGCATCGTGCACATATGATTGATTGAGTTGATTTACCTATCGAATGTGTTCACACCCATTCATTCCATTTCCATGACTTGGTTGTTTGAGTCTAAATCCATGGTGTGATTTATGTATCATATTTGTTCACATTGGTATCTTATCTTTGTATGAAAATTTTGAAAAATCAAAAAATAGTTTGTATATTGTTTTGTGTACCGTGACACCCCGATTTTGCTTGATTGATTCATTCTTCTCATTTGTCTATTTGGGGACATCATAAAAAGGGAGAGAAAGAATTATCTTATTATGGGGGAGATTTGAAAGTTTGAGTTTGCTCATAAAATGGTATATATGTTTATCTCATTTGAAACTCGATATGTCACTTGGTATTTTGCTTTGTCTCATGTGTGTATGTACTACATGGATTATCATTGGATTGCACACCCTGATGAGAAAAGCTTTTAGATTTGATGATTGTTGAAGATTGAAGAACAAACGATGAAGATTTATACCTTTGTATCTTTCCATCTTTAAGGTTCATGGGAGGGTAGATTTGTATAGGTCATTAGTTGATAATTCGGATATTTTTTATGTATGTACCGGCATAGACATAGGGGGAGATTTGTAAGGACATTTTTGTCCATTATCAATTTGTATGTCGTACGCCGTTACACCGTTGAAGAAACTCAAGATCGCATCTACATCAACGGATCCGAATATCAAAGTGTCTTCAACATCATAGCCTCTGCGAGAATGAACTTGGTAAAATTTTATTTTTACGTTCCTTAAAGTTCATATTTAGTATTGGGAAATTTTTATAAAATGTTTTTTATAAAAATAAGAAGTAAGTTTTTCAAGCAAAATGAGGCTTTTAAAAGCTTTTTTATTTTTCTGGGAAGCCGGACCGGTCCGCCCTCAACCGGACCGATCCGCCACCGGACCGGTCCGCCCCTCAACCGGACCGATCCGCTTGCTGCTGATCCAGTATACCCCGGATCGAATGCAAACCGATGGAGCCATATTTTAAAAGAACCGATTCGGTCATCCGGACCGATCCACCCCAAGCCGGACCGGTCCGCCTGGGATATACTCGAGCAGTTCCGTGTGTTTTTTACCCACCATCTTATATTTCCTATATATATTACTATTCCGATGGTGTATTTTTTTAAGTCTTTGAGAAAACGTTTTTAAGAGATAAAACACAACAAGACTTCGTTTTTTGATGTGCCAAACATTTTTTGATTCACACCAAAAAATCCCAATTACTTTTGTGAATCTTTTGGAACCCTAGAACACAACTTTGAGATTATTCAACCCTTGTGAAGAAGTCGTTCTCTTCTTCATTGCTGCCCTCCTGGAAAGGGAAACTTCTAGCCGCCGACATAGGAACCGACACCTGCGGGTATTTCTGTGTCACACTGTTTCTAGCCGTTGCTTTGAAGGTTTACTGAAGACATCGTGCGTTACACTTGTGGGCGATTATCAGGTTGTATGTAAGTCAATGGTCTTGTAAATTCTTTAAAGTTCTAGAAATAAAAAGGTTTTGCCCTTCGGGGATTTTTCCTTAACTTTGTGTCGCATGCTTTATATTTGATGGGTTGATTTAGATGCATGTTTAAGGGTTGATTTTATTTGGTTTAAAAGTAGACGCTAATTAAATAAGGGTTCTTGGAAACTTGTGAATTTGATTTAAATCGATATTACACGCGTTCTCAGAACGTTATTGATATGCCCAAGTATAACCTCAGCCCAGAGATACCTACCTCGGCCAAGATGATGGACGAGACATTGATCGACCCTATGAGGGGCAGAACCCACGATATCATCCCTCGGCCAGACCTACCTCGGCCCAGGCCGACACTACCATACTCACTTCCATGGACACTACGTCTGGGAATAGCAACCTCAAGTATCTGGGAATAGCAACCTCGGCCAATAGTAGGCCGAGGTGACAAGGAGCCCTAATCATCTTCAACATGGAACTAATCCTACCTCGGTCTTGGACGAGGTGACGAGAAGCATTAATAATCATCAGAATGTATATGCCCAACCTCGGCTGGGGCCGACCTAGCATAATGTATCGGCTGAGATCAGGCCGAGACTCCTTATGACATTATTCGGGTTGAACGGACATCAAGCCTTTACAGCTCGGCCTCTCCCAGGCCGAGGTCATTCACCAACATGACTGCCGAGCATCTGTTGACATTTGGATAAGGACACCTGGGCACAAATCAGTTGTAACAAGATTATTCTCCACATGTGGGAGAATATTTCATCATCATTGCTTACATGTGACAGTGACAGATGGAATTCCCACATTGGTGAGGATACCACACACATGCTCATTGCATGCATGGGGGGTACATTACGCCCCCTAGACACTATATATAGGGATCATCCCCTACCTTGCAAAAGGATCCAGCTATTAAAACCCTAGCTAAAACTCTGTCTAAATATACAGTAGAGAGAGAGAGATCTTGAGTGAATTGTATCTATGGCCATTAGTGCCTTTGTTCAGTGATATTACTCACACACTCACAGTGGACGTAGGCCAGATTAGCTGAACCACTCATATTCCGGTGTTGATTCCTCATATCCTCACCTCCTTCTCTTATCTCTTTATATAACTGTGCTGCTATTGTTATTCATATATCGAGCTTGGAAACACCTCACCTGGTGGTGCTAATTCTTAGCATCATCATTTTGGCGCCGTCTGTGGGAAACAAGAGGCTATCTCTTCCTCTTTTTCTGCTTTACCTCACCGAAAACTCTGGTGGTGAACCAGGAACCACCCCTTGTGTGGAGTTGTTTCACCATTGAAAGAGGTCCTTTAAGGTATTAAGCTCACTTACTGTTCAAGCTCTTTATTATTAACACATGGCACCAGAATTACCACCGCCTCTTCCGCCACCCGGAGGTGGAGGGGCTAGCTCCAGTCAGGCTCCTCCCCAGTCCGAAATGGCGGAGGTGGGAGCAGCTTTGAAATCTTTAGCTGCAACACAACAAGCCATGAAGGAGCAATTTTCCCAGCTCAGCCAAACCATGATGATGAGGCCACCTGGAGTCTCCCCGGACATGATAACCCCGGCGGCAGTTCAGCCCCATCCCGATGCCAGGGGACCACCCCAGGCGCCCATGAAGGACCAACCTGCACCCCAGCGGAGGAGGGACGTTGCTGACCCTAGGCGCTTGCGCCTGGGGAGGCAGGGAAACCCTTGACCAGAGGACAGGTATGATGACCTAGAAGCTGAAGAGGCCCCGGAAGACTGCTGGGAGCCGTATGAGGTGTCAGATAACACCGTACGACCTCTTAGGCAGAGTCAAGGATGTGTCGTCCGAGGAAGAGATGAGGCCCAGCAGAGAGAGTCGGCCTTTAACAGGTTGAGCAGAGGGTCGGCCTTCGAGAGGCTAGGCCCAGTCAATGACCTGAGGCAGAGGCTATCGAGGTCAAGGAGCGCGGCAAGCTCTCAAAGAGGGAATAGGCAGGCTCGGCCAGATCAAGGCCGACCCTTGGAGAGAAGAGCCCGGGAGCAGGAAGAGGTCAATAGTCAGCGTGTTGTGGCTGGGGAACCCTCTATCCATCGTAGGGAGGTGGCAGGGGATAACCTCGGCCTAGATGAAGAGAGAAGACCTTGGAATGACTCAATCCAACGTCTCGAGGAGAAGATAGGGGACCTCATAAAGAGCAGGGACCCATTACAGAGGGGCTACTCGGAGGGCTCCTCGTTTGTAGCTAGGATAGTGGGGTTCCCAACCCCAGCTAAGTTCAAGCCTCCTACAATGACGCCTAAGTATGATGGCAGCACTAACCCAGTGCACCATATCGAGATGTATCAGTCGGCGGTAGATATTTACTCGATACCCGATGAGATAAAGTGCAGGGCCTTCTCAGGAACCTTGACAGGGGCAACGCACAGCTGGTTCACCTCTCTTCCGAAGAACTCGATCGAGAACTTCAAAGGCCTAGTTGAGCAGTTCATCCACAACTTCTGCTTTGGGGTAAGACCTCAAAATAAGACTACCCACCTCCTATATGTCAAACAGGCTAAGGGTGAAAGCCTAAGAGACTATATAGCAAGATTTAACAAGGAGAAGTTGGAGGTAGAGGATTACGAGGAGAGCATAGCCATGACTGCCCTGATAGGAGGCCTCCAGAAGGGGAAGCTATTGTGGAAGCTGGCGAAAGACCCCCCCAAGTCTATGGCAGAGCTTTTGTCCACCGCAGGGAAAGTGATGAATGCGAAAGAGGCAATGGCCGCCAAATATGAGGAGGAGAACCGTGGTAGCACTGGGAGGTCCCGGGGTAAGAAAGAGGGGAAGAAGAGGTCAGCAGATGACAAGTTCGCTCATTACACTCCTCTGACTGTGAGCTGTGAGCACATCCTTAATGAGATCAAGGCTGACCGGGCTCTGAGGTAGCCAGAGAAATTGAAAGCCCCACCACATAAGAGGATTAAAAACCTCTAGTGTGAGTTCCATCAGGATCACGACCATGTCACGGATAGATGCTTCGCTCTGAAGGATGAGATTGAGAAGATGCTGAAATCCGGGAAGCTGAGAAAGTATGTGGATGGCAAGGCCCCAAAGGGTGGCAGAGAAGACCCTAGGAAGAGAAGAAATGACAGGTGCCGTGGCGATGTCCCGGCTAGAAGGCATGATGATTCAGAGGGTGATGATGGAGATGACTCGGATCTCCCACCTAAGGATGACAACACCCCAGTGAAGAGGGTAGGGATGATCCCCTTTGGTGTTAGCACCATATGTAGGGGATTCGCAGGAGGTGGCTCTGAGGTAGCCGACAGTGAAGCTCATGTAGCGGAGGCCAAGTCAGTGGTCAAACCTGAGGTTGTGAATCTAACGTCTTCTGACGCAGTGCAGAAAAGGAAGAAGGTGGACATGGACACCCTCGTAGAGGGGTTCTCCAGACTCGACTTCAAGGGCATCTTAGCCCCCCATGATGACCCTTTAGTCATAACAACAAGGGTGCATGGGTGCGATGTAGGGAGAATCCTCATAGATGGGGGAAGCTCAGCGGATGTGATGTTCTAGCCTTGTTTCAAGAGCTTGGGTCTTAGCAGGGCAAGGCTGGTGCCCTACCATCACCCATTGATAGGCTTCAGTGGTGAGAAGGTACACCCATTGGGCATGTATGAAATGGATGTACGGATGGGAGATGAGTGGTCTAAGAGGCTGACCAAGAAGATAAACTTTTTTGTTATGGACGAAAATGTCTTCTCGGCCTACAACCTCATCATCGGAAGAGTGGCCCTCAGAGAGTTTGAAGCCGTGCCGTCAACGGTCCACCAGATGCTAAAATTACCGACTCCTTATGGGGTAGGGGAAGTGCAAGGGGACCAGACCACGGCGCGGGAGTGTTATTTCAACTCGACCGAAGAGCGAGAGGCCCATAAGAGAGCAACCACCACTTATAACATTGACACTCTTGATCCCAGAGACGAAAAAAAATTGAAGAAGGGCGAGGCCGCGGAAGAGGTAGAATCCATCGTCCTCAATGAGGACGATCCGGAAAAAACCGTCCAGGCTGGCAAGGCCCTGGAGCAAGGGATCAAGGAAGAGCTGATAAACTTCCTCAGGAGGAGGCAGAGTGTCTTCGCATGGAGTCATGCAGATATGCCTGTATCGACCCTGAGATCATGACCCACAAGCTCAACGTAGACAGAGATGCTAGGCCTATTAAACAGAGGCGAAGGATCTACTCCAGAGAGAAGTATGAGGTCATCCGGGAAGAGGTGAAGAAGTTGGAAGAGGCCGAGTTCATAAGAGAGGTTACTTATCCAGAGTGGCTCTCAAATGCAGTCATCGTGCCTAAGGCCAATGGAAAGTGGCGGATGTGTGTAGATTTCACAGGCCTGAATAGGTCTTGCCCGAAAGACAGCTATCCCTTACCTAGGATAGACCAGATGGTGGATGCAACGGTAGGGCACGAGCTTATGAGTTTCATGGATGCTTATTCAGACTATAACCAAATCTTTATGGATACCGAAGACTCTGAGAAGACAGCCTTCATTACTGACAAAGGGACGTACTGTTACAAGGTAATGCCCTTTGGTCTGAAAAATGCGGGGGCAACGTATCAAGGTCTTGTCAATAAGATGTTCGAGGAGAAGATAGGTAAGACCATGGAGGTGTATGTGGACGATATGCTAACGAAGAGCCTGAAAGCATGTACTCACGTAGCGGACCTTGAGAAGACCTTTGATGTCATGGACTCCTACAGAATAAAGCTCAACCCAGCAAAATGTGTCTTCGGGGTAGGAGTCGGGAAGTTACTGGGGTTCATCGTTAATCAGAGGGGGATTGAAGCAAACCCGGAGAAAATCAAGGCATTACTCGACATGAAGACTCCTAGGACTATCAAGGATGTTCAGAGACTCACTGGAAGGGTGGCGGCCCTTAACAGGTTTGCTTCAAGAGCCATGGACAAGTGTCTTTCGTTCTTTAAAGTTCTGAGAAAGGCCTTCCAGTGGGACGAAGAGTGTGAAAAAGTCTTTGATCAACTGAAGTCCTACTTGGGGTCTCCCTTGCTGCTGTCCCGGCCCATCGCAAGGGAGAGGTTGTTTGTGTACCTGGCAGTCTCTGAGTCAGCCATTAGTGCGGTCGTCATACGGGAAGAGGATGGGGTTCAGAGACCTGTGTACTTCAATAATAAGGCCCTTCAAGGGTCTGAACAAAACTATCCCCGGATGGAGAAGTTGGCTTATGCCCTGATACACGCCTCAAGGAAGATGAAGCCTTACTTTCAAGCTCACTCCATGATAGTCCTCACCGACTCACCACTACGGCAGGTTCTGCACAAGCCTGAGAAGTCCGAAAGATTGATGACCTGGGCCATCGAGCTAGGAGAATATGATATTACCTACCAGCCTAGGACAGCCATCAAAGGGCAGGCCCTCGCAGACTTTGTCGCAGATTTCACCTGGGAAGAGGCCGATAGAGGTTTGGAAGAGGCCGAGACAGAGAAAGGTTCAGAGGACGGAGAAGAGACGAACCGTAGTGTCTTCCAAAATTCGGAAGAGACTGCCCCTAACGTCTTCCGAGGTCGAGAAGAGGTTGTACCAGGAAAAACTCGGAGCATAGTGAAAGAGAACGAAGAGGATCGGTACCTCTTCAAGAAGGGGGTTATGAGAGATGGGGCCTTCTCATCCGATACGGACGTGTGGAGCCTCTTCGTTGATGGCTCTTCTTGTGACAATGGAAGCGGCGTGGGGCTAGTACTCTCGGATCCAGATGGCGCCAATATTGAGTATGGCTTAAGATTCAACTTCAAGGCCTCCAACAACGAGTCTGAGTATGAGGCCATGATAGCAGGTCTCTTATTAGCAACAACTCTTCGAGTAAAGCGGCTCCTACTCCACAGCGACTCGAGGTTAGTTGTCAATCAAGTGCTGGGGGCATACGAGGCTAAAGACGAAAGGATGGCCAAATACCTAAAGAAGGTAAGAGGATTGCTAGAGTATTTTGAAGAAGCAAAGCTGAAGAGAGTGCCTCGGCTGAGCAACAATCATGCTGATGCATTGGCAAGACTAGCCTCGGCAATGAAGACAGATTTGGAAAGGACCATTCCAATCGAGGTCTTAGGAAAAGCAAGTATCGAGGAGGACGAGGTGTGTAGCCCTTGTCACAATGTGAACCTGGGAGACTCATGGATTGACCCGCTTTTCAGATACCTAAGAGAGGGGGAGCTACCTGAGTCCAGGATGGAAAGGAGGAAGTTGAGATACAGGGCTGCCAAGTTCTCGTTAGTAGGAGACGTCCTGTACAAAAAGGGGTTTCTATTGCCTCTCCTCAGATGTGTGCATCCCATGGAGGTACCCCAGGTCTTACAGGAGGTTCATGAGGGTTCCTGCTCTAGCCACATAGGGGGAAGGCCCTTAGCCAAGAGGATCATCACTCAGGGGTACTGGTGGCCTACCTTGTCGAAGGACGCTGCAGATTATGTGAAGAAGTGTGACAAATGTCAGAGGTTCGCCACTATCCCTCATCAACCTCATCAGCCTATGACGTCGATCTCTTCTCCATGGCCATTTGCGGTATGGGGAATTGACTTAGTAGGACCTTTGCCAAGAGCTGTCAACAACTATAGATTCTTGATAGTTGCCATTGACGACTTTTCAAAATGGGTAGAGGCAGAGCCGATGATAACCATTACAGAGCAGAAGACCTTCCAGTTCATCTGGAAGAACATCATATGTAGATATGGCCTCCCGAACACGCTCATCTCGGACAATGGGACCCAGTTCAAGAATGCCTCCTTGGAGAAGTTTTGCCAAAGTGTGGGGATCAGACAGTTTTTCTCATCTCCTGGTCGACCTCAAGTAAATGGCCAGACCGAGGTCACGAACAGAACCATCTTGGATGGAATCAAGAAGAGGTTAGAAGACGCGAAGGGGAGATGGATAGAAGAGGTCTACGCTGTGCTATGGTCTTACAGAACTACGGCAAGGACACCCATAGGAGAAACCCCATTCATGCTGGCACATGGCTCAGAGGCAGTCATACCAACGGAGGTAGGACTGCCAACTCATCGGATTCAGACCTACGACCCCGACAGCAATGGGGAGAAGAGAAGGCTAGACCTGGATCTCATCGAAGAAAGAAGGGAAGACGCAGAGGTCAGAAAAGCAGCCTACCAGCAGAGGGAAGAAAAATTCTACAACCAGAAGGTGAAGTCAAGACCCATTGCAGTAGGAGACCTAGTTCTAAAGAAGACACTACAGAAGGCAAACAAGCTACACCCAAACTGGCATGGCCCCTATAAGGTGACGGAAGAGGTTGTGCCTGGCACTTACAGGCTAGAAAACCTAGAAGGAGAACCTTTCACTAACCCGTGGAATGCTGACCATCTCAAGAGATATTACATATGATGTATAGAATTTTATGAAAATGTACTATCTTACTAAGAGGAGGATTATTAATAAAGATCAGTTTCCATATCAAGTTCTTGTTTCGTTCTTTAAGACCAGAAGTTTATTATGAGGCTAACTTCTTAGGTGATGACCTCAGACCCTCATAACATCACTCGGTGGTGACAAGGTCTGAGCTCTGACACCTGGGTTAGATGACCTCAGACCCTTAACATCATTAATTTGGTGATATTTATTATGAGGCTAACCTCTTAGGTGATGACCTCAGACCCTCATAACATCACTCGGTGGTGACGAGGTCTGAGCTCAGACACCTGGGTTAGATGACCTCAGACCCTTAACATCATTAATTTGGTTATATTTATTATGAGGCTAACCTCTTAGGTGATGACCTCAGACCCTCATAACATCACTCGGTGGTGACGAGGTCTGAGCTCAGACACCTGGGTTAGATGACCTCAGACCCTTAACATCATTAATTTGGTGATATTTATTATGAGGCTAACCTCTTAGGTGATGACCTCACACCCTCATAACATCACTCGGTGGTGACGAGGTTTGAGCTCAGACACCTGGGTTAGATGACCTCAGACCCTTAACATCATTAATTTGGTGATATTTATTATGAGGCTAACCTCTTAGGTGATGACCTCAGACCCTCATAACATCACTCGGTGGTGACGAGGTCTGAGCTCAGACACCTGGGTTAGATGACCTCAGACCCTTAACATCATTAATTTGGTGATATTTATTATGAGGCTAACCTCTTAGGTGATGACCTCAGACCCTCATAACATCACTCGGTGGTGACGAGGTCTGAGCTCAGACACCTGGGTTAGATGACCTCAGACCCTTAACATCATTAATTTGGTGATATTTATTATGAGGCTAACCTCTTAGGTGACGACCTCAGACCCTCATAACATCACTCGGTGGTGACGAGGTTTGAGCTCAGACACCTGGGTTAGATGATCTCAGACCCTTAACATCATTAATTTGGTGATATTTATTATGAGGCTAACCTCTTAGGTGATGACCTCAGACCCTCATAACATCACTCGGTGGTGACGAGGTCTGAGCTCAGACACCTGGGTTAGATGACCTCAGACCCTTAACATCATTAATTTGGTGACACTTATTATGAGGCTAACCTCTTAGCATTCAGAGGTCATATAGCATTCAGAGATTATATAGCATTCAGAGACATTCAGAGGTCAAAATAAAAGAATATTGGCATTCAGTAAAAAGAAGAGATTACATAACATTCAGGGGGGTTACAAATCAAGTTCAATTACAATTTACAAAACAAAAATTTGTTACAAGTTAAAGGTCTGAGGGGGGAGCATTGACAGTCTTGGCTGGGTTGACCTGATCAGCATTAGTCACCTCAGCCACATCATCAGCAGGGTCAATCCCTCCGAGATCAGTCCCTTCCAGAGTAGCAGTCTGACTAGGGGTAGCAGCCTCGTCTTCTATCTCTTGCTGTGCCTGGGCAAACTGAGGGTCGGCGAAGCCGAGGCCCACAAAGTCGGAGGCCTTTATAGTGCCAACCTCCTTCTCTCTGACCTCGGCCCATCTGGTAGTGGCTTTGATACCTCTTTCGAGGTACTCAAAACCAAAACCTACAAACTCCTCAGAGACTTTGTAGTCAGAAATTATTCTCTCTGAGGCATCTGCAAGGGCAGCCTTCACCGCCGCATTGACCTTCCTCTGCAGAACGTCATCCTTATCCTTCAGGGCCTGGGCGTGGCTTTGGACGAGCGCAAAGATGTCTTTTTCCAAAGCCTGAGCCTTATTTTCAGAGGTCTGGGCCTTATTCTCGGCATTCTGTAACTCAGACCTCAGATGGTCAACCTCGGCCTTCAGGGCGCTCTCGACCTTCTCAGCCTCCTGCCCCTTCTGAATGAGAGGCAATTTCCTTATAGCCCAGTTAGATAGCTGGTACATGGCAGTCGCACCCTGCACAGTAAATGAAGAGGTTAGGTGAGAGAAAAATCAGACGTTGCACTTATAAAATTCTGACAGGAACAATTTATACCTGGACGACTCTGTGAAAGCCGAATTCAACCATCATAAGGGGTTTCCATGGCCCTGTAAAAATGCTTGTCGGCCTCGATCATCATGTTGGCAAGTGCGTCCATGGCCTATCTGCTGTGGCCGACCACGCTATCGGTAAGCTTCAGCTGGTCCAGACGAGCCGACAGGGTGTCGGCTGAGATGGGGATCCCAGCGTCTGAGGTCCTCTTTTGTCTTGAGGTCGTCCTCTGATCCTCAGAGGCCGGGACCTCGGGGGCCCTCTTCTTGGACTTAGATTTTGAGGGAGCTGGAGGAGGAGCGTTCAAACCAGTCCTCTTTGCAATTCTAGCCAAACTCGGAGCTGCCATCTCCCACAATTCGTCCGGGACACCTGGAGGTCTCTCTGCAAAAGTGAAAAGATAAGAGTCAGAAATCAAACATGAATGATCAGAGGTTAGACTTGGAATAAAAAGAAAAATCCTTACCAAAGTCAACAAGGGGACTTCCACCTAGGCTCGTCCCCGAGAGATACTGGGGGGCCAGCAGATGTTCGAACTTGACGAACAGACCATGTGCCCCTTGGTCTTCCAGGGCCTTCACCTTTTTGCCGTTCTGAAGACTTAGGCCAGGATCGGCCCTGGCAGACATGGTGACCTTACCCCATCTGAGGGGTATCCTCGGCTCAAAAGTGGAAGAGGGAACAGATGAGCCAAATTCCCATGGCCCTGAGGCGAAAAAATACTGGGGCTTCCAGTTGTGATTCGAGGTCTGAGTGACCTGAAGCATCTTCTTCTCAAGCCTCCGAGCCACAAAGTGATAGTAGCTCGGATGGTTTTTGGCCGAGGTAGGGACATAACAACCAGCAAAGACCTGAACTGGAAGGTCAGAGTGGTGGACAGCCCTCCACAAGATGATGGATCCAATAATGACTCTCTAAGCATTGGGAGAGAGCTGCGAGGGGGCCAAGTTGATAAAGGAAAGAATAGACCTGATGACGGGATGAATGGGTAGACGAAACCCTAACTTAAACATCTGCTCATACAAGCAGATTTCTCCATCTCGGCCGTGGTAGGCCCTCTCTTCCCTCAGAGGTCTCCTTAATTTGATTGAGGGACTGATGGAGTATAAGTATCTGAAGTGCAACAGATCCACCTCAGTGACTGTGCTCTCGTACTCGTCCGCCTCAGAGACGTCAAAATCACTTTCGGCATCCTCATCATCATCGTCAAGCTCAACATCGGCTGGAGCAGACGGGTGACCAGGGAACCTCTGAGCAAACTCGGCCCCGATAACGGCCGACAGAGGGATGGCATCTAGAATGGGTGGCACAGCCACACTTGGCACAACAAGTTCGACCTCTGAAGAAGAATTTGAGGTGCTTGAACCATTCTGAGACGAGGCTCGACTGGAGACCTCGGCCTGGTCAGGGGCCTGACCAGGCCGAGGTGTAAAGTCCATGGCTTCCTGGAAAGAGTCCACAGACATGGGGTCTGAGGTGGAGGACTCAGACTCAGACATCGGCAAACGGTTGGCAGAGACGTCTGTTTGATAAAAGTTCTCAGGAGGATCAGGATATACCACCTTCAGAGGTGGGGGAAAGAGAGGTCTAATAGGGAACTCCTGAGACCTACGAGCTTCTTCCTGAGCTCTCTCTATTTGCCTAATTTTTTCTAAGGTCTTCTCTCTGAGAGAGGGGAAGTCCTCAAGAAGTTGGTACAAGGGTCTGAGCATCAGAGGACAACCCAAAACCTTGGACGACCCTAAACTTGGGAAATCTCTAAAGATACAAACACGTTGGGCTTGTAAAATATATAAGGCTAAAGATCAAACTAAGAAGTTTTCAAGAAAACCTAACTCGCCGGAAAACTCAAGTTACTACTGGAAAGCTCAAAGTCTCGCTGGAAAATTCAAACCAAATGCCAAAAACAAAGGAAATGGAAAGGGATAAGTACCTGGAGATGAATTGATGGATGAAACGAAGAAGAACTCGCAAAAACTCGATGAAATCCTCTGCAGAAAGAGAGATTGAGTGAAGAAGATTTTGAGAAAGAAGAGTTCGCTAGAACAGTGTGCGGGAAAGAAATGAGGAAGAAGAAAGAGAGAGAAAGGGTTTAAACCCTTAAATACTTGGGCACACTTCCCAAGGCCCATCATTGCCTTGGGAAACCCAAGGGACAACTGACAGCGCACGTAAGCCAAGTGGGCACGCCTTAGCCTGGGACAGGTGTCATGCAGGTGTTAGCCTTGGGACGGACAGGCCTCGGAGGTGAAGCAATCCCCTAGCCACTTGCTCTCGCATATGACTAAGGGCTGGGGGGTGATTGATATGCCCAAGTATAACCTCGGCCCAGAGATACCTACCTCGGCCAAGATTATGGCCGAGACATTGATCGACCCTATGAGGGGCAGGGCCCACGATATCATCCCTCGGCCAGACCTACCTCGGCCCAGGCCGACACTACCATACTCACTTCCATGGACCCTACGTCTGGGAATAGCAACCTCAAGTATCTGGGAATAGCAACCTCGGCCAATAGTAGGCCGAGGTGACAAGGAGCCCTGATCATCTTCAACATGGAACTAATCCTACCTCGGCCTTGGCCGAGGTGACGAGAAGCATTAATAATCATCAGAATGTATATGCCCAACCTCGGCTGGGGCCGACCTAGCATAATGTCTCGGCTGAGATCAGGCCGAGACTCCTTATGACATTACTCGGGATGAACGGACATCAAGCCTTTACATCTCGGCCTCTCCCAGGCCGAGGTCATTCACCAACATGACTGTCGAGCATCTGTTGACATTTGGATAAGGACACCTGGGCACAAATCAGTTGTAACAAGATTATTCTCCATATGTGGGAGAATATTTCATCATCATTGCTTACATGTGACAGTGACAGATGGCATTCCCACATTGGTGAGGATACCACACACATGCTCATTGCATGCATGGGGGGTACATTACGCCCCCTAGGCACTATATATAGGGATCATCCCCTACCTTGCAAAAGGATCCAGCTATTAAAACCCTAGATAAAACTCTGTCTAAATATACAGTAGAGAGAGAGAGCTTGAGTGAATTGTATCTATGGACATTAGTGCCTTTGTTCAGTGATATTACTCACACACTCACAGTGGACGTAGGCCAGATTGGCTGAACCACTCATATTCCGGTGTTGATTCCTCATATCCTCACCTCCTTCTCTTATCTCTTTATATAACTGTGCTGCTATTGTTATTCATATATCGAGCTTGGAAACACCTCACCTGGTGATGCTAATTCTTAGCATCATCAGTTATATAGGAAATGAAAAACTTTTAATCTCAATGAAAGATATCGCACCTTAAAAGAGGCAAAATGCATTTTCACATATTATCAAAACTATTTCAACTTTTAAATTAAATTCACCCTAAGATCACATAGGACTTGATATGGTTATAATGTAGGCTAGGCTAGGATACGAAACGAAAGGTATATGTACGAATTCAAAGTGTTCGGGGATGAAAACTCAGGATAATGGTAAATAGTGGCAATATCAAAAATAGAAAATGATTTCCAAAACAAGCTTTAGATATGAAATTGGAGAGCGAAAAGGATTATTGAACACTAAATACAACATATACAACCTTTCTCTTTCTTTTCTTTTCTTCTTTTTCTCATGTTTTCTTTTCTTTTGCTTTTTACTCCTCTTTTTATTTTTCACTACACTTTCTTCTTTTCTCACTCTCACGTGCTTAATTGCATCCACAAGACAATAACATCATTCAATCCCAAATAACATTCCAAAGAAAGGTATGGAAGGTATGTATGGTTTATAACTCTAATGCAGAGTTGGTTATGGGATTTTTGGGTTATGAAATGGAAGGCTAATATTTAGGCTCAAAGGGGTTAACGAGGGGAAACATTTAAGATGAGGTCAGGGGTAATGTGGGTGATATAACAAAGATTTTCTATGATCATTTCATAAAGTTTACGCAATTTTCGAGTCAATATAATTTTGAAAATCACGCCCAAATAACACATTTCAAAATATGAACTCAAATAATGAATGATCAAATGAAAGAATCGTGATATTACCGACGAATTTAACATTTTCAATGAGGAAAGAGTAATGTATAACACTCACAAGCGACGAAAAGAACAAAGCTCACTCGGTGTAAATATATACAATGCAATCAAAGATTACCGAGTTATAAAAATCTTAAACCAAATCAATAAAACAAGAAAAGCGCATGTGCTCATATGTTAAAGTTTAATTCGTGAAGTTATTCATAATATCAATGATTTGAGGATTAAAGTCTAATAACTTCTAAAATCGAGAATATGCATCATTGAGTTGTCTATTGGATTGGGCAATTATTGAAATTTCTCATTGGAAACAAAGATAAAAATGCCCAATAAAAGAGAAAAAAGAAAAAAAAATATTTTTTTTAAATTTTTCAATTTTTCTAAGAAAGCATACTATGTAACTAACAAGTGATAACATCCATGGACAAAATAAAAAATGGATAGAATATCCCACACCCCCTAACTTAAATATTTCATTGTCCTCAATGCGCATTAAGAACAAAATATAAAGAGAGAAAAAGAAAGATATTATCCAAAATGAAGCGGTCTCTAATAAGTATGATTCCAAAGAATCTAAAAAACAAGTTAGTACAGAGCATAATGAAAAGAAATAAAAAAAAAACTTTAACTAATTACACTATACTAAAATTAAAAAGAAAGAAAGAATAAAAAGCTAACTATTTACGGGTCGAGGTCAATTCTAAGGACCTTAAGCAGAGCGACCAATTCTACGGGTCGAGGTCAATTATGAGGACTTTAAGTTGGAGTGACCAATTTTGAGGTTTTAGGTCAATTCTAAGGACCTTAAGTTGAGAGCGACCAAGTTTACGGGTCGAGGTCAATTCTGGGGACCTTAAGTGGGAGCGACCAATTCTGAGGGTCGAGGTCAATTCTAGGGACCTTTAGTGAGAGCGACCAATTCTGAGGGTCGCGGTCAATTCTGAGGACATTAAGTTGGAGCGATCAATTATGTGTGTCGAGGTAAATTATGAGGACCTTAAGTAGGAGCGACCAATTCTTAGTTTTGAAGACAATTCTAAGGGCTTTAAGTAGGGTGTAGGTATAGTTGGAAAAATTTGGAGACTCCTCTTGGGAAAGATACTAATCCGAGGATTGGATGTATCCCTATTGGGGGAGATTTTCGATTTTGGTTGTACCCTTTGGAGACATCGCTGGAGAGATATCCGATTGGCTTAAAGTTCCACTAGGGAAGTTGGATTTGAGAATTCTACTGGGGAAATAATTCTAGGATTCCGTTAAGGAATTGTGGGGTTTAAATAGGGGAGAAAATGTGGTATTAATTCGATTGGGGATTTGAGAGCTTGAAAAATGTTTTAAAATTTATTTGGCAATTCTAGAAATTTTATGGGGGATTTTTAGGATTTTCTGGTATTTTGGGGACTACCGATCGGCATGCCCCTTAGCCTCCTATAAAAGGGTGGGAAACTTCTCCAATTATCATAGCTTTCAGATCTTCTACCTTTATTTTCTGTGAATTGTTCTAGCATTTTTTTCTTTTTTAGGACTAGGAAATGGAGGATTTTTCAAGCAATGCGGTCCACATGGCATGGTTGAGTGTTGATGACTGGGCGAATTTGGAGGGGTGGGCCAGGGGGCCTAGTACTGGGCAATGAGAATGACTTTGACTTGTTTGAGCAGACTATGGATGAGCGAACTCTTCTGCGTGATCCTGCACACCATCGATCGTCTAGGGCGTTGAACCCTAGTGGTTATGTAAGTGTTAATAACCTTTGGTATTTCCCTTATTTTTTCTGAGTGGACAAGGGTTTTTCTTTTTGTTTTTACAGACTGATATATATGTGTCAATCCTGCGTTCCCGGTGGATGACGGGGTTCAAGAACATATGGGAGTGCCTTCCTCTGGTGGTGCATTGGGTGGTTTTATCAACTGGTTTTCGCAGTTTGGCGTCTGCATTGGATGAGATACCCCGTTCAATAGCTATCCTATGTGCCTTGGGAGAGAGGTGGTGGGATACTACCCACACCATGCCTTTCAGTTTTGGGGAGATGACAGTGACTCCCATTGATGTACAGCAACTTCTGGGGCTAGACTGTGAGGTGGTCCAAATAGTGGTGGACCGATCCCTGAGAGTGATGCCGATGGCGGTGGAGGCAGCACTGGGGTGATGTTGGGCAAATAATCTCATGGTACTCCATCCGTATTTATCTTATAAAGAAGGTTTTGTTGAGTTGGCAGATAGATGAGACCAACAGAGGCTGCAGGTCCGGCAGATGGCCCATTTATTAATTCTTTTGTTGCTGGGAGGGTTTCTAGTGGCAACGTCGTTCACTTGTGATTTTAGCCTTATTTGAGGGTATTTATGAATATCCCTCTCTTTGACTCTTGTAACCTTACTTTGGCGACCCTTTATTCATCTTTGGATGCATTTAGTCGGTGCTGTCGATATACCTTTAGTGGTGCCACGTATCTTTTGGAGGTACTTTTCCTTTTCGCATTCTTCATTATGCATTTTATTTCTTTTTTGATTCCTTAATTGCTTTCTTTTGATTGATGACCCTTATCCTTTTGCAGACGTGGTTCTATGAGGTTATTAGGCTTAATGCCCATCTGATAGGTTTGAAGGATGAGTCGGTGGAGGACTTCTGTTGTATGTACCGGTGGCAAAATTCTAACCAGCAGTTGAGGAGATCTCTTTCTTTGGAGGTGGTGCATTAAGTCTTGAATGGCATGATGAGCGATTGGGTAAATTCTTCTTTCCTCTTGAGATCATTTTTCTTTGATGTCTTTTTTCAGATATTTATTTTCCATTGGGGATATTGAAGGTGACCTTTTATTCCTAGGGGACATCCATCCAGCACACGGAGGTGACTGGGGGGAACGCACAGTTATGTCTGCTACTAGTGCACAAGTTTGGCTACTACTGGTATCTAGGGAGAGAGTAGTCCAAAAAGTGGTGGAGGACGAGGTGATGGTGCCACATGCGATTCCCTCAAGATACGTGAGGCAGGTGCGGGAGATATCAAAGGAAGCGAGGGTGGTGACGATAGCGAGCCTTACTCGTTGTACACCGACACAATAGTACCCTATGATTATCTTGATTTTGTGTTGAGCTGGATGATGTCGCCCATAATATATGACATTATCCCTCTTCCTCCTATGATTTCTGGTAGGGCACGAGTTATCCAGTGGAGTCTGCCCATAGTTTGGTTGGTTCATCGACATCAGCAGCAGCGGTGATATCACAGGTTTCATTTCTACGACTGGATCCTCCTTACTATAACATCCGACAGTCTAAGGGAGGATCCCAATGCGACGGATACGTAGGTTCTGGGGCTAACGGAGGATGTCCTTTAGCCAGAGGTATACTTTTTATTTCTTTGACTTTTTTCTTCTGATTTCTTCTTTGCCTCGGACTCACTGATTTGCTCTTTTCTTATTTTTCCAGCAACACATCTGAGTGTCGACTATCTGGCTAAGAGACATTCGGGATTGGGTGGCTTCCTCTAATTCTTATACTCGAGATTTGATCCATGTTCCTTCCTATTTGGTGACATCTTCTTCGTCTTAAGAGGGATCTTGATCGGGTAGCGGTGGTTCCTTTATTCGTCACCGAGAAAGCGCGTACGCCGCAGGGATGGGGCTCTTAAAAAGAAGGTGGGAGAGAGAGAATGTTTTGGGGGGTTTCAAACTGAGTCCCGCTATTTTTGTATTTTTTTCTGCAAGACAAATATATATATATATATATATATATATATATATATATATATATATGGAATCGAATCGAATCGAATGGGATTTTATTAATTTGTCTTTGCTTTAATGACTTAATGCACTTTTTACTTTGCTGCTGAGATCGTAAAAAGAATTATAATGACTTAAAAATGAATTTTATTTTGAGAAAGGATAAGTAAAAATAGGAGGAACTGTCTTGAATTCAAAAATAAAAATAATTTTTATTTAGTTTCGTATTTTGACAAAGAAGGAAAAAAAGGATTTTCTAAAAATGGGTAGATATTGATCGGCATACCCCTTGTCCTGCCTATCGGCAGGTCAGTAAAATCCAATCACCCCAAGGCTTGATTGCACTTTCTTTAACTACTTTGTCCTTGATGGGGTAGGGTTTCATCTAGATTTTGTAGGACCCTTATCTCTAGCCAAGTTTTTCAAGTATAAAATGAGGTAAGGTGGAGTGTTTTCTTCATCCATCTCAATTTGCTTTCTTTGCTTATTTCTTGCTTGTTTTCTTATCAATTCTAACATGGATCTTCATGTGAGTGTTGAATTCTCCTCTTGCCTCGAGAATTTAAAGGCTATGTGCTCATACAATGTAGACTACAACACCTTCAACTTATGTCGGGTTTCTATATGGCGCAACCGGTACCTTGACTGGAACATGGTGACGATGGCGGTATAATTTTGGTACCCCGATGATCATGTATTTCGTTTTGGCTTAGATGAAGTTTGCCCTACTTATGAGAAGTTTTCTACTATGCTGGGGGTAATTCCTAGTGTTGCGACGGCCATGCCTGAATTCTCTCGGTCCCCTCAGGCACTATTGGTGAAATTTTTCCATATTTTACCCTCGATAACTCAATCATTGGATACTGGTCCCAGTTGTGCTATATTTTGTGCATCTACAGGATGTCAACGTTGTGGGCTATACCGAAGTTGTTACCCTTGGATTAACTTCAAAGTTACTATTGGTGATCAGGGACCTGCTATTTTATCCTCAACTTGCTTCCATCGCTGTATACCGTCGGAATTCTATGGCGGTGATACTAGCAGAGACCCTAAATGGTTTAAATGCTTGGAAGGAAGGTCGTTCTAACTTTCTGAGAGGAATCCCCGTTATGTTGTTCATGTGGTTGTGTGAGAGATTTCTCTCGGCGGTACCTCCTGAATACCCCTTAGCTGTTGTGCTGAATTTTTTCACCCGTTATTTTATCAACTTTGGCCTGACTATCGAGAACTAGTAAAGCTGGTTTGTGGAGCATGGGGATCGATGTCTACGTTGGTCAGTACCCTAGTGTGGTGAGTTGTAGCCCATTCTATAACTAGGTGAATACAAGTACGTTCGGTTGGTTGGCCTCCTACAGACTTCTTTCTACTTTCCCAGGTGACTCCTACATCAAGTTGAATGGGAACAGAACGTTCCTTCCCGTGTTCTAGACTTTTTTCCTGTGGAAAATTTGATGGAAGGCCTACGCATGTAACTAGGCTCCTTATGGGAGAGTCTTCGGCCATAGACCCATCCTTACCTATCTATTGGCCGAGTTTGGAATGTTTCTTGGGACTACATGAAAAGGCTGTGGAGGAGGGTAGTGGCTAAGATGTTAGCCGAGGTGACCGGGCAAAGGTGATTTGTCATGTTTGACACAATGGAGGGAGGTGTCGTGGTTTTCCCTAGGATGGTACGGGCTTACCGTTCCATAGAGCACTTTTGGTATTCCATCCAAACAGGGGAAGTTTGGGGACCCCATGATATAGATAATGATGGGGTTGGTTCTTTTGGCATTTGCGGGTAGGGTCCTCTGGGAGTTTTATTTGTGAAGCTTTTGTCCGGTGTTGTGTTTGGTTATGTATTAGGTTTTTTTGGTAGGAATAACTTTGGGAAGGTTTTTTAGGAGTAGTTTGGTTTGGTTCGATTTATTTTTAAGACAGTCAAGTCAGCAAGGGAAGTTGTTTTACTCCCTATGTTGATATTTGTAATTATATTGGTATTTCTCATCAATGGAATAAAGAACATTTTAATTATATCGTTGTGTCTCTTGATGAGTTTTGCATTTGAGTTATATATACTAAGCTCTAAGGAATATACAATATTTTTGTTCATGTAAATGAAAAAATGGACTACCATTCTCGGAGATAAGAAAAGAATAGCATTTTGTGGAAAAAAGGGGGTCGTGCTCATGTAAAGCGTATGATCTCCCCACATACCTCTGGGGTTTTTCAAAAAAATTGAGTTTCATTTTTGAAAGTAAAAGGTTTTTAGAGGATCAGGCCCCACGTAGTTCTGAGTAGAGAGAAATGAAGATTTTTTTTAGAATAAAGGGAGGTGAGAAGAGTTGTAGCGCATTGAGATTTTGGACTAAGGGTAGAATTTCTTGAGATGGTCCAAGTTGACTGGATGGACCATTTCTTCTCCATCAAGGTCAGTGAGTAGAGCGGCACCACTGGATAAGATCTTCTTCAGAATGTAGGGGCCACTCCAATTGGGCTTGAATTTCCCTCTGGGGTCCCAGACAGCTTCTACGATTTTTTAAGTGCTAAATCTTCTTATCGAACACCACGATCTCTGACTCTCTTATTGAATGATCGTGTTATTCGGAGATGGTACCCTTGTATATGATATAAAGCTTTTAGTCTCTTGTCATCCAAGAGTGATAACTCGTTAAGACGACTGTGAAGTCAGTCTTCCTCATTGACTTTGCTTTCAAGCATGATGCGTAATTAAGGTATTTCTAGCTCAATGGGTAGGACTGATTCCATGCCGTATACCAAAGAGTAAGGGGTATCCCTATTAGATGCCTGAACTTAAGTGAGGTATCCTAGAGGGCGTAAGGAATCTGATCGGCCCAATTTCAGTAACTCCCGATCATCTTGTTGATGATTTCTTTGAGCTTATTATTAGCGGCTTCGATTGCACCATTAGTTTGAGGTAGATAGGGAGAATATATGTGTCTCTAAATCCCATACTCGTCCACCAATTCTGTGACTTCTTCCTTGAAATGTAATCCGTTGTCTTACACTAGCTCGTGCGTGACCCCATATCGGCAGCTGATATTTTTTTTTGATGAACTTAGTAAATTTTTGCAATACATCACTGCATATGACTCAACTTTGACCCATTTGGTGAAGTAATCAATGGCCAATAAGATAAATTCATGTTCGTCTAAGGCTTTGGGTGCAACTTTTCCTATGACATCGATGCCCCATGTGAAAAATATAGCCAGGGAGAGGTCATATTATAAAATTCTCATGGAGGAAAGTATTGGAGGTTAGAAAAATGTTGGCATTTAAGACATCATCGAACATAGGCGGTGCAATCCTGAACCATGGTAGTCTCATACTAACCCAGTTGGATAATTTTCTTAGGGAATATATGGCCATTCATGGGGGGTCCGCACTCCCCGTCATGGATCTTTTGCATCATCTCTTCAATGACAGTGTAACTGGGTTCCATCAAAGTTTCTCTTGAACAATGCCTTATTGTAGATAATGTACTGGGCAACCAGTTTGCGGAGGGTTGCTCGATATTTCTTGCTAGAATCTTGGGGATACCTACCATGCTTGATGAGGCACAAAATATCATAGTACCATCAATTAACTATATTAGGATCTTCTTCTGTGACTAGCTCAATGTAGTAGCAGTGGCTTGGTTTAGCCTTCTTTTGGACTAAGAAGGGGGAATTATTATTCCTTCTCGCATCTCGACCATGGAGGCCAAGGTAGTAAAGGCATCGGCTAAGTTGTTCCTTACTCGGGGCAAGTAGTGGAAGGTGATATCATGGAACTGGGAGGCAGTTTTTCTAAATGGGCGTAGAAGGGTAAGAGTTTCTCATCCTTGACTTTCCTTCTTTAAAAGACCTGATCGATGATGAGGGATGAATCCCCGTAGACATCTAGGCATCGAATTCCTTTCCTGAGATAGACTTTGAGGCCTATCGTGCATGTCTCGTATTTTATCATATTGCTGGTGCAGGGAAAATCTATCTTAATGTAAATGGGAGTGTGAGAGTCATTAGGGGTTATTAGGAGTATCCCAATGCCATATCATTTCTTATTAATGGCATCATCAAAGAACATTTTCCACCGGAGGTCTTCTTGGAAAGTACAAAGGATATCTTCATTTGGGAACTCAGAAATCCAAATAATAACTTCTTCCATAGGGTATTCAGCTAGGTAGTTGGAGATAGTTCTTCGTTCATGGCATTCTGTGTGACATAAACAATATCAAATTTGGCTAGTAGCATCAACCATCGGTCCATTCGGCTAGAAAAGGTAGGTTTCTTGAGCAGGTATTTGATAGGATCCATCTGCGATACAATTCTAATAGAAAAATAGAGCATGTAGTGTCATAATTTTTAGGTGACCCAGACAAGGGTGACACATGATTTCTCCAAGGCAATGTAGTTGACTTCGTGCTTGACCAACTTACAACTGACAGAGTATATGGCTCTCTCTTTGCGGGATTTTTCAAGGTATTGGGACAATAAAGGCCTAGTTGTGGTGTCTGCTACAGTCAGGTATAGGAGTAGGGTAGACCAGGTTAAGGTGGCATGAGCACCGAAGGTTGGGTTAGATATTGCTTGATTCAGTCAAAGGCCTCCTAATAAGCTTCATTCCAAGCCTTTGTGGACTCTTTCTGGGGGAGTTTGAATATGGGTTCATAAATAGAAGTTAACTCGTTGATAAACCGACTGATATATTGTAATTTTCCCAAGAATCCCTAAACTTCCTTCTCCATTTAGGGTGGTGTCATTTAGAGTATGGCTTTCGATTTGGAAGGATTTGCTTCAATACCTTTCTCACTAACCATGAATCCCATGATCTTTCCTTTGTTAATGCTAAAAACACATTTTTGTGGGTTAAGTCGTATCTGATATTGCCGTAGTCGCTCGGAGAACTTTTGGAGAGCGAGAACATGACCTTACTGAGTCTTAGACTTGATGACCATATCATCCACGTAGACCTTAACTTTTTTTTCTATCAGATCATTAAGATAGTTATGGCACCCATCAAGTAGGTAGCCCCTAAATTTTTGGGACCAAATGTCATAATAGTGTAACAGAATGTTCCCCAAGGGGTGATGAATGCGGTTTTCTCTTGATGATCTAAGTGCATCTTGATCTGATTGTATCTGGAAAAATCATCAACGAATGACTTAAGAGCGTGAATGGTTGTTTTGTCTACAATCATGTCGATATTTATTAGCAGATAATCATCCTTTAGAGAGGCCTTGTTCAAAACCAGTAATCAACGCACATGTGAACCTTTCCTCTGAATTTCAGCATAGGTACAATGTTAGGTAATCATGTGGGATATTCGATCATCCGAATAAAGCCTACATTTAAACATTTTACCACCTCTTCCTTAACCTTGAGTGACCATTCGGTGTGGAGTCTTTACGGTTTCTGTTTGACTGGTTTGCATTCTAGGATTATTGGAATTTTTTGCTCAGCTATTTTGGGATCAATGCCAGGCATGACATCGTAGGACCATGAGAAATATATCCACAAATTCCTTCAGCAATTCTTTGATTTTTACGTGATCTTTATCATCAAAGGTGGACCTTATCCTACTCTTGCACAGTTGTCCTTATCCTACTCTTGCGCAGTTGGCCTTATCCTACTCTCACGCAGTTGGCTACTAGAACCAAGATTAATAACAATAATTTCATCTTCATTAATTTGAACTTGGTTTTGTTATTTATTATTAACCTTATTAAGATCAGATAAGAATTTTTCATCTGCAAAATCATCATCATCAAGAGTTTGATTAGAATCAAGACAATTAATGTAAGGCACAGCAAGATACTCAAAGTCTTCATTTATTTCATTATTGGGAAAAAACAGAGTTGAGAACCTCATCAAAGGAGGTCTCAATTACATTATAATCATAACATGGAGGAATAAAAAAAGAAGAGGAAATGGGATAAACATTTGGGTTGGGTTGGGTTTCATTTTAGTAGGTGGAACTCGCACATCATTCTAGTTGAGGAGAGGTGCATCGGTAGCTTTGACGGGATGGATCCAATAATGTAGAACTTAAGTGGATCATGAAGAATGTCATCCCCAATGTCTGCAGATTGAATGAATCCTCGAAATCACGTCCCTCAGAATCTCCGATAGCAGCTATAGTCTTCTTAATGAGTGGTTGCACATGATGATGGGAACTTTTCGCCCATGAGTAACGATCTTGGAAAAATATCTCCATTCCTAGCTTCATCTTTTTATTAACATGATCATATCACGCTTCAGTAAATCCACAAAAAGGATCAACCGAGGTTAGCGGAGCATCTAGACTTCCTCTGATGACGGTTGGCAACCTAGACCACAAGGAGGAAAGTCATGCTTCAACCCAATGGGTTCTAGTATTCCCTGTTTTCATCATCCCAACCCAAGTTCGAACATGAAGTGCATGTTCTTGAACATCTGTATCACATAAACATGGCTATGAAGGCTATATTCTGGACAACATCCCCTACTGGGAGAGAAAGTGGCTCGACTCAGAAACCTGATAGAAGCATATCATTTGCCCCATGCAATATCTCTAATGTCGGGTTACTGGTTCTTGCATTCTCAGTGTTATCATTATTTCCCAAGATGGTGATGACCTTCCCATTAGCGAAAAACTTTAGTTTCTGATGGAGGGAGGAAGACACACACTTGATACTATGGAGCCATGGTCATCCGAGCAATAGGTTGAAACAAGTCGGGATATCGATGGCCTAGAATTCAGTAATGAGATTTATAGGGTAAAAAAATTGTAAGCTTTATGGATCCCATAACTTCCCAATGAGTATTATCATAAGCACGCACCGTGACATTGCTTGGAGCAAGGTCGCTCACTTTCAATCCCGTAGTTGAGGGTTCTCAATGGAAAAACATTAAGAGTTGATCCATTGTCAACAAGCGAAAGTGGGACGGTCTTTCCCATGACTTCAATAGAGATATTGAGAGCAGAGAAGTGGTTTGGACCAAACTTAGGGATTTCTTCTTCGGATAAGGAGGGAATTCTAGTAGAGGTTAGATATCTGACCATATTCACTATTTCTTCTATCGTGGTGGAAGGAGGGGCTGTGGGCCCAATAAGTAGTTTAATCAAGGCATTTCAGTGCATTTGAGAAAACGTAAGGACAAAAATTGCCAATTAATTCCTTTGTAGTTTTGTCTAAATTCCGGACAAAAATGTTTGAGTCATAGGATAGAGTTCTTGACCATCCTTCAAGCCTTTGAGCTACTAAAGTTGAAGATGTAGCGGCCAAGATTAAAGCTTCATCAAATGCCGAGTTTGTTGTGCCTCGTTTCTATGTCAACAACATTTGTTTTATTTACTCCTATGGTATGAATGCATTATATATTTATATAGTATCTTGGAACAAGTTTTATTGGGTGTAATTTGTAATTTTTATAAATTAATTTTAACGAATTTGTTTTACTCAGAAAATATTTTTTATAACTTTTCGTAAAAAGTTTTGGGCTTAAAAAATTAATATTTCATTTTTCTGAGACGTCGTTCGAACCACACTGGAATCTCGTTCGAACGAGATTTCCAGGTCGTTTGAACGAACTGGCATCTCGTTCGAACGAGATTTCCAGGTCGTTCGAACGAGATTTCTGACGAACTTCATTTCTCCTTTCTGGAACCTCGTTAGTAAATTCGTTCGAACAAAAAGTCGTTTGAAGGAAATTTGGCGGGAACAGTTATTTTGGGCGTTTTTGACAGTTTTTTCCACTTTTCCCACTTCTTTGACCACTAACTTTTGACAGACTTATCAAGTGAGGGAACCAACTATTTTGAGTTACCTTTTCACTATCCTCCATCTCCTAGAGAGAGTTTTGAGAGTTCAATTTTCCAAGAAAAAGTTCATGTTTTGAGTGTCTATTTTTTCAAGAAAAAAATCATTAAACACTCTTGTTTTACACCCATAATTTGTTTATTCCAAGCTTCCATATAAATATCTTGATTGGAGTGTTTAACACCGGCTTATCTCTACACCTTGAAGAATAGAAGTTTGGGTTTACTTCTACATCCCTCAAAGAAGAAGTTCGTTGTTTTGTTGTGGCATTCTCACATGGTGAAAGGCACCATGTGTGGTTGAAGGTGTACCTAAAGTCTCATTGGTGAATTCCAAGATTCCGATGGAGCTTCAGGGTTGTCAACTAGGCGGAGGTGTTTACAAGAAGACGCTTCAAGGCTTGAAAGGGGTCGAGTCGAGGAAGTAAGTCATTTGTCTTGTAATTGTAAACCCATACTTAGTGGACTTAAGGCTAGGGCCATCCAAGGTTTTTTCCCGTTGTGGGTTTTTCCTCGTACATCGCGGCGTAGTGGTTTAATTGTTTATTTTATCTTTTACAAATTCACCTAGATGCATGCTTAGGTAAAAAGATAAAATTTGGTTTAATCACTACTTAACTAATTTAGTGCTAACATGCATTTGGGTATATGTTAATTTAATTCAAGTCACCATTTAATTTGTTAAATTTGGTTTGGCCTAATTTGGTAATATTAAAAATATGACTTAGGCAAATTTCTAGGACTTAGGTTAAATTGGTTTAGGTGAAATTAACATAAGTGTGTGTTTAATCTAATTTCACTTGGTTTAATTTTAATTTGAAAAGAAATTAAAATTTTTTGTTTGTGTTGTGTTGAACCATCTCGCTTCCGCATCTTTAAAAGGAAATTATCTTTTTATTGTAAGAATATAAAATTGGGGGCCTTGCGCACCAACATAAAGAGTCCCCGCAAAGTGATGTCAACTTTAGTTTTCATTAACTGATCGAGGATCTTGCTCTCCTCGAGGGTCATTTCTGGCATAGGGAGTTTTTCAACACCGATCATTGATGATTGCAAGTCACAGAAGAGGGGAAAATAGAAACCTTGATTCTTCATCTATCTCGAGTTGTTTGACCACTTTGTTGATTTCTCCTAGCAGCTATTGGGCTAGTCATTTTTGGGTTTTTCTTTTCATCTGAACTATCGAATTCATCCCCCCATCTGGTGGTAGTGGCATCACCCTTCCATGAGAAGTCAATGCATTCTATATCTTCAACGACCTCTTCATATAAATCCTCCCACTCAATAGGGAGATGTAAAAGCGAAGGAACCAGGCACCCTTGTAGTTTTAAATCAGCAAGTATCTCGAACATACTGTAAATTTCACCACTCTGTCGAAATAAGTCTGCCACAATGTGATGACATCATTTAAGTTGACTTCGTAGGTAGGTACCACCCAATTATCTGACTCTCGAGCCCATTTAGCTTCCAAGAACAATGTACTGAACCTCTGGAACTCAATGGTCATCTTTGAGGGCAATTTCGGCCCGAACTCTAGAAGTTTTTTAATACTGCTGAAAATTGTATATAAGTCCCTCCAAAACGATTACGAACACTAATACATGCCCTAGTGAGAAATGACAGGGCCTGATCGGCAATACAGGTAGGATATAGGAGAAAATATGGGCAAACTTCGAGGGGTTTAGGGGAATATATGGGTATGATGGGCGATTTGTTGGGGAAAACATGAGCAGATGGATCAAATTTGGGATATTCTACCAGGAAGATATCATTTTCATGATTTGGAAGTGGATTGTGGGTAGTGTTTGGTTTAGGATTGGCTAGTGGAATGATAATGCCCCGGTCAATTAAACCTTGGATTAAATTTTGAAGATGGAAACACTGTTTAGTGGTATGGTCGGCATTTTTATGGAAATCACAATGGGCATCAGGTTTGAAATTTTTGGGAAGGGGGTTTGGCAATGGATGAGGGTACAATGGCTTGATAAGATTTCGTCTCAAAAAGGCTTGGTAAACTTTGGATAAGGGGGCGTGAATCTTAGTTTGTTCCTTTTTCATTGGGTTAGGGCGACTTTCTGGTGGCCATGAAATAGCAGGCTAAGAGATGTTATTGATGGTTAAAACTGTGGTATTGGCAGGCTTCTCATACTTTCTAGGGGTGAACTGTCCAGATACTTTCTTCGGCTCAACTTCTGTCTTGGCAATACTTTCTTCAATCTCCACTCCTGCTTCCTGAAGGGCTAAAAAATAGGAGTAGTATTGTCCTCCCATTATTGCTCAGACATGGGGTAAGAAGTTCTTCTTCACAATACTGGCTGGTTCTTCTTCAGAAGGTCGATTGGTCATGATGGCCGCTTTCTCTCTCCACCTTGCTATGAAATTATTGGCAGTTTACTTGGGATTATTCTTGATAAGTTCTAATTCACGATGGGTAACCTCCAACTCCTCGTTATATTTATAATGTGACATGAATTCACGAGAAACATTCTCCCAACTACGAATTCTGAATTCTTCGAGGGATAAAATCCAACGAAGAGAGTTGTCCTTCAAAGTCCGTTGGAACATTTCGGCCATTATTTCTTCGGAGGCACCTAGGAGAGTTATGCCTCAGTGAAAATTTTGAAGAAGAAGAATTGGGGGCCCACTACCCCCGAACTTCTCAATGTTAGGCATCTTGAACTTTTTCGATAGCCTTTGCTTTAGGATAGGGAGACATATGGTTGTAATCCATGTAGTTCCTGGAGATTCTAACTTGGTTAAAATTCTTGGCCATTAGTTTAAGGTCCTCCTTAACCTTTTTCAACTCTTCTTTCTTTGGATCAATGGTCACTGTTAGGTTAGCCCCTGACTAGGCAAGATTTGGCATAGGGAACTGAGCTAGTTATGGCTCATCAGCAGGGGGACCGCATAGAGCGTGATAATATACTTTCGAGACTTATATAGGCTCAGGTGCGGGCAGACCCATAGTGCGAGGGAGGAGGACTTCAGGATCTTCGAGAATATGGACCCAGTTTCATCGCATCTCATGAACCTCGATTTGAAGGTTGTCAATCTTGGCACTAAGTTGGGCTTGAACCGTCATCAAATCTGGCTACACATTCAGTACTGGATATATGTTCTCCATGGAAAGTGGGTGAGGGCTGATTCCAAACTCGAAGGAAGTAGCGAAAGAACTGATGGAGCCTTGGGGCGGTTCGACGGAAGACCGAAGCCAATAGGTAGCCAGGCCAAGGTTCGGGTATGCGATCGACCTGAGAAGGAGAAATGATTCAAATTTTGACAGAGAATAAGTAAAGTCTTTTATTATAAAAGGAAAATGTTTTTGACATTTATGGAAAAGAGGAGGAAAAATAAAATTTGGGTAAAAAGGAAGGAAAATGTTGTTGACATTTATGATAAAAGGAAGAAAAATGCTTTTGGAATTTTGATAAAAAAAATGGGAAAAATGTTTTTGACACTTTTAGTAAAGAAGGAGGAAAAACGAGAAAATGGTCTTAGCATGATTATTATTATTATTATTATTATTATTATTATTATTATTATTATTATTATTATTATTATTGTTATTATTATTATTATTATTATTATTATTATTACTATTATTATTGTTGTTGTTGTTGTTGTTATTGTTGTTGTTATTATTATTATTATTATTATTATTATTATTATTATTATTATTATTATTATTATTATCTCCCTTGTATTAGGTTTACCGAAATACATAATGAAATGTCGGACGGGACCCGATCTTGGGAAAATTGGGTTGAAAAATATGTAAAACATGGTTTGACTTGTTATCGGGCTCATGGATAAGGTCCCGTTTTGAAAAAGATGAAATCGTGCAAAAATTTGGGCGGTATACCGACCCATCATTTCGACAGAGTTTAGGGTAGTAATTGGCAAACTAAATATGAGTGCCCCAGGTTTGATGCCTATATGAGGGTATGCATTTTGGGGGTTAATTGTAAGGGTTCCCCCTTTGGCATGACTTCCACGATATACGTATTTCTTTTGAGGGAAATCAGTACGTGTGGACAAGACATTTAATATACCTAAGTGTATGTGAATTGCCTCACTATATACCTCATGGGGACAGTACGTGTGAGAGCGAATTTGATATACTTGACGTAAATGAACGAGTTACCAGTGATATATTTCCCATTATGACTTAGGTCAAGCGGTACGATGCAGGGGGAACTGTTAGATATACGTCCAAGGTACTTGGCCAATGTAAGGTGAGAGTCATATTGCTTAGGCTAATTGCAACCGGCGCCCGTCACAAATTGACCCCTAGTTACAGGATAAAATTTGGTCAATAGCCATGCTCTTTAGTGATGTAGTGTGCAAAATGCATGATTGTTGATTAGTATATTATGGATAGAGTATTTTATTTATCATGATGAGCGTATACTAATAGGGAAGAATGTATAAGTATTATGAAAAGTGAATCTATAATGGAACATGAAAATTATATAAAGCATGGATATGTGAGAGTGAGTGATGTGTGAATATCTATAATTCAGTGTGTGGTAGTGAACCTTATCATGGAACGAATACAAGTCGTGTGTGACAAGTGTGAGTGAGCATGGATATGTACAAGTGTGATAGTTGGAGGTGTGTGTTAGTGACACCTAAGCATGGATATTCTATATGGTGTGTGCAACATGTGGGTATAAGTGATCCTACATGTAAGTAGTGTGAAGTGTACATGGAGAGTATCTACAAGTGTGTGAGTGAGTAGTGATATAAGCATGAGGTAGATATGTACAACAAATAATAGAGGGAAACAGGGACATACCGGTGGGTTCATACGCACACAAGTAGAAAATAATAATGCCCATGCAAACAGAGTCTCGTCCTCTTAAGTAGTCCCCAACGGAGTTGCCACTGTGCCCATCCATCTCCTTTTCGGGGGAAATGGGTGAAAGTCTCGTGCCCTCTTCCACTAGGATCACTTAGGTCATCGTCAATGTGGGGTAATGTAAAGGGATAGAGTCTCCAGCCCATTTTGCACAAAATAGGCACAAGAACATGTCACTGCCTCGAGAGAGAGGCATCACAGACAAACTGATGCTTACGAAACCAATAGTTTAGAGGTTCGGGAACTAAGTTACGAAATGAAAAGGTGTTAGGCACCCATACCGCCCTTTTGGTATCTCATGGGCTTCTGTTACTATTTTCCTTAATTTCTACGTGAAGTGTGTGTGTGTGTGTGTGTGTATATATAAATGGAGATCGGAATCGCCTAACTCATATCATGGAAAAGATAGACTGACGTCATCCATAGGAATTTTCCCAAAATAATATCTAGAAAAGACGATGTATATGTTTATCGAGATATTGATCGTTATGAGGAAACGATAATATGTGTTAGATAAAATAAAAATATGCGTCACGAATATAATATATATTAAATAATGTATAAATGAAAAGGATGCAAATGCAAAAATGAAAAATTGGAAAATTGGACTCGAGTCTCGGGTTTTGTCCCGAAATGCCTATGTAACCCGTAAAGGAATCAAAGTCCACGTAGTTCGTATGTGGGATAAGGGTGGGGTTTATCCCATATATTAAAATGGGAGTTTGTTATATGTGTTTGTGCGTAGAAAATGTATCTTTAGTTTTGAAAAAATGTGATGAGGAATCCCGTCGAAATTTGTAGGTGTAACCCTCTTTTCTTTGTTTTGGATTTTTTTATAGAAAAATAAGTATGTGCAATATATGTAGTAAAGAATGATATGTTAATGTGTATGAACTAAAGTAAAATCTAAATTAATAATTTATGTAACTAATGCGAATATAAAGAAATTTAAGAGAGAGAAATGTGTTTTAACCTTCTTTGGAGAACTAAGACTTTATCTTGATCCTTGATGAGCTCCTTTGAATGCTGAGATGAATGTTGGGTGAGAGAGAATGAGATTTTCTAAATTGGGTATGAAAATAATGGGAAGGAATTTCACATAAGGAAATTTATTTGATTGCAGGAGAATGTTGCTGAGATCACTGATATTGATGGGTCTGAGGTGTGCCTTGGGAGTGAGATCATGATCTCTATTTATATGGTAGGGGAATACCGATTGTCATAGACCTAGCCCTTCCAATCAGCAGGTAATCCTAGACACACTACTGATAGGCAGGGAAATGGACCTACCATTTGGCAGTCTTGTGCAGATTTTTCCAGAAAATTGGTCATAGAATGAAATTCGTAGATCCAAATTGTGCATGGGTCATAACGTTATAATGTTAATTTAGAGTCCTTTGGGACGCTCCGGGTTCGGGAGTTGGCTTTGGGTCAAACAGGGCTCGAAAACGCTCATCGGTCCTTTGGACATGAGATCGTCGGACGATAATGGATCGTGCATCCAAACCATAGGTCAGAATCGCGAAGAGGGCGGACCATTGGAAATGTTATGGGAGGTAATTAGACATTCCAAATTTCTTCGCTTGGTTTGGAAGGCTGACTTCCATCAACCGGGGGTCAAAAGCGCTTGGGGACCTTTCGGAGTAAAATGTGTCTTTCATCCATACTGTAAGGTTGATTCACACATGGGGTGGACCGTTAGAAAGGGTATTCAGTGCCCCTATAGGTTCATTTAGTCTCGTTTGAGCTGAAGAATTGGCCTTGATCAAAAGAAGCTCGGGATTGCCCGGTGGCCTCCAAATCAAATATTAGGGGAAAATAGATCGTTCCTCCAAATGATTTTTCCATTTCATACACGGGGTGGACTATTAAAAAGGGGATTCAGATTCTTCGAAGATTCATTGAGGTTTCACTCTGATGATGAAGTTTATTGGGGTCGAATAGGGGCTCGGGAACGTCCGGTTGCCTCCAGATCGATTTTCGATAGTAAAATGGTTTGTTCGTCATAATCGTTATACCGAATCATGCGTGAGGTGAATCGTTGGAAAGGGAATTCGAAGCTCTTCAAAGATTCATTGAGCTCTCACGCTGATGACAAAGTTGACCATAGTCAAACGGGGCCCAAGAGTGCTCGATGATATCAAGATCGATACTCGGAGTATGACCTAGGTTTTGTAGTGAATTAGGGAGGTGCTAGGGACCTAAGGAGGGACTTAGGGGGTCCTAGAATGTGGTGTATAAATAAGCAATAAAAAACACAGTTCAACAAGGATAAAAAAACATTTTAAGGTATGAACAACAGTTGAAGGGAAAAAGTTGTTCTTTCATTAATTGATAATTAAAGTACAAAAGTTACTACATCAATAAGGAAGAAAAAAATAAAAAAAATAAAAAAATAAGTAAACTAGCTAGACCTTCTCCTTGCCCTTGGTCTGGTCTTAGTCAACAGCTGGTAGGTCGGCACTGGCGCTGGGCACCACTGAAGACTCGGGAGGAATCGCAAAGGATTTCCATGACCCATCATCATCATCAAACTCCTCATCTTGGTTCGGAAGAGTACCAGGATCATGCCTTGTGAAGAGTTCAGAGTTGTCTTCGGTGTCGACCAACCTCAAGCCCTCAGTCCACCCTTCCTTGAAGGACACCTTCTTAGCATACTCAATTTGAGTAGAGTCAGTAAAAATGGAATTCTCCCAGCCTTTATCAAATGCATATTTGCCTTTGGCCTTCAAGGAAGTAACCTCAGAAGTTATATGAGTCACTTTGTCTTCGGTAGGTTTGGCGTAAGTGGTGACTTCTACAAGTTTATCCTCAGCAGTTTTGGCCCTGCCTTCGGTAGCTTCATCTCTCTCCTAACCAGATTTTATCTGGCCTTCAACAGTATTGTCCCTATCATTGGCCTTCTTTAATTCTTCTTCCCGAGACTTTTGTTTTACCTCCAAGGCTCGTTGGGACTCTATTAAAGAATTCTTTAAACCTTTAAAGGACTCTTCAGCTTATCCTAAATAAGAACGTAGTTGATCATCCTTTGCCATTATCTGGTTAAAGTTAACCATGAACTACAAGGAAGGTAAAAGATAAGACATCGGAGATAGTTCATCATCATGGAGAAAATAGTAGAAAAGTAAAAAAAAATTACCCTTTCAGTTAGCTTGGACCTGGGCATGGGCATGGGGGCTGACGTGGCTCTATGAGTGGGAAGTTTTAGACTTAATTAGCTCCGTGTCCAGTCCAGGGTTAATAGCAACAGAGGTTGACCCAATGTCAAGGACAATATGAATTTTTCTCACCATCTCATATTGGTCGGCATACTTCTTAGTCTAAAGCTTGTTGCTCGGTTGATGTCTTTTGTACTTATTTTGAAGGATTGTGAAAATCTCTCCTTATCCTCTTTAATTGGTCCTCCTCAACTTGATTCTCTTTAACACTAATAGGCCTTTTATCATTGGCCTTAGACTTCTTCTTGCTAATATCAACAGTTTTGGGGGTAGGAGATAGGGTACCACTCATCAAGTTGGGCATCTTCCTCTTAGTCATATCTACAGAAGGAGAAAGAGGAATCTTAGAAACGTCCAAAGACTAAAATGAGGAAGAAGTTCTTCCTAGAATAACTTCAGAACCTGTAGACTCACTAGTTGAAAAAGTTTGCATAGGATCTTCTTCAAGGTTGACAGGAATTGGTGGTAGAGCAAGTGTAGGTTGGGCAGCAAAAGATGTGATAGAACTTATATATTCCAACAGTAATGATACAGTCCTGGAATGTTCTTCCCCAAACTTCTAGTTCAAGCCCCACAGAAACTTAAGGTCGTTGAGGTTAATTTCCCCTTCCTTGGGGAACCTTTTCTTAGTTTCCTCTGCATCAAAAACAAAGGCAAAGTTAGTCGGCAGATATCAAAATGCAAATCAAAAGAGTAAAAATCATTAATAAAGTACAACCAATGCCACGTCCTGATTGGGGACATTTAGGACCAGTATAAACAACCCCAGTTAGGGGGGAAATTGCTAGTTCTTGATAATAACACCATACTCCCAAGTGTTGGGGTCGACTATAGCATGAACTACGTTAAAATATTGGCAAAATAAAAGAAAAGGGGAATTAGGTGGAAAGGTGATACCACGATCAGCTATAAACAAGGTAGGGACCCATTGACCCTCAGAAAGGGAATAAACGTCAATGGGACCCCTAGGTATCTTTAAGTCTACCCAAGATGGGATTTTCCATTTTTTTTCTAAACTCATCTAAAGAGTTCTCATCAACAGTGTGAACCATGGTGAAAAAGAGGAAAAGATGATAAAAAAAAGGGAAAAGAATTCTTACAGGGAATAAAAAACGATGGCAAGAACTGAAGAAGGAAATAATCACACAGAGAAAAACTCAAAGGCAAGGAGATAGCTAAAAGTTTAGAAGATTTAAGTTAGAAAGAAAGAGGAAAACTTCGTACTTATTTATAGGTTGCCTCGAGAAATGGGAAAAAAATGATTAACTGAACGAACCATATAGCAACCATTGGCTACAAGCTTTCTGAAGCGTCAAAAGATGACTTTGTCCTTTTGCGGTTCAAACATGTTCAAATTATTTACAAAAATTCCAGCATCAAATAGTACAGGCATAAATTTTTACAAGTATAGGGGGTCGGTTGCCGACCAAACACTCAAAACATAACGCCGAGCAATTTTATGGGCTAATTACTCCATACTTTCACACAAGCATCAAGCATGGAGCATTGGGGTCTTTTATGTAAAAATTATACTCCCACGTGGACCAATGATGAATGCACACCTGTTATCCAACGTGGTTGACCAGCTTACTTGATCGGCCTCATAGACACTTAGTCGGCGGGAATGTCGACCAACTCCAGAAGGCCAACTAATAGGAACATCAACACTTACTCGAAAAGGATGCCAACTAGCACTGAATTCTAAGAGTTTTACTTATTGAACAGCTATAAATATAAAGGCGCTCCATCTTTAGGGTTTTGCACCCCTATAAGTACAAACCATTCCCTTAACTCAAGGGATAATTGAATCACTCATATGCACACCCTACTCAGCTATTGTAAACCCTACTAAATAATAATTACAATGGACATAGGCTATTTTATAGCTGAACCACTCTAAAATCCTTGTCTCTTGTGTGTGTGGTTTGAATTACTTCTCTTATTTTTATCTGTGATAATAAAATTGGAGTTAGTCCATTTTTAGACATCAATAATTTATAAATTCCAAACGGGAATTTCTCATCACACTTTCTCACACTAAAACTCCTTTTTATACACACACATATAACAAAGTCTACGATTATATTTATGGGTTAAACTCCACCTCGTATTGTCTTCAAACTACATGGATTATGATGCCCCTCGGGATACATAGGCGTCTTGGTTAAATCCCTTGACTCGAGTCCTCTCACATACATTTGTTACTTTGTTCTTATCATACATTCATAATATATATATATATATATTATATGCTTTATTGCTTGTGTTGGTTCTGATATACACAATCGTTCTTCTATAATGACTTGTGAATCAATAAACACTTACATCATACTTTGAGTTACTATTTTGAGAATGCTCCTAAGTATGATCTCACTCCGCCTTTATCCATGACGCGAGTAGAGTGATTTCGTCCTCCATTTATATTATGCACATAAGCACACACATCACGTAGTTCTACAAGAGTACATTAACACATGCCCATGAGAGACTAAAAGGGAGGGAAGGGTACCTAACACCTTCCCATTTCATAACTTAGTCCCTGGACCCTTGAAATACTTGGTTTCTCAAGCATTGGTATTGTCCTTGATACTTTCTCTCGAGGGAACAACATTTTTTTTCCTAGTTTGTACAAATAGGCTGGTGACTCTATCTTTACATATCAACCCAGTTCGATGATGGCCAAATGCCCCGATAAAGGACGTAATCCCATACGCAAGCCGAAAAATGGAGAAGGAATGATGGATCAACCTAGGGAGACACATTTCCCCCAGACCCCTTGGAGAAACCCTCGGGGTGGCCATAAAATGAAGCCCCGATTCTGAATACTCTCTAAGGAAGTCGGTAGCAGGTACTCCATCCAAAAACATCTAATGATCTGCCACAGTTGACCCTTCGGCATGTCTCATATGATAAGGGGAGGAAATGGCACCCGTATAGGGAGGTCCCGCATATACTGTAAGGTCACCTTCTCCCCCGGGTAAGAGAGGGATCCTCTAGGAACAACCTCCGACCAGACAATGTCCAATCCATAACACTCACGCGTAACATGTGATGGGTCAACTTCTGAGGTACGTGGGAAAGGAAAGAAAATAAAAATGAGACAAAGGAAATGAATAAATATCAAAACAATGAAAAGAAAATGATAAAGGTAAAGTATGTAACAACTTACCCTCTTTATGATCATCTCCTAGAGAAACCTCCTAGTTGCCTCCCCCTGCACATCTCGGGTAAAGAGATGAAAAAACTTTTACCATCGGTGTATGAATCCAAGGACTCCCAGCAGCCGGAGCAACATAAGTAGAAAACCATAACTATACAATAAAGAAATAAAATACAATATAAGTAAAATACGAAGGCGAAACCTAACTAAAATGATTAAAAATAACATAACTAACGCGTACATAGCTCCCACAAATATGAAAAAAAAACTATTAAACTATCAATAGAAAATCTCAAGAAGAGAGACATGAAGCGGAACATATCTTCTAGCCCCTTCCTCCCTATGCATATCCCGAAATATAAAAAATGTCCATAAAAAATGGAAACCCCCACAAATGGATCCACTCGAACCCCCTAGTTCCAAAATCTCCCTCATAGACGTCAATAAAAACACCTCGCATACCACCTTGTCGCCGCCATATAAAGCCTAAGGTCCTCCACCTGCTCAAAATTAACACTTAAAACACAGGCATCCAGAAACTTCCCACGAGAAAGAATGGACTTTATCACCAAAGACACACACATTCCCTCATCAGTGATAGTCACAGTTTGATATACCACCAAAACACTCTGGCAGACGGGAGTCTCATAAAAGCAAAAAAGTCCAAAGGTGTCATAGTCATCTCCCCCACGGGCTAGTAAAAAGTGTTAATGGTATCCTAGAAACGCTCCCCTAACAGGTCCATAATCGATCAACTCCTCCTTAAAATTGTTACAGATAGGCAATCCAATAGAAAATCAATTCTGATGGAAATTACAAAGGTGCACACGAATGGAGGCGCCCTCATCCAAACTCTCACCAACAGAATAACAGAGCCCCTGACCCAAGCATACCCACCTGGATGAAAAATAATACAACAAAAATATAAAAAAATCAATAAAGTAAAAGGTATTTCTTCCTCTCAGTGTTTCGACTAGAATAGGTTCACACTGAAGCTACCTTTCTTCGATTACCTCTAACTAAGAAGGTTAACCAGTCGCGAGGTGCTCCTAAAGCCACTGAATATTTCTACCTCTTAATGTTTTAATCACTATACATTCACGCTTAAGCTAACTATCTTCAGTCCTCGCTAACTAAAAAGGTTAAATAGTCGTGAGGTGATCCTAAACCCCATGTGTCTTTCTCTTTCTCGGTGGTTTAATCACTTTCTATTCATACTTAAGCCACATATCTTCTGTTCCTGCTAACTAATAAGGTTAATAATCCATGAGGTGATCCTAAATCCCTGGGATCTTCTCCCTCTCGTTATTTTAATCATCATATGTTCACATTTAATCCACTTGTCTTCAGTTCCCTCTAACTAATAAGGCTATTCAATCATGAGGTGATCCTAAATCCCCCCGGAGGTTTCTCCTTCTCAATATTTTAATCACCATATATTCACACTTAAGACACATGTCTTAAGCCCGGAATTTCTCCCTCTCGGTGTTTTAATTACCATGCATCCACACTTAGGCTATATATCTTCGGTTCCTGCTAACTAAGAAGGTTAAACAATCGTGAAGTAATTTTAACACCCCCTGTAGAGCTTTTTCCCTCTCTGTGTTTTATTTTATCTATTTATTTTATTTATTTTTAATGTTTATGTTTATTTTTCCTTATTTTGTTTATATATTTTTTGTAGGAGTCATAGTAGTAGTATAACTAGTTAGCGGACGAGTTCACATGGGAGTTGACGGATGACCCAGAAAAAGAAATACTTACTGAAATCCCAGAGATCATCCAAAATGGAAAGGAAAGTGCAAAAGAGGGAGTGCCGACCAACACCACATTTGGCATGCAGAAGCGAGATTTATTGCAGAAAATGGGTGCCTTGACTAAAGGAAATTTTACACCAGGATCACCAGTCTAGAATTTGTTTATTGATGGCTCATCTTGTGCAAATGGAAGTGTGATCAGATTGATATTATCAGAGCCAGATGGATTTGACATAAAATATTCCCTGGGGTTTAACTTTGAAGCATCAAATAATGTGTCTAAGTATAAAGCCCTGATAGCCAAACTTGCACTTTCAAAGGCATTGAATGTCAACCAAATACTAGCCCACGGTGATTCTCAGTTAGTTATTAGCCAAGTATTAGGGATTTATGAATCAAGGGATGAGAAAATGGCTAAGTACTTGGCTAGGTCAAGAGGACATTGAGAAGTTTTTGGGAATTCAAGATAAAGGGGATCCCTATAAATAAAAATAGGAGGGTAGATGCATTTTCGAGGCTCGCATCGACGAATAGAACAAACATCCGCCGATCAGTTCAAGTAGAGATCCTCCTAAAGCCAAGTATAGAGATCAAAGAGGCCGACATTGAAGTGTGTATGAATTTGAATCTGGGACCATCTTAGATGGACTCTATTATAGAATATCTGAGAGATGGAATGCTTCCAGAAGATAAAGCCAAATGCAAAAAGTTACAATACCAAGAAACTAAATTTACTATTATTGGAGATATATTATAAAAAAGGGGTTTCCTTCTTCCCCTCTTGAGATGTGTGCACCCAGATACAGTCAATTACGTGCTCAGAGATATACACGAAGGTTCTTGTGCAAGTCGCATTGGAGGACGATCCTTGACCAAGAGGATTATCACTCAAGGTTATTATTGGTCGAACATTGCCAAGGACGTGGCCTAGTATGTTCTCAAGGGTAACAACTTCCAAGACTTTGCTAACATACCCCATCATCCTTTTTCTCCAATATCGGCCCCTTGATGTTTTGGAATGTAGGGGATTGTCTTGGTCAGCCCCTATTCAGAGCATAGGGGAACCTTCGTTCTCTGATTGTCATGATAGATTATTTTTCCAAGTGGTTAGAGGCCGAGGCCATGGTTGCCATCCCAGAAGAGAAATGTTTAATGTTTAATGTTTATTTAAAGGAATATTATCTGCCAGTATGGACTCCCCAACACCTTAATATCCAAAACTGGAAAATTATTCAAGAATAAGTCCTTGGAGGCATACTATAGAAGGGTCAGCATCAAACAGTTCTTTTCTTCTTCGAGACGACCACGGGCAAATGGGAAAACCGAAGTAACCTGCAAGATGATACTAGGTGGAATAAATAAGAAGATGGAGGGAGCTAAAAAAATGGGTTGATTAAATGCACAGTATTCTATGGGCTCATAGGATGACATAAAGGACTCCAACGAGAGAGACTCCATTCATGTTGGCCTAAAAATTAGAAGTCGTCATTCTAACAGAGGTAGGGTTGCCAAGCCACAAGGTTCAAACTTAAAACTCCAAAGAAAATTTAGAGGAAAGGAGACTAGACTTGGATCTTATTGAATAAATAGAGAAGGCACACCCATAAGACAATCAACCTAAAGTAGAGAACCGCTAAGTTCTATAACAAGAGAGTCAAGTCTCGATCTAGCACAGTGGGCGATCTCATATTGAAAAATGTAATCCAGAAAACTAACAAGATTCACCCTAACTGGCATGGACCCTATAAAGTTACAGAAGAAGTCGTCCCATAAATGTATTGGACAGTGAAGTTTAAGGGAAACCATTCTCTAACCTTTAGAACGTAGACCATTTGGAGAAATATTACCAATAGATAGATCATATGTTATAGCTAAAAAGGAGTTTCTATTTTGTACTCAAATTATGCATGAATAAAAATTGAAAAGAGAAATGTGATGAAGTGTTCTCTCCTATTTTGGAATTTGCATCTTGTGAATCACATACCTATATATAAAATCCCTCTCTCGACGGTATGAGAATGCGTGGGAGTGTCATCTCTAAGGAATCTCTCATTAAAAACCCAGGGAGGTGGGAAGCGCTTAACATCATTTGTATATGGTGAAATATCTAAACATCATTTTATAATGAATATAAAATCCCTCTCTCGATGCTACAAAAATTCCTGGGAGTGTTTTCTCCAAGTCATCTCTCATTGAAAACCCCGAGAGGTGGGAAGTGTAATACCCCATTTTTTAGGAAATATTTAAATACACATGAACTCGAAATTTAATTAATTTGAGAAATAAAATGGATTTAATAAATGTTAATTAGTGAATATTGTATTAATATTCATGTGTTGTTATAGTTACTTATGTGATAAGTAAATGAAATTGTATTATTCTATATTATGTCGTATGTGGGTAAAAGCGACGGGTTGACAGGATCTTATTCGGAAGGCGCGGTGGTATCGTGTTCGAAATAAGATGGTAAATTGATGATAGGTGACTCAGATGGTGATTTTGAGCGCACAGATGATCGGGGATGGGTTGAGATATCCAGAATTAGGTACCCAAGGGTTATAATCGGGTTTCGAGGACTTTTTAAGCTATACAGGATCAGTACGGGGGTATTCGGGTCATTTTAATGTTATAATATCAAGATAAGGGCAATATAAAGGGGTTTTAGATGAGGGAGGTGTGAAATTGATTATTCTAAATCACCTAAGCTTGAGAGAGAGACAAATAGAGATTCGAAACTTAAAAAGAGCATTTCGGGAGGAGATTTAACAATTTCGGGGTTTGGATCATTGCGTGTAGAAGATCCCAAGAAGTAAAATCATAACTTATACAATTAGAGGCAAGTGTTAACTTGATTTGATATTATAATTGTGTTCTAGTTCATATCATGATTGGTGAAAAATAAATACAAACTTTTGGGTGGGATTTACATGTAAAAATGGGTTTTGGGGAAATGATCAAAATGTGATATTAATTATACCCTAGGAAATCAGAGAATTGAACCCTGTGTGAAAGATAAATTCTTGATAAAGAAATCTGAATTGAATTATAAATAGGGTGCTCTTGATTTATGAATTTGAGAAATTGTATTAGAATTAGGGTAAGGATTAATTCTGCATAATTGATCTTAAATCCCATGAACTGGATTGATATAGGGGAAATTAAAGCATAAAAACATATAGCCTTATGTTGAGAATTGATAAGGTAGCATTATATTGTGTTGGGATGATATTTGGGACAGATTTTGGTGGCTTAATTGGGTAGAACTACGGAGTAAGCAAAATAGCCCGATTTAGCCAAACCTAGGGGCGAATCGGTTCGCCCTCAAGCTGAACTGGTTCGACTGCCCTGCTCAGCCTAAATTAGGTGTTTTGATGAATTATTGATTCAGTTAGGATCCGAGTTATTTTGGAAGGTCCGTAGAGGGTTTTTAGAATTTCTTGTAGTTTCATAATATAGTATTACCTTGAGGTTAGTTGGGAATAAAATTAGAGTATGGACTTAGGAGTGTTTAGGATGAACAACACCCAAAAATATATTTATGGGCTCGAATGGGAACTTCGAATGGAATTGGTAAATGGGATGGATATAGATAGGCTTAGTGTACAGAATAAAATATAATCATTATATATAAATAAGTAAGTCACTACTTATGGATTTGGGAGTTGGATTTAAACTCGGAGAATATAGGCCAGTGCTACGAGTGACATGCACGATTAGCCGATTTTATTTATATATATATGTATGAATATATTTGTGTGTGATTAATATATGTGAAACATACCTACTTTAGGGGATTCTATTGGTGGAGGTGTGCGCAGTGGATAGCCTATCCTGGCAAATCCCAACAGGCGTAGCATCGATCCCCAGGATTATAAGTTTATGCACGACCACCCTAAGTGAGTTTGGAGTCCAAATGGAGTAAGGTGATATGGTTATGACCCACTGACTTAAGATTGTGACTGCCTTTGGTTTACGTTATGATTTAGTTTCGGTGGTGATATTCTGACCCTGTGGCATGGGTTGAGGTGTGAATGCCTGGAACCTGATAGCATACTAGAGATTTGCATCTAGGGAGGTAATGCTCGGAGGGATTGCATTTATACTTATACAGCAAGGTATATAGAGGTATATGTAATTTATGTGATATGTACATACGTATATATAAGTGTGTATAAATATATATACGGGAAAATTACAATATATTACGAACATTAAATTTTATATGCATTTGAGAGAATAGCTCAGGGATGCTATGTATAAATATGTATATAACTTTAATATAATTATATACGGGTGTATGACACTAATGTGTGAACATTGAATTAATAACTAGTGAAGTTGTGTGAAATGAATTGATAAGATTATAATTGAGATTTATATAAGCTTATGTGAAAGCTTATTCCAAGTTAAATAAAAAGTTTACATGGGGCATAAGGCAGCGTATGGTATTAAGATGAGCAATAAAAGTAGTTAGGTTGGGTAGCATAACCAGAGTGTTTAAAATACATGCGTTAGGTGTGCACTATAGATGAGGGGAGAGGGGTATCTTATGGAAGTGGGATGCCGCGATAAATATGAAAGATTGCAGGATATATTTATTAATGTATTTTAAACAATTGCGAAATATTTTCAAAAGATTTTGGTCTCTGACCCGTATCAAAATAATTTTAAAACTTTTAGGTGCTAAGCCACAGGGATGCCTAGCCTAATCATCCTTCTAGTCGGATGATGATGCACCACCTATGGATGCCTACATGTACCGATTAGACGCTTCTACCCTTGAGGTCTTGATAGAAGTACTTCGGAGTTATTTCGGGCATGTCACCCAATTATTTGGTATTTATTTTATTCGGATGATTTCCTTTTAGTTAGTTAGATTATTGTATTGTGACTTTTTACTGAGAGTTATTGTTAAATTAATTTATTCCAGTGAGTGTGACTTTCATTATTTGCATGGTTGGTTATGTGAATGGGAATTTTATACAATTAAGTTAATAATTTTTAAAAACTTGATACCAGGCCTAATAGGTTATTAGTAATAAAAAAAGTTTTTCACATTGATGCTAAGAATGAACCAGATGAGTTTCCTATTTTATTTTAGTAGAGGATTGATCACTCGTTATTTAAATAAGTGGGGTGTCACAGATGGTATCAGAGCAACTAGTTATAGTGTCCTTAGGATCTATTCGGACTTACTACATTTCAGTGTTGCTTTTCTTTGATGTAGAGCCCTGTGCTTAGGACTGTTGGTATATATTATAATGTACGTTCTTCTTCTATTATGTATAATTGAATTGGATCTTATAGGTTTTCGGTGGGGTTTCGTATGCTGAATAGTAGAGGATGAACATCGAGGGTCGTTAGAAGGAACGCGGGAGGAAAGATTCAGCCATAGCCATAAACTATTCAGGGGACTGTGGCCACAACAGGGGTCGCCATTATTATTGCTCAGGCAGTTAATTCTGTGATGACCACTAGGGCACGGTAGTTTTCCTCAAGCATCACCACAGTAGATGGTGGCACCAATTCAGACTCACCCAGAGCAGTCAAATGGGAGAGAGTTAGAGAGATTTTAGAAGGGCCAACCACAAGAGTGTTATGGAAATGCGAAAGTGAATTAGCTAGCCAATGGAAAGGAGAACATACAAATGCATTTTCGTATTGTGGAGTAAAGTGACACTCATAAATAAAATTTGGTGACTTTTAAGCTCATAGGAGCAACGTGAAATGGTGGGAGTTAGTCACCATATCTGAGGAGAGACATACTATGAAAATTGAGGAATTTTGGGTGTGGTCGGACCATAAGTCCCTTCATCTTTTGTTCAAATAGTTATGCAAACGAAGTTTCTGGACTTATCATAAGAGGGTCGGATAGTGACCGATTGTGAGGAAGAATTTACTTGTTTAGCGAACTTTAATCCAATAAGTTGGATACAGAGGAGAAAAGGTTCCTTAAGTTTGTTGATAGACTCATGAGGAGAATTTGCCACACTTATTGAGAAATCTGACTTGGACGACTTATGTCGATGTCGTTAATGTCTTACTTTTATAATGTCAATATCAACGCTTTTCTGTGAAGTGAGCCAAGATAGTTGGAGAGTCTAGCCAATAGGGAAAGTCTGTATATATAAGTGCTAGTGAGGCACCACAGGGGATACCCAACAGGGGGACCCGTTTAAATAATTCAGATCAAGGGACTTTGGACCGAGTGACGATGGATTAAGACAAAACCATCAGGGCCAGTACTTTGTTCCACAGGGTTAATGGAGCCAAGGGAACGATGGAAGAAGTCATCGGGGCAGAGTCTACCAGGGCTAGAGAGTAAGGTATCCCCCACATGGCCAGTAAGGCCAAAGACAAGGGGATTACACAGGGAAGTGTTTATATATGGAGAGAAGGACCACATGCGTCGTTCTTGTCCGCAACAAGTTAGAGCACAGGAACAGGGTGCCCAGTAGGGGTACATTTATAGCAGTTTTGGTTAGATTTAGATGTGAGTATTATGTTCGGGAACAATTTAAACAACCAGTGCTATTAGAAATTAAAAGTATGAGTTTTATCCATGGGTAAATGGGGTCAGTTTTACATGACACGGGTGCATCACATCATTTATTTAGCACTAGATTCAAGAGTGAGACGATTTTAGGGACGTATCGCTAGTTTTACTACTGCGTGTATATATTTACCGTTGGGTAATAGGGCTCTCTTTAATTCCATCTACAAGGGAGTGGGTGTGGACACTGGGATGATTTGTTTTTATAGATCTACTCATTTTAGAGAGATGTAATATGTTATCCTAGGTATGGATAGGTTAGCGGTGGTTTGAGCGATGGGGGACTATTACAGTAAAGCTATCGTGCTCGCTCTTCCAGGATAGGATGTGTCATTTTTACGATGTCTCACTTGAAAAATGGTCTAACCCGCGTGTATACTATATTGTAAAGGAGGCTTTTGAGAGTATAATTTTCTCGTTATTTCTTATCCCAATGTGTAAGGACTTTACTAACGTGATTCAGGGGATATTGGGTATACCGTCGAGCGGAGAGATTTAGCTCGTTAGTGATTTAGTGCTAGGTACTTAGTGATAGTTCAAGCTCCATATGGTATGACTCCTTTAGAGAGGTGGGATTTTAATATTAGACATATACATCTAGGGATAGGATTTTAAGTGTCCTGGTTATGTGCTTTAGGATAAAGGATCTCGATGGCCGGCGATGCTAGGTGATAGTGCATCGGGGGAGTTCCTTGTTAGGAGACATCGTTGGATTCTAGGGCATTGGTTTTGAACATTAATTATTGTACGTGTGGAAAAAATACTTTGAGATGGGAGATATTATACAATATAAGGCCATTGGAGTCGGGTAGTGTTGTGTAGGAAGCATTGGGGAAAACTTTTTCACCACAAGTTGATAGGTGGGGCAATCTCGAGAAGAATTGAATTGCAATTAGTACGGTAATCAAGCATACCTTTACTGTATAGCCATGCCGAGTATACGTGGCTGAGTTAGAGATAAATATGTTACGTCCATAATATTTTTACAGATATGCACTGGATATAAGGTGAATGGGCACCATAGTTAGATTGGTTTTCAGTATCGTTCAAGATATGGGGAAGTGCTAATAAGTGTGTTGAATCGTATGCTTATGGGGAAGATTTGGGGTCATACACATGGGTCACAATTTTTCATACCACATGAGAGGGAGTAAGATGTACCATGTGACCTGGGATATAGAGCGTATGGATCAGTATGGAGTAAAACATATCAAATATTGTCTCTAGAAGCACCACTCGTAGTATGGAAAAGGTTACTCTAAGGCGATTAACCATAATTTTGTAATAATTGGGGATTCTAATGACAAAATGGATAGGCAAACTGATAGAGTTCATTGTTGGGTTACGAATATTGAGGAAAGGTCAAAATTTCCTTTGGTTTTGTGGAAATGGGTTGATCGAGACGGATCAATTATTGATAAATGGGGTGAGTTATACTATTGGGCAGCATGTCAAACATTTCATTAAAAGGATGGAATGACCCGACACAATATGCCACCCAACATGGTTGTGAAGCAAAGTAAGATCCTTGAGTCCTACCTCTAATAGGGATTTTTAGGAGGTGATGGGATAATGTTGTGCTTTGATTAAGACTTATTACTCGTAGGTCAAGGAGTAGACGAGAGAGATGACTAAGATGTTGTAGAATGTAGGGGATTCGTATTCTGTATTCTAGGGTAATTAGGAGGAGTAATTATTTTTAGTAGAGTTGCGTGTAATAACTTGTACCAGTTTATTATTAGTGTGCACCTTTTGAGGCTTGGGAGACCTTGTCATCCTACCTCTAGTTGGTTAAAGGTGTAGGACAACAAGCTTCTTGGGGCAGACATGATTCAGAGCTCGTAGCTGAGGATTGGTTAATTAGGAATTATTTTGTGCAGGTCTAGAACATCGTAACAGTTACATCATTGTGAACCAAAGTTTTAGAGGTCTAACATGAGTGAGCAGGTGTTGTTGCAGGTGTCTCCCATGAAGGTAGTTATGTGATTTGGCAAGAAGGGAAGTCATCACCTAGGGAAATGGGGCCTTTCCCCAACATTAGCATGATAGAGATGGTAGGGTATAGGCTCGTCTTATTGGAGCATTTTTAACTGATTCGCAATAGTTTTTCATATCACCATTAATGTGAGACCTTAAGAATTATGGACTATGTCAGTATAAAATGATTTGAACAAATTTATCGCTAGACTTGAGTCATGATGAGTAGGCTTTTAGACTGGATGGTACCACTAGTGGGTGTACAGTGGAGGCACCATCATGTTATCATGATTTGAATTTGGTGCGAGAGTATGTCATGCAGATAAGTATCTTAAGTTTTCGGTATCAGGCATATCCAAAATTTGGGGACGAAATTACTTTGTAAGTGGGAAGTATGTAACACCTCGTATTTATGGGAATATTAAAATTACACATGTGCTCATAGTTTAATTAATTTTATAAATAAAGTGAATTGAATAAATGTTAATTAGCGAATATTGTATTAATATTCATGTGTTGTTATAGTTATTTGTGTGATAAGAAAATGAAATTGTATTATTTTATATTACATCGTATGTGGGTAAAAGCGACGGGCATATTCAGGACCCGTATATGGGGTCATGTTGGGAATAATATGGTAAATTGATGATAGGTGACTCGGATGGTGATTACGAGTGCACGAATGATCTGTAATGGGTTGAGATAGAAAGAATTAGGTACCTGTGGGTTGTAATTTGATTCCAAGGACTTTTTAAGATAAATGGGACCCGTACATGGGTATTCAGGTCATTTTGATGTTATAATTTAACCTAAGTTCGGGATTAGGGGAATATAGAGGGGTTTTAATTGAGGGAGGCAGGAAATTGATCATTATAAATCACCTAATCTTGAGAGAGAGATAAACATATATGGGGAACTCAGGAGAAAACTCATGAACACCATTTTGGGAGGAGATCTAACAATTTCGAGGCTTCGATCATTGTGTGTCGAGGATCTCAAGAAGCAAGATCATAATTTCTACAATTAAAGGAAAGTTTTTATCTTTCTTTGATATTATATGTTTTGTTTTGATTGGTGAAAAACAAATATGAACTTTTGGGTGGGATTTACATCTCAAACTGGGTTTTGGGGAAATGATCTTGTAAAATTTGATTGATGATAATACCCTTGGAAATCTCAGAATTGAACCCTATATGAAAGATAAATTCTTGATAAAGAAACCTAAAATTGAATTATGAATAGATATGATCTTGATTTATAAATTTGGGAAATTGTATTAGAATTAAGGTGGGTAATAAATCTTCATAGTTGATGTTAAACCCCATGAATGGGATTGATATTGGGGAATTTAAATACATAAATATGTAGCTTTATGTTGACAATTGATGGGGTAGCATTATATTGTGTTGGGGTGATATTTGGGACTGATTTTGGTGGCTTAATTGGATAGAACTACTCATTAAGTAAAACAACCTCGTTTAGCCAAACCCATGGGCAAATTGGTTCGCCCTCAATCCAAACCGATTCGGGTGACCTGCTTAGCCTAAGTTAGGTGTTTTGATGCATTACTGATTCGGTTAGGATCCGGGTTATTTTGGAAGGTTCGTAGACAAGTTTAGGACTTTTGGTAGTTTTGGAATATATTATTACCTTGAGGTTAGTTGTAAATAAAACCGAGAAATGGACTTAGGAGTGTTTAGGATGAATTACAATTGAAAATATATTAATGGATTCGAATGGGAACTTCGGATGAAATTGGGATACGGGCTAGATTGAGATAGGTTTAGTGTCTAGTATAAAATATAATCGTGATATATAAACAAGTAAGTGACTGCTTATGGATTTGAGAGTCGGATTTAGACTCGTAGAATATAGTCTAGTGCTACAAGTGACATGCACGATAAGCTGATTAGTATTTTAAATATATATACCAGTGTAGAGATAGTTTATATATATATCTATATAATAAAGTAGGAAACTTATGTATGTCATAAGATTAAAAGATGATGTCATCTATATGGATTTCTTCCTCACTACCCGTTTTACCCCTCAAATATTTGGTTCCCCCTCTTTTCACACATTTTAATTTATTTCCTCTTCCCTTAAAAATTCAAAAAAAGGGGTAAAATAGTATTTGGCTCTCTCATAAGGAGTAGGTGCTTCTGTTTCATAAAATGATAAGACGATTAGGGGAGATCTGAAAAGAGTTGAGAGGATGGTGGCTTCGATACACATTCCAAACCCACATCTTCATCGACTCTCTCTCCCTCTCTCAACACCGCTTCCGGCGTTGCTTCTACCACACATCGACCACCATTAAAGGTAGTATTTGTTCACTCTCTTACTCGCTCACCATTTCAGATTCATTGATGATCATTTCCTCTCTCTCCATGTTTTTTTATAACGCAGGCTCACACTTGGTCGTGGGTTCAATTTTTTAGGCATTTGGGGCTTTAATTTCTTAAGAGGCTCACACTTGAAATTGGGGGTTTGTCACCCTAAAAACACTATAAACGTACTAAAGGTAACAAATTGGTTGTGGGTTCAATTTTTTAGGCATTTAGGGCTTTAGTTTCTTAGGAGACATTTGGGGCAGTTGTGGGTTCAATTCTTACAAAACGTTACTTTTTGTTTATTTTTTAGATGTGTTTTCCGTTTCAGATCTATGCTTAGAAAATGTTTTGAGCAGTAGATTTGAAAGAATGGGAAGAAAGCATGCATTTTTAGCACTATTTTTTGTTTGTTTGTTAGTTGTTATGAAAACGTGGAGTTAGTGATGCTAATAATTTTATGTCTTCCTGTGAAAATTATTCTTATTGATCAAATTTTCCATGCCGAACAGATTGTGGTCTTAATGTTGAAGATTGAAAATTGTTTATTTTATTTTACTTCTTATATTATTAGTTGATTTTGGAGTTCCTTTGTTTTTTAATAAAAGCCCTGTTATTTGGAGTTTCCATGGTTGTATTGTGTATTTCATGAGTTTACTATATCAAGGTGCGACCTATTTATTGCTTGATTTATTGTTCGTTCTCTAAGCCCTATTTATTGTTGTTATTCACATTTATATTTTTTTTCAGATCTAATGTTTTTATCTCACTATTAAAGATGGCCTTGGATTCACCCAACCCAACAATGGTTCCGATCAGATATTATAGTTGTTGTTGTTATACACGCTACTTTATTATAGTTTTCATGGTCTATAATTGGATATCAAATATTATTGTTTGATATTGAGTTTCTGATTTTCTAAACATGGAGTTTTCATGATATAAAATTGGATATTGGATATCAAATATTTTAGGGTCGATTTGAATTATCCAGCTTCATGTAGTCTATTGGTACTATGCATTGAGTAACAGTAAACTAACAACCTAATAGACTGCCCTAAGCATTTGAAAATACAAGAATATGTTAGAGAGGCAAAACAAATGTCACCCGATGACATGTTTTACCAAAGCATATCCTTTTTTCCCCCAAAGCCTAGGGAGGTTCTCAGTTAGAATCCCGTGTGAATTTCATTAAATATAATTGTTTGATATTGAGTTTATGACTTTCCGTGTGAAGGCTTAATGGTTTCAGAATGATTTTTTTCCTTTTTTTAGATTTGTTATACAACTATGCGGTATATCATCCCATATATTTTCTGTTTTTTGTTTTTTTGTATCTTCATTTTTTTTTTGTAGATTTGTTAGTTTTTTATGCTAATAGTTTTCTTCTTTATTTTCTCTCAACAACTGGATGAGTTCAAAATATAGTCCTTGACAAAATGCCCAACTCTCAAATCTTTTCGTCGTAGGACTATACTCCAGATTAATAGGAATGAAGTAGTACAATAATTCGACGTACTGGTAATTTCATATTTCCTCACATTTCGTAATTTGGAATCATTTTTAGGTTTAAAACTTTGTTTCGATAAATCTATGTTTACTTTTTATTTTCAACTCAAACTATTTTCAAGTATTGTTGTTTGAACTGGTACACTATGTCCTCAAACTTTTTGGTCTTTAATGGTTGCAACTTCTTCAATGGACACGAACATAGTTATAGAACATATTTCCCAATTTTTTGTTTGCACTTCATCCCTGTTTGAATATATTATATCATAGAATTTCACAAATATTCAAAGTTTAGATATGATACTGTGGCTGAACTATGATAAATTCTGAAAGATTTGGTTGATATTTAATCTAAATGTTGGGCTTATGTCTAAACACCATTAATTGGGTAAAGAGAGTGATTGTCTCGGTGTGGCAGATGTGATCCGTGAAAGTTTGTTCCCCAAACCAGAGAAGAAACAAAAAGAAAAACTAAAGAAAGTCCAAATTGTATATGATTTAATTGTGAAACAAAGACGTATTGTGCTCCGAAATGTTGCTGCTACATATGAGAAATAGTATTTTGCAATCTGTTAGGAAGAACATTCCTCAATCCTAATTACAATAATTATCTATTTGAACTGACACTAATATTTGTAGGAAGAACAGACCTCAATTCTGCAATTTTTGTGTCTACAATTCTTAGAAATTGCCTACTTATTGATCAAAATTTTTGTATCTACAACACTTAAGTTCTCACATGTTAATTTATATATGCTACTTAATGCAGTAGCATATATCACAACCAACTGACTGATATATGCTACATAAACAGCAATCAACTGACTTAATGCAATAGCATATATCACAACCAACTGATATATGCTACGTAAATAGCAACGTAAACATTCTCATCATCCTCAGAAAGTAACACAACCAATGCAGTAGCCTATGCTGTAATCAACACAACCAACACAGTTGTGTGGACTCCACACTAGGAGTTTCAACAGCCAACACTATTGTATAAATAAATTTTGAGTTTGTACAAAATTGGGCGGTGTTGGTCATACATTGGCTGTGTGGACTCCTTAGGGGTAAAATTGACATTCATATGCATACGTTTTTTTATCGAAGTTGTTTTATTGACTAAGTTGTTAAATCTCTATTCAATTTTAATTGTTGTTTTGATTTCAGAAATCGTGTGGGGATTTAAGTTTCCATTTTGTTGACTCTTAATTTTCAATGATTTATTGTCTTCATAACAGCGTTGTTGATACAGTTTACAAACAGTGTATGAATATCTTGATAGTACTGTTACATCTTGATACAGTTTACAAAACTCAGTGCAAGCTGAAGCTGTGTTCTGGGTTTATGACTTTTATAATACTGTTACACGAAAAAAACTCCCAGTACAGTGTTACATCTTGATACTATTACTTGATACATGTTTTTTACATGGACAATACTGTTACATCTTGATACAGTTAACACGGACAATCTTCATTTTTATACTGTTTACGTCTTGATACAAGTGAGTTGTACATCTTTATACACGAACAAAATAATCATGACATCCCTTTGGGATTTGTACAGGTACAGTATATGACAATATATGAGTTGGACTTGGGTAGAAAGGTTATTTACATAGGTACAGGATTTGGGATTTATACAGGTACAATATATGAGTTGGACTTGAGCAGGAAGGTTAAGAATGTACCATGACATCCCTTTGTATACTTGATCTGCTACAACTGAATTTATTGTTGATTATTAGTGGATATATCCAAGTCACTTAACTGTAAAGCTACAACTGGTTTGCTACAAATTCCTCTCTTTATTTTTTATATTGACGGTGTGCATTACGATTCAAACTTGAGTCTCTAAATTTGAACTCTTGGAATTTCTCATAATTGGCTAATTATTTGATTCAGTTCAAATTTTGATCAGCTTCTTTGATTGTTTATAGGCTGCTGTATGACGTAGGATTTTATCTTCTTTGTTTACTATGATCTTTTTTGTGTCAGGCTATCTTGAACATTACTCATGTTTACTTATTGCTTAAAAGTTATACAAGCTTTTTGAACTGATTATGCAGCTTAATCAGAACGTATGTTGGGTTTGTCATTAATTAATTTATTTTTACCTTTTGTTTCTTGAGTTATTAAGGGGCTCGCTAAATGAAGAATATATTTCAGTAACAGGACTTCCCATTTCCCGCGGATAAATTATGGTGTGCGGGTTCGTGTTTATCTTCAAGAATACATATATCTGAGTTATCATCAATTTGGGTTGGGATTTGTGAACCCATGAATGAATCTTAACTGCTTGCTGGCGAAATTTGGAAAGTCATTTTGACATTGTCTAGCTGTAGCTAAAATGAATTGACACAATATGTCGACCCTGATTTTTGAAATCGAAAGAGAACGTTCAGTCAATAGAGGCATATTACACTATAAACTCCTAGCTGTATGAATTTTTTCTACGAGCCAATCATACCGATGTAACTAAATTACGCTCCTTTATCAGCTTCATTCTTCTATTGGTTTAATTATTTGATTCGTCTTTCTATTGTGAATAATGAAGACTTGCTTGACATATAGGATTTAGATGTTGCTAGAATTATTCAGCTGGGAATAATCAAAATTTTATAGCTTTGTATTATTATTTTAATGATATTTTATATAGTCCCAGTTGCATATAATCTTTTATTCTTCCTGTGACTCCAGTTGTTACCTGTTGTCTTTTTTTACTGAGTTCGCTTGCTCGGTATTTCATTCTAAGGGATCGGCCTTATATGATGTTATTTATATTTTGGGGTTGGCATTTAAAGTGATAAGAAATCTGGACCTTTGTGAAGTTTCATTTCTTCCTTTGTAGGCATTTTTGTCATCCACATAATTTGAATGGTACTAAGAAAGTGTGGTAATAGCCTTGAAAGTTCACCATTAAGAAGTCTGCCTTTTATTTTTTATGCTTCTGTTGAAATTGGATTTATTTAAATTGGTTCGAGATATAAAAAAGTAACATCTTGTTCATAATTTCTTATATGTTGATTGGTTATAACTGTGTATGTATTCAATTGAGTTGTCACACTGATAATCACAATCGTTCTCATTTAGTCTTGAAAGTGTGTATATTCAATACCTTGGATCAATTTTATGTTTAGGTAAAGCTTTAAATGCGTTTTATTATTTGTTTTTAGAAGTATTCAATTTCTATTTTTATTTAAAAGAGGGGTAATAATCAAAGTAAGAATGTTACTAATGGAGTTTTTTTGTTTTGTTTTAGGGGAGGACGTGGTAATGAAACATGGAAATGAGGGGTGAGAGTCTTCATTGCTTCCACTGCACCGACGAAGGATGAGATATAAATTAAGGACGTTGAGGAATAATAAAGAAGTGAACTCCGTCATCAGGGAAACCATCAACAAATTTATCCTCCGCTGCTAATATAGCTTGGGATAACGAAAAGCTAATGATATATGCAAGGAAGCAACAGTCCACATAATTTGAATGGTACTAAGAAAGTGTGGTAATAGCCTTGAAAGTTCACCATTAAGAAGTCTGCCTTTTATTTTTTATGCTTCTGTTGAAATTGGATTTATTTAAATTGGTTCGAGATATAAAAAAGTAACATCTTGTTCATAATTTCTTATATGTTGATTGGTTATAACTGTGTATGTATTCAATTGAGTTGTCACACTGATAATCACAATCGTTCTCATTTAGTCTTGAAAGTGTGTATATTCAATACCTTGGATCAATTTTATGTTTAGGTAAAGCTTTAAATGCGTTTTATTATTTGTTTTTAGAAGTATTCAATTTCTATTTTTATTTAAAAGAGGGGTAATAATCAAAGTAAGAATGTTACTAATGGAGTTTTTTTGTTTTGTTTTAGGGGAGGACGTGGTAATGAAACATGGAAATGAGGGGTGAGAGTCTTCATTGCTTCCACTGCACCGACGAAGGATGAGATATAAATTAAGGACGTTGAGGAATAATAAAGAAGTGAACTCCGTCATCAGGGAAACCATCAACAAATTTATCCTCCGCTGCTAATATAGCTTGGGATAACGAAAAGCTAATGATATATGCAAGGAAGCAACAGTCCAGGAGTGGGGGTTAAAAGCTGTATTTTGTAGTAGAATCTTTTTCAATTTATTGAAACTCGAGTTTCCATAAATGACATCATATTAATCTGCCGTGTCATAATTGTAAGTTCATTTCTAACCCAGGTGAAGAAACGAAGCTGCTGAAGAGAAGCCGAGGGAGGAAAATGTTGTGGACAGGCGAACTGACAATGATCTTCAATTTGTCCTGCTAGAGAATATCGTGTGTACATTATATCTCTGATTAACAGTGAGGATCAATCGGGGAAAGCGAAGAAGATGATGGCTGAGATGGTGAAAGTCAGCATGCATCAAAGGGCTTTGGTATTCACCCCTGCTTATCTACCTACCACTAGCTGTGCTTCTGAAGTTCCCTCTAAAGTTCCTTTAAAGAAAATTCTAGCAAGGTAGTTATTCAGAGATTGCCTCAATGGAAGAAGTAATTTCCAAAATAATTGTTGTGGCTATGATCATTGAGTTAGACACTTTCTAGAGCATTATGTTCATATTACAATTATATTCGAGTGGAGATAAAGTAATTTTGAAATATATTTTCTCTCTTTTGTAATAGGTATTAACATTTGAAATCTGAAAATATTTTGTTTGCTATTTTGTAGGTATTCACATTTGTCATCTGCACATTTGAAAGAGCCAATAAAGAATTGTCATTTTTATTTACCAAGAGTAAATGTTTTGTTGAGTATTATGCGGGTGATTGTTGTATCTTCTTCATTTTTTCTAGAGAATTTGTTTAAATTTGTTTTAGTTTGAAAAATTTATGGTTGTATCATTGTGTGTAGTTGCAATTTTGCAATTGTGAATAAAAATGAATGTCACAAATGATGTTTATCAATTTATATTAAAAATATTGGTGGTGTGAATATTAATAGATTTTCGTCGAGCCTCACAATTCCATCCATGAGCCTCACAATCATAAAGTGGTATTGTCATAATTGATTGCAGTGATAGTACACATGTTATCTGTGTATACACGCTGACCACATTTTCTTATCAAAATTAAAGAGGGTAAATCATATATATTATTTTTTTGGCCCCACACATAGTATACACACCGACCACAAAAAAATGGAACACTTAGTTTGGCTTCTCAAGGTGATCAGGCCCACCATACCTCTCATTGCATAGCGATATAGCTCCTTTTTGTATTTTGGCAAGATGCGGCCTTTGTAATTGCCAAAAAGGAGCTAAAACTAAAGCAAAGATTTAAACAAAGAAAAATAACAAGTTAAATGAAGAAAATATATCTCGACATTAAATGGAGAAAATATTTTATCACCCCCGGGAAAATATTATGAATTACCCATCTTTATTGAAAAATAACAAAATGGGTGTTAAAAATTTTGAAAAATAAATTATTTTATTATTATTATTATTTGGAGATAAAAATAGTTTATCCGAAAATAATAATAAAAAATGTTTTTATTTTTATTTTCTCTTTATTGTTTTCAAGTTTTTAACAGAAAAAATAGTGACAATCCCAAAATGTTTTTTTTATTTTTTAGTTTATTTATTAAAAATTGTTTTTATCTATTTTTAATAGAGAAACAATAAACATTTCCAAAACGATTTTTAACTATTTTCTATGAACATTATGTTCTTTTATTTGTTTTGGAGTTAAAAAACATTACGTACTTTGGAAATTTTGTCCGGGAACGAAATTTTCACCGTTTTGCAATTACGTACTTTGAAATTTTTTGTCGTTTTGCAATTATATACTTTGGAATTTTCATCGTCCCTTTCGGCACGGGAATATATGAAGAAGCTACTCCCGTGTTTCGAACTCAAGACCAGTCGTAGCTTTGGCGAGGGCATTTTTCATCGTACTAAGGCACGACTTTATGATTTTCCAAATTATCAACGTGCCTTCAGGCACGGGCATACCCTAGTATATATATATATATATATATATATGTGTGTGTGTGGGTGTGGGTGTGTGTGGGTGTGTGTGGGTGTGTGGGTGTATGTGTGTGTGTGTGTGTGTGTGTGGGTGTGTGGGTGTGTGTGTGATTGATATATGTGAAACATACTGACTCTAGAGGATGTTATCGGTGGAGGTTGCACGCAGTGGGCGGTCTATCTTGGCGAATCCCAGCAAGTGTAATAACAATCCCCATGGTCATGGGTATATACATGACCACGACCGACTGACTTAAAATTTTGACCGCCTTCTATTTACATTACGATTTGGGTTCGGTGGTGAGATTCCGACCCGGTGGCATGGGTTTAGGTGTGAATCCCTGGAACCTGATAGTATGTTAGAGATTTGCATCCAGCGAGGTAATGCTCGAAGCGATTGTAGTTATACTTATATAGCAAGGTATATAAAGGTATGTATAATTGATGTGATTTGTATATACGTATATATAAGTGTGTGTAAATATATATAAAGGAGAATTACAATATATTACGAACAGTAAATTTTATATGCATCCGGGAGGATAGCTCAGGGATATTATGTGTAAATACATATATATATATATATATATATATATATATATATATATATATGTAATAGAATTATACACGAGTGTATGACACTAATTTTTGAATATTGAATCAATAACTGGTGAAGTTATGTGAAATGAATTGATAAGATTATAATTGAAATTTATATAAGTTGACGCAAAATCTTAAATTCCAAGTCAAATAAAAAGTATACGTGACTAGTTAGGTTGGGGAGCGTGACTAAGGTGGTTAAAATACATGTGTTAAGTGTGCACTATAGCTCAGGGGAAAGGGATATCTCATAGGAGTGCGACGCCGATTTATTTATTAATATATTTTAAACACTTGAAAAATATTTTCAAAAGATTTTGGGCTCTGACCCGATCAAAATATTTTTAATAACTTTTAGGTTCTCAGCCACAGGGATGCCTGCTTAATCATCCATCTAGTCAGACGATGCTGCAAGAGTTTTGGATGCCTGCAGGTATTTATTAGATCCTTCTACCCATGAGATCTAGATAGGAGGTACTTCGAAGTTATTCTGGTCATGTCGCCCAGTTTGTTGGTATTTATTTTATTCATATGCTCTCCTTTCAGTTCGTTGGATTAATTTATTATGATTTTTTAGCGAGAGTTGTCGATTAACTTATTAATTCCAGTGAGTGTGAGTTTCATGTTTGCATGGTTGGTTATGTGAATGGGATTTTTTTATAATTAAGTTAATAATTTTAAAAATTTTGACACCGGGCCTAATAGGTTATTAGTAATTAAAATGTTTTTCACAGTGATGCTAAGAATAAACCTGATGAGATTCCTGTTTTATTTTAGTAAAGAATTCATCACCCATTATTTAAATAGGCGGAGAGTCACAGGAAGCACTTAACATCATTTTTATATGGTGAAATTTCTAACATCATTTTATGGTGAATATAAAATATCTCTCTTGGCGGTACGAGAATGCCTAGGAGTGTCATCTCCAAGGTATCTCTCATTGAAAATCCCAAGAGGTTGGAAACATCTAACATCATTTGTATATGTTGAAATTTATTACATCATTTTATGGTGATTATAAAATCCCTCTCTCGACGGAAGGAGAATGCCTAGGAGTGTCGTCTCCAAGGCATCTCTCATTGAAAACCCTGGGAGGCGAGAAACACCTAACATCATTTGTATATGATGAAATTTTTAAACATCATTTTATGGAGAGCATATGACTAAACTCGCTCTTGGTGGTATGAGAGTGCTCTGTAGTAATCTTTAAACCACTTTGAAAAAGTAAGTCCCCACTAATCAAGGATAGTATTGCGAATAAAAAGTCCAAATTTTATTATTGTTCAACTTTAAAAGATTAAAACTTTAGCTAAATTAACCCTGTAAAAATTTCGCATCAATTTTAAACCTTTTTTGTGGAAAACTGAGATACCCAATTTTATCTTTTTAACCTAAAACATGCATTTAGGTGATAAGCAGATGAAGTAAATAAATCATCCAAAAGACGCTGATATACGAGGAAAACAACAAAGGGAAAAACCTTGGACGACCCAGTCAAACAGATCACTATGATGCGGAATTACACAAGTTGAGAGTAGACTTACTCAACGAATCGATCCCCACAAGCCTTAAAGTTCTTAAATCTTTGATCGCCCCTTTATATTGTAACGTGGGATTCCACTCACGCAAGCCACCACCATGCACAGAGGCTCAGTAATCAACAACGGATTGGAACACTAAATCCACTACTTCTTCAACGCAACGCCATAAACACGGAGTCCACCGCATGTAAACAGAAAGTATAAAATCCACGACACGAAATAGGTTCTCTTCAGATGTAGAGAATCAGACCTGGGTGCCCAAACTAAATATCTCAAAGCATATGTATATGAAAAACTTGGATCTTTAACCACAAATGGTGAAATAAGGGTCTTGGAACTTTGGTAAATAGATAGGAAAACGTTTTTCACCAAAAGTTCTTAAAATCTAAGTCCAACACGCCTTAAATAGAAAAACACAAATTTCAAGGTGGAAAACTCGTTCAAACCAAAACTCAAGGTCATTTGAACGATTATCCTTTCGTTCTAATGGAACTCCAGTTTGTTCAAACGATCAAGCTTTCTCACTTAATCATCCTTCCAACGATCTTCTAACAACATGTGCAATCCTTGATTGAGAATTATCATTCCATTGTCATTACATGATTGTTCTAATAAGATATTAATGTCATTCCAACGAGACCAAAATTGTTCTAACAAAAATGTTATTTTTATTCTAACGAGATTGAATTTCATTCTAACGAGATTAAAATCAAAAAATATTTTTCTTAAAAAAACATTTAAAACCAGTTCCAAAAGATTTTAAGATAAAAAACAAACACCCTTAAAAATATCCAAAGATTTATATTCAATATGCATTCATAGCTGCGAGATCCTCACTAAATGTTAAGACAAACATGGCACTAAACACGGTACGATTTATTTAATCTTTGAAGCTTGGTTGCTACGTCTTCATCAAAAATATCATAGGCTTTATGGGATTAATAACACAAAGGTTAACCTGTGACTCAAATATTTTGTCCGAAAATATGACAATTACTTACATATTGGCTCGATTGGAAATTTTTCCTTACACACTCTCATCAAAAACTCTAGGGAATAAGTAATTTATACATCATTATTAATTTTATAGTGAAAATAGGGCTTAATCCCAATGGGAAAGATGTCTCCTCCTAATATCCCAAAATAATCATCACTTTGTAGTTAAAAGTTAAACAACACATAACATGGTGAAAGCAACAAAGGAAGTACTACATTTAGCAAAAATAATGAAAAAAAAAAGTTACAAAGCCAAAACATCCAAATTGAATTAAAATAACATGCCAAAAGTAACAAAGTGAAAAGTAGAATAGATGTTAGGAAATGAAAATTAAAGGTGATATTACAAAATTTGGGAGGCCTTAGAGACCACAGATGGTCATCCAAAGAAGGTAAAAAAAACTGGATTTATAAGAATTGTCCGCTAGCCCGTCAGTAATAGTTGGCTCAGGGATTGTTGGGTTCTCATCAGGATTTACAGTGGTCCCATCTTAGTCACTAGATGCCTCTGTTCCATCTTCTTTGGACACATAGTTCATCTTGTCTTAAGCTGTCACCTGCCCAGCAGCATTAGCAACCTCAGCATCAGTCTCAGCCTACACCTCCAGGCGAGTGGTGATGCTCTCAGGCTCGCCAAAGTTTAAGGACTTTACGATCTTGGCCAGTGCGAGATTATTAGGGGTGAGATCTCCGCATTAGTTCCCAATTCATCGACATGAAGCCTTTGCACCATTCTCCAAATACCATATAACATACCCAAAAAAACTACTCTAACTCTTTTAAGTCAACAACGGCCTTCTCGTCACCGTATTTGACTCACCCTTCCTCAATCTCTTTCTACTGTTTGCTCGACATCAAGTTTTATATCTTTGCTCTTGTATCTCTGCCTCATAGTTGAAATAATTTCTTTATACGGATCTCAGAGTTCATGAGTCTTGGTATCGTAGTCAGTTTTGTGGTCCTTCAGCTTCTGCCTAAGTTTAGAGAGCTGAGAGTTAGTATCGTCAGTCAACTTTACCTTGGGTTAAACCTCCACCAGGATGATGAATGTTAGAGAGGTTAATGAAAAACTACCATCACAACTAATGAAAAAGTAAGTATGATACATATAAGACGATACTTCACTTAGAAAAAATAATTAAGTGTTGATTTGGTTCATACCTGAGTTACCATATAGAGAGAAAAGTTAAAAACCTTGAAGGGTCCTAGGAATCAAAATATTGGTTCTCGTAGTTGGGAATAAGTTGAGGTACTCTCTGGCCTTCATCTGACTTCCCTAAAGAGAGTCAGCATTGACACCAAGTTGTGTCATACGCACAGCTGCCTTTGTGTCATCTGTTATAGGGAGGAAAGGCTCAGTGTATTGTCTCGTCAGACCTTCTTTCTCCTTCCTTTATTGCTACTGAGTGGGAGAAGTTGAGGTTCCACCAATAATATCCTTTATTTTCTTTGACCTCTAGGCAGCATTGGGTCCTATATTAGTGGATTCTTGGTGATTCTGAGTCGGCTGGGAAACTTTGCCCTAGAGACGAGTAAGAAGATTATTGGTTAATGGTGCTGACATTTCCCACACTACATCTGAGAAAATAGATGAATGATGTACAAAGATAATATAAACAATATTAGTATCAACCTGTTGTTGAAAATTTTGATAAGCTTAAAAAAGTTTGCTTGCGAAGTGTCTCCAGGGGTTCCACCCCGATGCTAGAATAATGGAGAAGTTTAGGAGCCATTAAATCTTCAAAGATAATTAATCCTTCACCCCTGAGTTATTTTATATTCTTTCTAGTCTCGGCATTGAGTCTCGAATTAACTTTGGTCGACATAGAGATACTAGCCCATTGGTAAGTAACTCCCGTCTCAAAGAAATCAGATAACTCTTCCTCACCGAACTTACAGTCTCCATAAATAAAGAAGTAACGAGACTTCCAATCATGGTTGTAAGTTTAATCGATGTGAAGGTGATTTTGGTTGGTATGAAGTGCTACAAAATGTTAATATAACATGTAAACTTTATGGTAACAACCTTGTAGCACGTTCGAAAGACGTCGGCTGGAAGGTCCTCATCATAGGCAATTCTCCAAAGGTGAGCCGACCTAAAAAGGATCCTCCATACATTAGGAGTCAATTGGGATGGATCATAACCAATTGAGGAAAGAATGGACTGAATGGATGAGTTGAAAGGAAGTCAAAATCCGACCTTGAATATCTACTCATAGACGATAACTTCTCCCTTATTTCTAAGGTCAAAGGTACGCTCGTCCTCAACAGGAGGTCTCATGGCGATAGAACGTGTGATCCCATATATATGCCTCCAAACAACTAGATTAGTCTCACAGACGTCACTGCAAATATCCAAGGCAACACTTATGTCTAAATTGTAAGGATCCTTTTCCTCTTCATCCTCGGTGGAAGGAACTTTTCCATGAGGGTTGGGTTATAAGAACTCGACCTGAGTCATGATCGACACAAGTGTGGGCATTGGAGGAGGTGGTGGAACATTATTTCTAACCTCACCCTCAGACTCTTCATCTAAGATGTAATAAACCTAGGTCTTCGAGTCCCCCTAGATGATGAGAAAAAGTACTGGGCGGACGAGAAAAGGCATTAGGATACCCTTTATTACTCAATTCATCATAATCTATCATCTCGACCTCACCAGGAAGGGATATAGTTACTCTCATGGCCTCATCAAAGGAGTATTACTCAGACTTCACTGGATCATCATAAAAATCGAAGCGTTCAGAAGGGTTATATCCCTTGGAGGAAGGCATTGAGTCACTACTAGATAAAAATAACAGTGGGTGGCTTAAGTGTAGTCTCATCTTGGGAAGTATAGGTAAGGAGTATAATAGGCTTTTCTATGGCTAAAGGTGTTAGATTCAGGGGTATATGGGACCTTGGTCGGTTAAGATAGGGAGAATACAGTTATAAAGGTATTAAAACTTAGTCCAAGTCTGATACAAGGAACGATACATGAACAAACACCTAAAAGCTAAGCCTAGACTAGCTAATGATCAAAAGAGGAAAACTTTGTGACTTTTGAATAGGGGATATCAAGAACACTAAGAATATTGGTTTTGGTTTCAAGCAACTCCTATTGGAGATGATGCTGGAAAAGGGGATGATCGACCCAGAAATATATTAAAATTATCAAATTTCGCCCAAGTTCTACACAAAACCTCCTAATATCCTAAGTCTACCCTCTCAAACCACCATAAAGGGGGTTAAAACCACCACAATTGGTTGCTAGGGTGATTAGAAAACCCAATGAAAAATGAGAAAATGCAAAAAAAAAATATTAAACCGAAAGAAACAAAATGAAGGGTAAAATAAATACCTAAAAAATTAAGAAAATGCTAAAAGTACATAAAGTGCACTGGAAAAGAGGTAACAATACCACCTAAGGAAAAGAAAATCATAAAGAGGGAAAGGAATGATTTTTTGCTCTAGAAATGTCTTATTAAAAATGAATGGTTTGGATGATCTTTGTCGCCTAAAGATGTTGGCACAGTTTTCAAACTGTTCTTATCATTAGGGCTCGCTTCCGAAAGGCCCAAACATGGAACGTCTATCCCCATGCCTCCTAATAAGTTGTGTTAACATTGACCAAGTCCATTAACAAACGACAGGTGTGTTACTCCTCATAAGTGAGAGGTGATATTTTTGCCAACCCCAATATGACCATTGTACCTCCATTGACCTTTGGATACCCTCGGATGCAGACCATGAATATTAATGCCAGGACGAGATGAGACAACAAAATATGTTTATACCTCAACATCCCATTGACATTGGAGGCTAAGGTTTAGGGGTGACTGATATAGATAAGTGTGGCCTCGTCTGGATGATCCTTGAAGAAGAGCATTCCTCACAGATGTACCTTTGAACAGGATCACTATCCACCATAAGTCTTTAAGATCAGTCTCATCTAAAGTAGTCTCGGTCTAAGATGCCACTTCAAATGATCAAGTTAGGACATTTTCCCAATAGGCTAGGAGCAAAGTAGTCTCAGCCCTACCAGAGTCGGCCTCTGATGACCCCAAAATACCCTCTCAATAATATCAGCTAGACTGGAATGTCAGTCTTAGATGGTTGTCCTGTCTCATCTCAGGTCATCAGAATAATGTAAGCCCACGGTAGTCTCAACTAATTGAGATCTTCTACCTCAGACATTTTATGAATGCGTGGAAATCATGACAGGTCATTATAGGAATATCACCTAAAACCTTTATTGAAGATCAGCACCCCACATGAGGGAATATTAACCATCATGGAATATGCATAGTTGTCACTCTTTCATTAGTTATTCCCTCAGTTAGGCATGGCATACTTGGGTGTGATACTATGAAACCCCAGACCTATATAAGGACCATGTGCTTTCTTCATCAAGGATCGATCAATGAAAACCCTATTGTTATTATTAATAATTGTATTTAGAGATAGAAAGCTTGAGTTTACAACATCCATGGCCATTTAGAGCCCAACTATAGTTGAAATACCCTTTATTTTGCATAATGGATGTAGGGCAATGATCAAACCACTTACATGTAATACCCCGTATTTTTATGCGTATTTATTTTTATTGCATTATGAAAAATGGGGATTAATTAAATTAAAGGGAGAAAATTTAAATTGTAATTAATTCAATTATATGGTAATAATTATTAGTGTGATGAGAGTTGGTAGTTATTGAAATAAGATTATGGTTGGGGATGAGATACACGACAGTTATGTCATAAATATTTGGGACGCATATGAGTCGAGTCACTAGTATGTATTTGGGAGTTAAAAAGGTAAATTATTTTTATATAACTCGGATGACTATTTTGAGTGCGCCAGAGTGTTCGAAAGGGTCAAAATAGTCAGAAAAAACTACTCGGGTATTTTATTTGGAGTCTGGGACATTTTAGCCCAAAACGACACCCCGGGGGGGTATTTTGGTCTTTTGGGATTTTTGTGTAATTAAATGGACGAAAATTGAGTTTAATTAAAAGCATTGAGGGTTAGTGGTCTGTCAGTTTCAACTTACGTGAGAAAGAGAGAAAAGAGAGAGAGACCTAAGGAAGAAGAAGACTCGATTGGAGCCCTAAGCCAAGAACTCAAGCTTACACCCCAAAAATTACACCGGCGCGTAGATCGTGTTAAGAGGATGGTTCCCATACCAATTTTAGTCCGAGAATCAGAAGTTCATTTTGAGTCAAGTGTTTATCTTTCTCCCCTTTTTAGCATATATTGTTCATGTTAATTTAAGTTTGATGATATAAATTGATGCAATGAAAACTTAGATTTAATTAGACCAATTGATGAAGAAAACTTATGAATTGGAGATGGGTATGCATGTAGAGGTCTTGCACTTGATTAGACTAATAAAATCTGGGAATTTTATGTCTTATTCACGAATTACAATAAGAGTTTTGGACAATTAAAATCCATGCTCTATATTCAAGAGAATTATAGGAATTTTAAGAGATTGTTTAATTCCGATTGATTTTATAAGGATTTGACCTTTAATTCGTGTTAAAAAGTGTCTTAAAGTGATTTGGAATAGTGTAGGAACATTTGATTTGGATTGGGTTGAGTATTCATATGTTTTTTAGGATTAAAAATTGAGAAAAATCAAAGTTGGAGAAGAACAGGGTCTGTCCAGAATTCTCGTTAGAAGACCTGGCCAGGTCGTTCGAACAACCTCGTTCGAACGAGACTTCTAACGAGATTTCCAACGACCTTTCTAATGAGTTGTTGAGTTCATTCGAAGTGGGAACTTCGTTCGAACGAGAATCCTGAAACTTCTAACGAAATTCCAGAATGGGTTTTTAGGGTTTGTTTAGGTTGGAAATCTTCCTAGGGTTATCTATATAAGTGTATTAACCTTCTTAAGTAATGGGTGGCTTAAATTTCCTAAGTGTTAAGGAATTAACGGGTAACAGTACTTGGGGTATTGAATTTGTGTGGAAACCTAGGAGGGGATGTAAGTCCTAGAGAGGCTATATATATACGGATATCGAGGAGAGTAATGGCATTAATAGTACTTACGGATTATAGTATCTGGATTATGTGATTACCTATTAATGTACATAAGTTGTGTGCATGCTTATTACTTGGAATATCATGTGTATGACATACCTAGCTACTGGTTATCATATGGGGGTTAACGCGTTGTGGACGACCATATCTTGTGTGCCTTCGGGGGACTTTGAGTCGTACCACTAGAGCATGGAATCTAGGTACGGGCTATCTGTGAGAATGATAGTGATGACGGTCCTATGGGTGCGTAGATATGTGTGTAGCCCATCGGCTTGGGAATATGTTCGCCTCCAACATGTGTATATGTTCCATTGGTTCTTGAGAGATCGAACATGTTGTCCTTTATGCGTGAGCGTTGTAATGGGACTAGATAGCCGAGTATGCCTAGCACCAGGGGCTTAACCATGGGTGTTGTATAGATATGTTTGTATGTATACATAGTGAGATTTTATATATGTATACTAAGTCCCATTCTTTGTTTCTTGTTGGATACTTTATTAAAGTATATACTTATTGGGTCACCAGTTGCGAATAGAATGCTATAAGAATGAGTTATAAGATCCGTAAACCTATTCCTAAATAATAATAATATATTAGTTTCGTGTTATTAGTTATTGTATCGGGCATAGCAATTATCCTACATAAAGTCAGGTAGAGTGACGAGACAATTATGGGTAGTTAGACTCGCTAGGTGTGCACATTAGATGAGAGGTGAGCATCTCAAGTGAGTACGCTAAGTCAACATGGATAATATATGTGCTAATTAAATCAATTTAAGCACTTGTTATATTGAAAGTATTTTCTACTCGGGCTCTGACCCGTTTTTCTGCAAATCACTTCTCTTATTTTATTGTTTTAGGTGCTCAGCCACAGGGACACCAGACTTAGAAGTTTCCATTCATTTGTCGAGCTGTAGCTATTGTGGAAGCTTCAGGATATAGCTAGTAGACGTTTCTGAGTCTATTGCTTCTTATCTATCAGTATTCTATTTTAGTTGGACATGTTGTCCATCCTATTTACATTCAGAATTTTAGAGTTGTTTTATTTCATCATTAGACTTTAATTTCATGTCATTGGATTATTGTATGGGATTTGACTGGATGTATTTGCTCCGGTTTCTTATTTATATTTAGTTAGTTTTCTTTATGCTATTGTGATGTATGATGAGGACTTTATATATTTACTTTGATGTTGATGGTTAATAACAAGATAAAATTTTGACACCAACCTTTTTAAATATTAGGTGGTTAATTTTATTAAATTAAAATTTGAGTTTTTCGACAGTGATATATTATCTGAACCAACTTGATATTCTAAAATTAATTAATTAAGGACTGATTACCCGGTGTTTTCCCCCTTTTTATCTCATCCCTTCTACTATATTACTCTTATTTGCTATTTTCTCTAGTATCGAGTAATATTAAAACCAGGTTGAATCCATGGAATGATCTACATCATCATTATTGGGACACAAACATAGCAATGTCCCTCTTCATACCTGCCCACCATTATTACATCTGCATATCCTGACACATTTTATCCCCATTAGGATGTAGTGACATGACTACCCTAAGAAACTCCTCATACAAGGGTACCAGCAACCACCCATGGTATCTCAATCCACCATCAGAAGCAACATTATAAATAGGTACACCGATAGATAAAATCTCAAACATATTTTTCTTACATGCCATGTTATATGTCTGTGCTCGGACTACCCTCATAATGATGCTGCAAGTCACTGTGAGTATCCCCATGAAAGCATCACCAAACTCGCTAATCATTTGAACGAAGCACATGTCCATCAACTAAAGATTAGACAAACGGTCGCGCGGTCGTCAATTCAAACCATATTCCACCACATTGGTCTTATATGGGTGATACTGAATCATAAACTAGTTGTCATTAATGAACTTTGATAAACATGCGCTAGTGCTAGGGTTATACCAAATTTTAATTTCCATTAAATTATTCGAATAAGAAAATAATCCAGTTTTAATTAAGCATCAGTTTATACATGCATTGTAAACTATTAACCAATTTTATCTTTCCCTAAAACATGCATCTAGGTTATATGTGCAAGAATAAAATAAAGATCTATAACCACAATGCCACGATGTACAAGGAAAACCCACAACGGGAAAAACCTCAACCATCCGGCCATATAAGTCCATTATGACATAGGTCTCATACAAGGACAAATTAAACTTACTCACAAACTCTACATCTTCAAGACTTGATGCTCTCTTTTCTCCTTGCTACCTTATTCGCACCCACAACTAGATGCCTTCCAATGACAATCACAATGCAGGAGCCTCCCACATCTTGGTATCCACCGATATTACCTGCTTCTTGACTAGTCCACCGTCACTGCTAACAAAACACAAAATCCACCCCTCAAAACACTTTCTATGATGTATAATAAACAATCTTGGTTCAAATCACACAAGATCTCAATTAAGTATGTTACGTAGAAATATGGATATCAAACTAAGGGTGTATCTAGGGTTTTGGAGGCTCTAGTTTTTTCCATGAAAAACGTTTTTGCAAAACATCTCAACAAAATAACTTTTGTGCCTTATATTTATAGCAAAACTATCAAAAATGTCGGTACGCAACTCAAGGAAAATTGTTCGAATGAAACTGCATGTCGTTCGAATGAAAATAGCAACCTCGTTTAAATGAACAACAAAGTCATTTGAACCCGCCACTAATCTCATTTGAATGGACATCAAACGACCTTTTCAGGAGAACTTTCTTTCAAGAAAAAAGATTTTACTCGAAGCTCATTCAAACATAATAGACCATTCATACCTATTCTATATCCCATTGAATAAAGATGAAACTCAGCACGGAACTTGATGTTGCTTTAACTCGACTGTTATGGCCTTTAAATGCATTGTAGGATTGAAGGAAAAACTGAACTGAAATCCTAACCTATGACCCAAACAATTTTGTCCAAGCGGATTAAATCCAATTTTACATTAAACATTACAAATTGACTCGATGTGAAATTTTTCCTTACAAATCTCTCCCTTTGGATATTTCGGGACAAAACCTAAAAATAAAATCTACTGGGACATCAAGCTCTCTAAGATTCAATATCAACCCCAAAGGAGAAAAGAATACACTGACACTTGACCGACACAAACTCTTGAGTATCTTTTCTCTTATAAAACTTGATTGCGTCGACGTTTAAACCTACATACTTAACACACCTTTCAAATGCAAAGACAATAAGAAATATATAATCCGCGTATGAAAAAAAAACCTTCCCCTTAGATAATACTCCTCCCCTTTTGGTTAGACTTATCCTCCTTTTGTTAGGGAATAGAAAAAGGCAAGGTGCGTAATATAAAAAACTTTTCCCCCTTAATAACACATATGAGCATAACAGAAAACAAGCAATATCATGCAATGGCAAGTGAAACGACAATGATAAACAAACTCAGCAACACAAGCACAAATAATCCAAACAATGAACACTTCATACCAAAGAGTTATGAACATAAATAATATGATAAAGAATATGATATCAATGTAAATATTTAAAATGAATCATGGATTATATGCAACGCAAATACTCAAAACAAACATACCATATATATAAATATGCATATAATAATAACGCACATGAAAATGTAGGTATAAACCACCACAAAAGACACACAACAATAAGTTTTCCTCACTCGTATGGCATAAAAGAGCTTAAACCAAATGTGGTACGGAATGAAGGGGAGTGAGTTAGAAAACAAAAGGAGTATGTCCCAACCACTCAAGATAGTCCAAGGAGTTATATTTGATCGCATTATGTAAGGACATTTTTGTCCATTATCATTTTGTATGTCGTACGTCGTTACAC